>OY987269.1:9716177-10183376 GCA_963920665.1 Straminergon stramineum | reverse complement strand
GCAAGACCAAGAATGGCGACCGCGGGTCTGGGCGACCGCTTTAGTACCCGAGGTCGCCTTGGGGCGCGTGCGGGTCTGGCGCATGCAAAACGGGCGACCGCGGGTATGGGGCGACCGCGGGTATGGAGGCGACCGCGGGAGGGGCGACTGCGGGTTGGGGCGACCGCGGGAGGGGGCGACTGCGGGTTCCAGAGGTCCTCGGGGATGGAGGCAACCGTTCGCGTGGGGGCGACCGCGGGTCCAAAAAGGATGGACCATCCTAAATAATAGCTAAAAGAAACCTTCATATGGGGTAGAAACATTGGCATTACAACTTCCCACTTCTATTTCGCTTGCTTTCGAATAAAATCATAAGACCACTATGATATGGTCTAGAATGTGGAATTAGATTTTGACTTGTTTCTTTATGGTTCCAAATATATGTCTACAATGTTCACAAAGAAAAAAAAGGAATGGGCCAAAACGGAAAAAGGGAATCAGAAATATAAAAGTACGGGACATGATTGACTTCTATTGAAACAAAAAGGGAGAACTTGAAATACTTACATTCTACCTTTGCATAATGATATTATAGAGGTTACTTTAGAAGTGTCCAAAGTCTTTTTCTAATTTCTTCAAGTTTGCTCTACAATGAACATGAATTTGGCTTTTTTACACAACCCTAAACCCTTTTGGGGTGGAAGAGGTCATAAATGCAAACATACATGTTGCAAAGCACATTGAAATGAACAATAAATGAAGCATATGCACATCAAGTCAAAAGATTGTTATCCTTGATGAAGACATTGTTCAAACCATCAAGGGTGTTTGAATGCTATCATTTCTTTTTTTGCATGCCAATCCTTCAAAATTGGTCACCCACAAAATACAAGAAATTTCTAAATGGACAAATGGGACACCTTCAAAATCATCCTTCTTAGACGTTGTAAATTGTTAAGTTACAAATTATAGATGCGGTCTTCGGAAGTAAACTTTCCAAGGAGGACCACCCCTTCTTACACTACAAAATTTACAAGATGATGAGATGCTCTTCTATCCTATATAGAGAGTTTCTATCATTTATGGACTCAAAATTAGCCACCCCATCATTTAAAGATGAAGAACCGTCACATGCAAATCCTTATACAATGTACAATTTCTTTGGCTAAGTATTCTATGGAGGACATTCAATATGTTCTCGTAAAAGCTATCCAAGGGTTTACTTCAACTTTTCTATACAAAAAATAATCTCTCTCCAAAGAGACAAAACGTCAAGTTTGGTCACTCCAATAGGTGAGCAGGAAACATCATTTGATTCCCAAGGTTTCGGAGATGTGCTATGAGGGTTGAGACGGTCAGTATTGAATTTCGTATGGAAATGTATGAGGTGCAAGGTTGCACCACATACATTTCCGTCCGAAATTCAATACTAATTTCTTATAACTCTCATGGACCATCCCCTAGACCTTGCGAATCAAATCACCTTCCCTCCCACATACCACAGGGAACTAGCTTGACGTCTTTTTTTTTCTTTTTTGTCGGTTGGCTACAAGAACCAAACCAAATTGATCTCATTGGGGATCGAACCCGAGACCTCCACAAGAACAATGACTTCGAGGAAGCCAAAACCTTCCATGCATCACCTGAAGATGCCTTGAAGACCCCAAGGTCCTAATGAAGTGACTTGTTCTTGGATGTTAAAAGTTGAACTCGTTATACTTATTAAAACTTCTTTGGATTGGAAGGCACGTCCCCACCCGCGGTCGCCCCCCAATCCACGAAATTGGGCTCGAAACCACCAGGACCTGAAGTCGCCCCCACCCGCGGTCGCCCATGACCTGAAGTCACCCCCCACCCGCGGTTGCCCCCCCCATCCACCAAATTAGGCTCGAACCACCAAAATAGAAGCCCGCGCCCCCACCTGCAGTCGCCCAGGACCTGAAGTCGCCCCCAAGCCGCGGTCACCCCTCCATCCACCAAATTGGGCTCGAAACCACCAGGACTTGAAGTCTCCCCCACCCGCGGTCGCCCCCCCCCCTCCACCAAATTAGTCTGGAAACCACGAAAACAGAAGACCACGCCCCCACCCGCGGTCGCGCAGGACCTGAAGTTGCCCCCAAGCCGCGGTCGCCTAGGACCTGAACTCGCCCCCCACCCGCAGTCGCACCCCATTCCACCAAACTGCCCTCCACAACCACCAGGACCTGAAGCCGCCCCAACCCACGGTCGCCCAAGACCTGAAGTCGCCCCCCACCCGAGGTCGCCCCCAATCCACCAAATTAGCCTCGAAACCACCAGGACCTGAAGTCGCTCCCACCCGCGGTCGCCCAGGACCTGAACTCGCCCCCCACCCTCAATCACCCCCAATCCACCAAATTGGCCTCGAAACCACCAGGACCTGAAGTCGCCCCCCACCCGAGGTCGCCCCCAATCCACCAAATTGGCCTCGAAACCACCAGGACCTGAAGTCGCCCCCCACCCGAGGTCGCCCCCAATCCACCAAATTGGCCTCGAAACCACCAAGACCTGAAGTCGCCCCCACCCGCGGTCGCCCAGGACCTGAACTCGCCCCCCACCCGAGGTCGCCCCCAATCCACCAAATTGGCCTCGAAACCACCAGGACCTGAAGTCGCCCTCACCCGTGGTCGCCCAAGACCTAAAGTCGCCCCCCACCCGCGGTCGCCCCCCCCCTCCACCAAATTAGTCTGGAAACCACCAAAACAGAAGACCGCGCCCCCACCCGCGGTCACCCAGGACCTGAACTCGCCCCCCACCCGCAATCGCACCCCATTCCACCAAACTGCCCTCCACAACCACCAGGACCTGAAGCCGCCCCAACCCGCGGTTGCCCAGGACTTGAAGTCAACCCCCCACCCGAGGTTGCCTCCAATCCACCAAATTGGCCTCGAAACCACCAGGCCCTGAAGTCGCCTCCCACCCGAGGTCGCCCCCAATCCACCAAATTAACCTCGAAACCACCAGGACCTGACGTCGCCCCTACCTGCGGTCGCTCGAGACTTGAACTCGCCCCCCACCTGCAGTCGCACCCCATTCCACCAAATTGGGCTCAACAACAACAAGCCAGAAATCCAACCCCCACCTACAGTCGCCCAAAACCTGAACTCGCCCCCCACCCGCAGTCACCCCATTCCACCAAATTGGGCTCAACAACAGCAAGCGAGAAGACCAAGCGCCTACCCGCGGTCGCCCAGGACCTAAAGTCGCCCCCCACCAGCAATCGCCTCTATCTTAAAGTCACGCTAGTCCAGAAACCACCGTAGCAGAAGATGTGAGCCATCTCTAACACTAATGAAGTCAGACTTAATTGCGTGCTTCATTGACTACAACTGACGTGTCCTTCAATATTGGTAGCTAGTTAATACTACAAAATCAGTCTATAAATACAGAATTATAGTAAGACTAATTAGAAAAATTGAAGAGGGTTTTCCAAACCCTAAACCCTAACCCTATACCCTAAACCTTGCACTTGTAAGATATAAACCATTGAAGGTGTCATTTCCGAACTTTTTAATCTTCAATAAATTCAATATTCATTCACCCCTTCAAATGTGTTTTAAATCCCCTTGATGTATCAAGAGGAGGACCCTATTCAAATTCCTATGTTTAAAGATGGAAAATGAAATGACAAGGAGAAGGGCTTTCCCAAGTCTCCATTTTTAAAAAACACTTCCTATGTAGATCAAAAGATTTTTTCTTCATGCATCTCATGGTGTTAGTATTTTTTTTGTACATCGTTTCCCCCCAAAGGGAATGTCTCCTCCAAATGTACTCCCTCTAAAAATTAATATAGGAAATGGTCATGTTGAATTTTATATGAGCACGAAGAAAAAAAAATTGTGAAGGAGAAGAGCTTCCCCAAGCCTCCATTTTTAAAAACCATTTCTTATGTAGATCAAAAGATTTTTTCTTCATGCATCTCATGGTGTTAGTATTTTTTTTGTACATCGTTTCCCCCCAAAGGGAATGTCTCCTCCAAATGTACTCCCTCTAAAAATTAAAATAGGAAATGGTCATGTTGAATTTTACATGAGCATGAAGAAAAAAAATTGTGAAGGAGAAGAGCTTCCCCAAGCCTCCATTTTTAAAAACCATTTCTTATGGAGATCAAAAGATTTTTTCTTCATGCATCTCATGGTGTTAGTATTTTTTTGTACATCATTTTTTCATTTCCCCCAAAGAGAAGGTCTCCTCCAAATGTACTCCCTCTAAAAATTAAAATAGGAAATGGTCATGTTGAATTTTACATGAGCATGCGGAAAAAGAAAATGTCAAGGAGAAGAGCTTTCCCAAGTCTCCATTTTTTAAAACCACTTTTGATGTAGATAAAAAGATTTCTCTTCAAGCATCCCACAGTTTCAGTATTTTATTTGTATATCGTTTCCCCCCACAAGGAAAGGTCTCCTTTTAATGTACTCCCTCCAAAAATGAAAGTAGGAAATGGTTACGTTGAATTTTACATGACCACATGGATGGATGAAGAAGAAATAAAATGTTAGGAAGAAGGGCTTTTCCAAATCTCCACTTCGTCAACCAATTCTCTTTCTTTATTATTTAATTAACTTTTGATCACTTTGTCTTGAATGCTTCATTCTTAGAATTTTCTGGAGTTAATCCTCAGAAAAGGGGGGAGTGGTACTTGAAAAGTTTGAACACCTTCCCTCCAATTTGTTAGGGCGGAAACTCAAACTCATGTTTTTTGGCACCCCTGACCCGCGGATGCCCTTGACCCGAGGTCGCCCCTGACCTGAGGTCACCCCATACGCAGCCGCTCCCATCGTCATGAACTAGGGAAGACCTTTTGGAATCTGAGACCCGCGGTCGCCCCATTACCCGCGGTCGCCCAAGAAATGACTTGTGGTCGCCCTATATGCAGCCGCCCCTATACCCGTGGTCGCCCCATTACCCGCGGTCGCCCAGGAAATGACCTATGGTCGCCCTATATGCAGCCGCCCTTGTACCCGCGATCACCCCTGTACCCGCGGTCGCCTAGGAAATGACCTGTGGTCGCCCTATATGTAGCCGCCCCCTGTATCCGTGGTCGCCTCATTACCCGAGGTCGCCTAGGAAAAGACCTGTGGTCGCCATATGCAACTGCCCCCCTATACCCGCGGTCACCCTGCACCCGAGGTCTCCTTCCAGAAACTGTAATTTTTCCTGAATGGCAGTTTCTGAACAGTGGGACCCAGATCCGCGGTCGCCCAAGACCCGCACACGCCCTCTTCCCGCATGCGCCCTAGGCGACTTTGGGTATTTAAGGGGATACTGGATTCCCAAGTCGTCACTTCCTTCGTCGCACCGCGCCTTTCATCCGCCTTGAAGCGTCTGACTGCCGGTTCGTGGGTTGGAAGTTTGGGCATCTACACGTGTTGTGGCTTCCATGTTTACGAGTTCATTTCTTCGGTTATATTATCAACAAAAGTCTAGTTCTCTTTACGCTAGAGTGACATGACAAGATGACGAAGAAGAAAGGAGATCGCCATAGCAGGCAACGACGCGCCCTTCTTGACCCAGCGGCTAAGGCATATCGGGGATGGCGTCATGTAAATTCCGATTGGACCTTGACGACTTGCAAGTTATTTGTGGATTGGTGCCATATCGACAAGCTCTTCCCTTACCATCGACACATTCACCATGTGAAGCAAAACCAAGCAAATCTTCATTACTGCAAGGATGATGCATTTGTCCAGAGATGTATTGAAGTGTACCGAGCATTGTACGGAAAGCGAAAAATTCCACGGAGCGAAGTCTCAATGGGCATATGCCAAATGGTATATGCTGAGTTACAATTGGGGAAAACGGTAGATTGGATGACCTTCAAGACATCCAAGAATGTCACGCTTCCAGATACAAAAGACATTCCAAGAGCGGGTCCTTCAAATAATCCTCGGGATGGGCTAGGGCCCAAAAAGAACATTATAGAAGGAGTGGCAGATGAGGATTATGTTTGGTCAACGTCAACTGGAGAATCGGACTCCGATGAAGAGCCATTGCCTGAACCTAGGGACAGGATGGAAGATACATCAATGGAAGAAAACTTAGCATTGGTGGTATCCGAAGAAGGCAACATGCAACGGACCACACCAACGAATGGAGAACCTTTTATGTCTGTGGAACCGATAGGGGTCCGTCGTCCCGAAGATGACAAAGTGTTCCATTACGTGGAAGCTCGCTTGCAAGAAATTAATGAAGATAGGTTGGATGGGGAGAGTGAAGCTGAAGAAGAGATTCCTTTGACCTTGATGAATTTGCCTTCCATGGAAGGATTGCGTGAAATGGAACAAGAACATCAAGGTGTACTTGGAGAAGACAATAAACGGCGGACGAAAGAATCCTATAAAGTGGAGTTGGAGATGCTTTTAAAGGATCTTGAAGAAAAAGAAAGGGAGTGTGAGATCATCGAGAAGCGAAGCGCACAAGAGATTCAGGTTGAGGATGTGGGCACCCTCAAAGAACTAATTCAAGCTGGACAAACTCGTTTGGCAGCCCAACAAAGAGAAATGGAACAACTGGAACAATTTTACCTCAAGTTCAATAAGGGAGAAGATGGAGGTTCTAGTTCAAATGTCAATCCTGTTATGGATGAACGACTTCAAACAATAATGGGAAAATGTAGGATGGAAGAAAACAACCTTGCCATTGAAAAAGGAGGTGTGGAAAAGGCAAGATCGACATTGAACCGCTTGAAGGAGATGAAGGATGCTGATCCTATTGACCGGTCGTTGCAATCAGATTCATTGTCTGTGGATGTTGAAGATTCATCATCCACTACGGAAATAGAGAAGTTGAAGATGAAGTTAGCGTCTGTGAAAAGATTGGAACAAAAGTTGGAAGAAAAGATGTCGTGGCCAAAGGCACACATCAGGTTCCTGTCATTGTTCAAGAAGTGGTGGATCCAAAATAAGATGTGGAACCATGACCTGACTCTTTTGAAGAGGGAAGAGAGAGTGGCAAGAGCCCAAATAGAATTGGAAAAGAAGAAAAGGGAAGAACAAGGGGAAATGGATGGAGTATAAATTAGGTGGCTCTTCTTTCTTTTATGACTATGTACTTCTTCCAAGATATATGAAGAAAAAGGCTTTGTCCTTATTTTTGTTGAAATACAAGAATGTTTATTTTTATTTTTTGTGTATGAAAATGTGATTGCATTTGGATCCAAACATTTGAATTTTTGACAAATTTTGATGATTTCAAGTTATGTGAATGTTAATTTCTTGTTAAATTTGTGTAGTGTTTTAAAAAAGAAAAGAATTCTAGTAACTTTGAGTCTACACAAAGAACCCTCAATAAATTTAAGCTACATCATCCATGAGAGTTTCAATATAAGTTTATATGGTTGCATTTTTTAGTATTTTAACATATGGTTTGAACATATTGTAAATGACAACATTCCCATGCCCTTCACCTCGTGAATGTATGGACTCTTCTTGAGATTTATAATTTGGGAAAAAACATCCTAAAAAGGTACTCAAAAGAATACTTTTGGAATTGATAGAGAAATGGAAGTTATACATTTTGAGTTGTGGATTCCATGTATATGGTTTGATCAACCAATGTTGTCCCCCATTTTTCTTTTTAATTTGAAAGAGAAAGTTCTTAATTTTTTCCACATTTGAGTACAAGCTAATTCTATTTATTTTTTATTAAGTCTGTTGGAATGGATTTGAAATGAGTTTCCCTTCATGTGGTTGTTTAAAAAAAAATTGCATTCTTTAAGTCTATGACCATACTCCCGAAAATCTTTTTTTGAAGTATCTATAAATACCACGTCAAACCCTTGGATAGTGTTTAGGGTTTAATAAAATCTCTATCTAAACTAGGATGACTTTCATCTAGAAACTCAGCGATGGAACGCTAACGGGATAACAAAAATGGCCTTGGGTCCTAAAGCGTAAGCGCGGTCGCCCTTCAAGTACCCGAAGTCGCCTCTTGAGACCCGCGGTCGCCCCCTTCTACCCGCAGTCACACCCCCTGGACCCGCAGTCGCACCTCCTCGACTCGCAGGCGCCCCCCCCAGACCCGCAGTCGCCTCTTTCTACCCGCAGTCGCCTCCCCTTCCACCCGCACTCACCCCCCTTACCCGCAGTCGCCTCTTTTTCGACCCGAAGTTGCCCCCTTTGGACCCGCGGTCGCCTCTATTTTGACCCGAAGTCGCCCCCCTTGGACCCGCAGTCACCCTTTGATCTGCATGCGCGCTCCTAGTGCAAATTGTTGACCCGCAGTCACCCACGGGGCGAGTGCGCCTGTTACGATGTCGCCCGTTTCCTACACCCATTCTGGCTCTCAGGGGGCGACTTGTGGTGCTAGCAGGATGGCAGTATAAAGTTGAAGGCCCGGACTGTGGTTTTCACCTTGCTTCAAAGATGAACTCTTGCCTTGAATCTTCGAAAGAGGCTTCTTGCGGATGTTTGGTTCTTTGGAGGGCAACGACTTGGTTTGTGTGGTTTAAAAGACCGTTCAAAGCAAGTGGCTTTGCCATTCTTTTTTCTAAATCAAGGCTTTGATTCATATGATAATATTGTTTGAAGAACTCATAGGCGAGGAACAATATGGCTAGTCGGGGTGAGGGGAGGAGGACTACCATTAACGATACAAGGAGAGCCACGAAGGAGTGGGACCCTTGGTTGGTTGTAGACATTGACCGTCAATTTGCGGGAAACACACGAACATGTGTTTTCTGTGGGTGGACCTCCGTATTTGTACGAAAGCGGGCATTTTGTCACTTTGGATTTGGCGGCAGGACTGCATCGGAGCGATGTAAGAAAATCCCATGGGCAGTATTGCAAAAGTTTAGGACTTGTGGTGGGGTTGTTCCAAAGGAAATGAGCTTTGAACAAATGCATGAGGAGGTTCCAGAATTTGATGTTGTAGATGAGACTGTGGTTGAGCCTATGTTGGAGGGGGATAGGGAGAGGTCAGAGGAGCCTAGTGCTACGAATGAACCAATGCTCCCTATTATAGATTCAGGAGATTCCACTCCTCAAACAATTTTGAGAAGGAGGAATAACCCTTCCATTTCTAGGCAAACTAGCATGGATGAGGCATTACAAAGTAGCACGAGAGCAAAGTTAGATACCATATGGGCTTCCTTTTTTTATGAGGCTAGCATCGCGTTCAATGTTGCGTGCCATCCTGCCTTTGTGAAAGCAGTGAAAGAGACAGCGGCATCAGGACTACGATACCAACCGCCCTCATACAATGCTTTGCGTACAAGAATGATAGAGCCAAAGAAAGAAAGTGTTTCTAAAATGGTCACTGAGCGGACAAAGCACTCTATCGAAGTTTATGGAGCGACTATTTGTTCGGATGGTTGGTCTGATACTAATAGCCGTCCATTACTAAATTTAATGCTCGTGTGTCCTATGGGGGATGTGTTTCTTGGATCGGTGGACACCACGGGGGAGAAGAAAGACATTGCGTACACAACCAATATGATGGCGCAATACATAGAAGAGGTTGGCCCCAAAAACATTGTCCAACTATGTACGGACAATGCTGCTGTCATGACGGGGACTTTGAAGGCATTACAAGAGAAATATCCTCACATGTATACCCAAGGATGCGCAGCACACATTTTGGACTTGCTTTTGGAAGACTGGGCAAAGGATGTCAAGGTGACGAGAATAGTACGACGTTGTACACAGATAGTAAAATACATCAAGAGGTACCATTCCACATTGGCTCTCTTCCGAAAGTACTCCCTGGACAAGGCATTGCGAATGCCTTCTAAAACACGCTTTGCAGTGAACTTCCTCATGATATCACGTGAGGTGGAGTGCAAGTCAGCATTGATGCGAGTGATAATGGATGAGACATATGTGCAATTTGAGGCTAGTTTTGAACGTCGCCAAAATGGAGATGTATTGAGTGCGCGAGCCTGTATAGCGCGGAATGACATTCATGCGGAATCTTTTTGGGTGGAGTGTGAGAATTTTTTGCACATGGTGGAGCCCGTCATTATTGCTCTCCGAGTGTTTGATGGGAAAGCCCCGGCAATGCCTAAGGCTTGGTTGGTTATAAAGACTCTTCAAGAGCACGTGTGGAGCTTGAGAAACGAACCTTTTTTTCTGAATGATGAAACTGCAACGAAGTTTGAGACGCAATTCGAGGCTCGTTGGAAATTGATGCTCACAGACCTACACTATGTAGGGGCACTCTTAAATCCTTTCTTGATTGAAGTAGGAACCCTTCGTAACGACGGTGTGGCCAAAAGAGCCTTAAATCGGGTGCTTCAAAAAATGAGCGAGTCATTGGGATTATCATACATGGAGGCATTGCAGGAGCTCACGCAGTTCAAAGAGAAGACAGGTCCTTTTGACCCCTTAGAAGAGGCTCCTGATATTACACAATGTAAACTAATGCCTCATCAATGGTGGAATCTTGTGGGTGCTAATGTTCTCCCAAAAATTGCAATGAGAGTTCTATCTTTGACGTGCTCAGCATCATCATGTGAAAGGAATTGGAGCATGTATTCGTTTGTGCACAATAAAGTGCGAAATCGCCTAACCACATCCAAGGCGGAAGCATTGGTATATATCTACACCAACAGTAAATTTGAACGTGAGAAACGTGGACGCAATCCTGCAATGTTCTACAAAAAGTACCTTATGGATGGAAATACCTCGGAAGAGAATGAGGAGCCATTAGGTATAGGATCATCAGGGGATGGCGACCCAGTTAGAAGGGCTCGAGCTAATGAGAACATTAGGCTGGCAGAAGAGCATCTACGTGGAAATATTTGGACAGGATTGATTCGTAGTGAAAAGAGTCCTCCACAGAGACACAACTATGGAAATACATTTACAGTTGAGAATAATACGTACTATTTTGAGGAGGAGGAGATTCAACGTGCACCGCGAAGGCCCCCGCAACCCTACGTCTCTGCTAGGGATAGGAATGTACCTCCTCCAATAAATTCATCACCAACTCGGGCAAGTAGTCCCGACAACCCCAATGAAGGCATACATAGTCCAATGCCCATAAGAGCTGAGGAAGCAAGATCTCCAAATGTCGTAGATCAGGGTTCTACAAGGGTAATGAACCTACGAAGTGTCGCTCGAGTTGCTGAGGTAAATGAAAGGCAAGAGGAGGCAACACCGCCAACACACGTCGAAGATGTTGTGCTTACAAGCGTTCCACTTTCTCCATTACGAAGCCCCTTAAGAACAGAAAATGTGGAATATGATTCAGACTTGCCCTTGCAAGCTGTTATGAACCGGAATCGTACGGTGCCCTTAAGTGGAGGAGGAAACGCAAACAATGCTAGGGCGACTAGGTCTATACCAACCTGTGCGACTAGGCCGCCCTTGCATAATAGTCCTCTTAGGACAGTTGATAATGAAGGCCATGCTTCAGCTCCGCAACCCACTCAACCCTCCTCTATTTTTGGCCCTGGAGAATCATCCTTGCTCGTGCGTGAAGGCACAAGAGGACAGAAAAAGCGATTGAGGAAGACGCAGGAGAGGCTACAAAGAAATCCCAAACGACAGAACCACGTTGTCCAAAAATTCATCATGGGTGAAGCCAATTCGAATCGAAACATCGGGCAATCCAGTAGAGGCAGACGACATCCTGCATCCAACCTTGATGGAACAAGAGATGCATTGAGGTTGACTAAACGATTGGTACAAACTAGCGGCGATGGCGTTGTGGATACTGAAGTGCGGAATGTGAACTCAGAGGTAGAACATGAAGTGCAAAATGAACGAGTACGAAGGGAGGACGACGAGAATGATAATCGTGATGATAATGATAGGGGGGAGGAGTTGAATGATGATTCTGACCCTGACGCTGATGAGGTGCCTAGTGATTACACATTTTCACCGTAACTTTATAAATATAGATTTAGAGGTAGTGAAGTGGTAATGTAATGCTTTTGCATAATTTTGGTGTGTTGAAGTTTTCTAGCTTAAGTTCATAGGCAAATAGCCTATAGATGAGTTTTGTGTAGTATCTACTTTAGTATGAAAGCATGATAGTGTTAGAATTACAAAGTTTTGTTCAATGTCTTTAGTGTGGACTTCTATAGGTATAGATGTGGAGATCTTAACAAAGTTCATGGAAGTACAATTGAAGTAGAAGTTCATTTATAAGATTGGGTCACTACTCTATTAGTGTGTACAACTTATAAATACAGTAATACTAATTATCCTTACTTGTTTCTTGTTTTTGTATCTATTTTTGGTGTAATTATTATATCCAATTGCGATATTGGCTTCTACACTTCAATTTGAATTAGAAATTCCCAACCATATGTAATAAAAACATGTAGAACTCGGAGGCTCCTATGAATGAGTGAATGACCACAGAATGTGAAATACTTAATTTAAGGCTTAGGAAAATGCAATAGCACATGGAAACTGAAGAATCCTAAATCGTGAGCAAGATTGAAATGGTTGTTATATCCATGTTTGCAATTGCAACGGCACACGAGGTTGCTCTTAACCTTTAACGGATGGACTAGTGAGTATGAAAATCATCTCCAATGGAACTCTGTGATGTGATGTACTTGCCTTTCCCCTCACAAAAATACTCATTTCCGGTATGAGGACTCAGTAAGATCTCTGTTTTGGGAATTGGGACCCAATTTTCAAAGATGGACAATTGCATTTATGTCGTATATTAGAAGTTCTTATCATCCATGGAACAAAAGAAATTCCTTGCGTTTGGGATAAAGCCAAGATCGCCCTTTTCCTTACACCTGCGGTCGCCTTTACACCCTCAGTCGCCCTGGATTTTGGACCCGCAGTCGCCCACATTCTGGTACCCGCAGTCGCCCCACCTTACCCGCACGCGCCCCACCCGCAGTCGCCTATGGTGACGTGGTCAAAGCTTTCCACGTCACTGTTGACAACCCGCCACGTAAGATAAAATTTTTGGCTGCCCTGCCCGAAAATCCTAAACCCTAATTTCGCGCTCATCAAATTTGTCTCGTATATGCGACACTCGTCTTATACGACATGCGACATCAGACAAACAACTCGACACCCAAACCCGAAAACACGTTCGACAGAACAACCCTGCGACTGACGTCTCGCCCGAAATGATTTCCTTGGCTGCCATCCACGTGTGTTGACCATTGATGATTTTCAAAGGCCCGGCCGCGGTGCACTCCTTCTAGCAGGTTGGCCTTGTTTTCGTGTCGGGCATGACTGTCAGAATCTGCTTCGTGAAGTTGACCTTCACCATTCGATCAAGTACAGCAGTTACTCCAGCCTTCTCCAACGGCCGAAAAATGATTCCCAACTTCTCGTCCGCGTTCACCATGTTTGCAACGTCCAGCTCGAAATATCAACCTCGTCCAAAGATGTACATGTACGACGATGTTTCTTTGAACTTCCGATTGGCTATCGCTTCGGCCTTCAGTCACCGTCGTGTTTCAGCTTCGTCACTACGTTTCGGGTCCAGCTTGAAGTCGATTACTACGGATAGCTTGTCCGATAGGTCCGTGGGGTTGAATGGCACGGTCGGTGGGTTCTCCACCCATTTCCTGTTCACTTTTTTGAAGGCCAGCTTCTGCGCCTCTTCCTCCGACACCTCGGCAGTTTCAGTGAATGCCGACTGACTTGAGGGGCTTGGTGCTCCTTGGGAGCCCGAGGGCTCCGTGGGATTACGGCGTTGTCTGATCCATCTCTCCACCCCTTCCTCTTCAGCGGCCGGCGAATTCCCAGCGGTCGATGATGGCTTCCTCTTCCTTGTCTTCATCTTGTCTCTTGCTTTCGGTCGGGCAGGTTGCACTGGTGTTGCACGGGTAGTCGGCGTCGTGATCTAGGGATTGGCCTGCCGCCCCTCTTGTGGCGGCAATGTTGACTATCGGGGGGCTCCGGTGTCTACAACACCTGCAACAGCTGACACAAGCGGTGGACAACTACGCGTCGAGACCCCCGAGCTGGAGCCATCGACACCTTTCTGCTTTCGAGCACTCTCTTCCGCGTCCATTCTTTTTTTCCCTTCGGCTGCGAAATATTCAATTTCACCAAGGTCAGTCTTGCGGTATGGAGAGTGCTTGCATCAGTTAGATACATGCTTGTCGCTTTTCCAGTCTCATAGAAGTCATCAGCTACGCTTTCACACTTCGCTTGGATGTCGAGCATGAGGATTTGGAAGGCGTGGGGGACGTGATCATAGTTCTTCATAATGCGCTGGTAACAGAAAGTCATTTGGTCTTCAACTCGGATGACGATGACTCCCAATGCATTATTACTAGAGTTTATAACGTCCACAAGAGTAGCTTCTCGTAGTGCATAAATATTAACTACTACTAAATTCTTGAACGATTTCCATCGTGGATCGCCGGCTGTTGTAAAACCTATTTCTAGACTAAATACGGGAGAGTCGTGAAGATAACTCATTTCTAATGTCCACAAGGATTTCGATGCGATGAATTCCAATGGAACCTTGTCATCGATGTGGGACGACCAGGATTCGTGAATTCTCTCTGGCAAAATCCTTCGGATATATCCTGTTAGAGGCAGCTTGCTCTCCAGGAAGGACTCCATGGCACTGTCCACAGGAATGGATTTGATCAGACCGCGCAATCTAAAGCAATGTTTATAATGTTCAAAATGCAAGTTTCTTGAGCAGATATAGCATTGTTTCAGATCGCGCGGTCTGAACTTCAATTTCAAGTCATTGTATCATTCTCTGTGAAGCACTTCACGTAGACGTTAGGTATTTATTTTAATCACGCATTAGTGAGGTCAATTTTTCGCGGTGGTTGGATGAATCTAGTATCTAAGCGGTTGTAGGTAACGTAGTTTCAATTTGTTGAAATGATATTGACAAATATTTCTTTGTTACTTTCTACAAGTCTGTTAGAGAAGATCAGACTAGAGCATAACTCTCCGAAGCAGATATGATTATTTCCTAATATTTGATGGACTACATTAGTATTGTTCTGACCGCGCGGTCTGAACCTATCTAGTGTACTTTGTTATTTTGGTCATGCGTTTTCTCTAACTATATATTTCAGACTGCGTGGTCTGAACCTCCGAAGGACTTCTTGTTTTGGACAGGATTTCACTCTAACTTTAGAGTTCCGACTGCGCGGTCAGAACCTATGTAGGACTTGTTTATAAGGACATGATTTTTCTCGTTGTAGTTCAGACCGCGCGGTCTGAACCTGTAGGGGACATCGTTCTTGTTTTGGACAGTAATTTAGTCTTACGATTCTATTCAGATTGCGCGGCCTGAACCTATGTAGTGGACTTTGTTATTTTTGTCATGCTTTTTCGCTATGTATTTTAGACCACGCGGTCTGAACCTGTAGGACTTCCTTGTATACGACATGATTTTTCTCGCTGCAGTTCAGACCGCGCGGTCTGAACCGGTAGAGAGGACGTCGTTCTTGTTTTGGACATTAATTTACTTAAGATTCCATTCAAACCGCGCGGTCTGAACCTATATAATGCACTTCTGTTGGACTTTATTTTACTCGAACTATACAATTCAGACCGCGCGGTCTGAACTTATTTAGTCGACTTCTCTGTCATTACTTTTGTTATGACTTTACTGGATCGATTTAGTTCAGACCTTGGGGTGTGCGTCTATATACTCGACTTCGCTATCTTACTTTTTATCTGATTTTCTATTGCGACTATTCTAACCGCATTGTCAACTTATATAGGACTTCTCATTCGTTACTTCGGTTCATTACTCTGTTCTCAACTAAGGAGGTTTTGACCGCGCGGTCTAATCTTATATTAAATTGAGATCGACTTATTAGAATGAGTTCTTTCCCATGGGCAAATATTTAATCAGTGCGTTGAAAGGCGTGACAGCAAATTAACTTGTACAGCGTGATTATAGTTTCCATTCCTCGTTCTTGATTTCAGACCGCGTGGTCTGAACCAATCTATCGGGCTCTTGGTTACTTCTGGTTATGATTTTATTCTAACGTTGGAGTTCAGACCGCGCGGTCTAAACCTATGAGAATTGTAAGGAGATATAATGTTGGGGGATATGTTTATTCTCAGATGCACATGTTGAAATATCACTATGAGGCATGACATCTTATGCATTTTTGGACTTCAGTTGATTTTTGGATTTCTTTAGTTTGCGGGTTCAGACCGCGCGATCTGAACCTCTTTTGGACGTGTGCTGGCTCGTCAATTTTTTCTTATAGTTTTTATTGAGCTGGGGAGATTCAGACTGCGCGGTCTGATCTTGTGTACAAGATTTTTACACTATTTCATCTGCTCTGGCTACGCGGTTACAGGGTACCTTTCTAAAATGTAAAGAATGAAGAGATTGAGTATTGAGTTTCTGACCTAGACTTGTAGACAAGATTGCTGCAGCGTGAAAATCATATGTCCAACTGAACGCTACTGCTTCTCACTCCTTTGGGACGTTCCTTTCCTGTGAAAAAAGCATGAATAAAGCATGAACTAAGTTGCAGCAAATAATTTCTTAGAATTCTTGCAAGAACGTGAAACTCTACCTTCATGAAGGATGCATCACTGATTTCCAAGTTACAAACTGAGCTACTGAACACTGTAAATGGTAGAGTTACCCTAAACTATCTACAATGTGTTTTTTAAGAGAAGTCATTGAGCAGGACTGTGAACTACAATAACTTCTATGTGGACTTACAAATCAAGAAACAACCTCTTCCATAACTAGAAACGAAGCTCTATCTACAATCACTCGAATGGAAGAGAGTTGATTGACTCGAACATTGCAACAAACACTTTCAATAGTAACCAGTGGAATGGAAGAAATGTAGAAAGTAGAGCAAGCAGTAGACTAACCACGAAAGCAAAAACACAAACGCATGGAAAGTAGAGAAGCAAATGGTTGTGCCAAATACCTGGATGTCGCTACTGAACTCGTGCCTGGCAACCCGCAGTTGTACTCACGACTACTACCCAACTTGAATGCACATGGAATCGATGCCTCCACAAGTGAACCAGAAAGTGAAGCTCTGGGAAGCAAATGGAAAATGAAGAGGGGAAAGACATGGAGAAGTTTACAAAAATGCTGAGAGAAATGGAACATGAACACAGATACACTCAATTACAGCACACAACGTGAAGAGAAGTCACACCGCGCGTGGAACCCTAGACAACAATGAAAACACAAAACACAACTAGAACGAGTGGCGCCCTAAAGAACAAAATCAAGGTCAACAAATTCTTCACATCGCCGCAGCAAGAAAACGGAAATCGAGAATGAAGAAAAGGAGTTGACAAAACCCTACAGGTGGAGATGACGACCATCCAGGGCTGGAGCGCCCGAACCACAGCATATCCAAACCTATTCCGAAGCTAACCCAGACCCGAAGCTCCACCGACCCTCGCACAAAGCTCCACGTAGTGCCCAGACCTGCACCAATGCAATCAAGTGGTTTTCATAAATAGAGAATTTTTTCAGGGACCCCACTTAGTCAAGAAAATAAGTATTTCACTACACTAAATAGTGAAATTAGGATGCCCCATACTAATGTCTCAACATTTGACACTATACAAATATTTCCTTATTCTAGAAGAATGCACTACTTTTCTATTATGTACTGTTGTAATTGGGACTCGTAACCCTTTATGTATATTAATGGGAATACATGCAAAATTTTTTGTTGCTGATAGTGGCTTGTAAAGTAACTTTCTTGTAGTAAGGCAAACTAATTGTAAAGGCAATCTTATTTCACTATTTTGTGCAAATGACTCAAATCGTTAAAGTTCATAGTAAAGTAATCCCCACTTCAACCCCTAAATGTCCAAGGCCACTTTTGAGCTTAAAGGAATTCACTCTAAACTACCAAAAAATTCCTCATTGTCATAGGTTGTAGTAGTTTGGATATAAGTTGTATCAAGGTTTTTTAATTATAACCTTACAAATTCAAACTTGACATTTTAAAGGTCCTATAGGTTTACAAAATTCACTTCAATATGATTTATGGATTCAAAGATAACAATGTTTAACCAGGAGGTTGTTAAAACTACAAAAGTGCTTTGAAGTCTTTCAATGCTCTTTTGACATGTCAAATCTTAAAAGTTCTTCACCATAAAAATATGATGTGAAAGGGCCTAACATGTCAAAATCCAAAGAATTTGTGGCTTCTCAAAATGTATTGTATTACTTTCGTAAATGATTCTTTAATGTGATTCTTCCTCCAAGATCTAGTGTATTTGAGGTTCACTGCTAAGAAACCCCAACACTATGGAAAGTCAAGACTTCAATGGACACCTTTGCACAATATCTTCTATAGAAAATTCATAATCAATCATTTTTATAAATTAAATTCTTTGGGCGGAGACCCTAGGAAACTAATGGCACTAGTATTGTCTTTGGAAGCCTTGAAATGCTAGAATTGTTTTCAAATGAGCAACAATTACTACTAACTTTCAACACTTGCATGTTGTAATTTGCAATCCGGCAATGGTTGGCTTGGGGTATCACTTTTTTGACACACTCATTAAGTGATTTCAGTTTGAAGACTCAGAAGTTTGCCTAATTTGTTCATTTTAATCAAGTAAGAAGACCCTAAAATGAAAAAAAAATTCTTACACCTCAAGAAGATCAAAATGTGTGTTCCTATTTAGTGTTTAGGGGGGAATTTAAAATTTTTGGATCTATGCGTAGATGTGAGAAAAATGCTAAAAGGAGGGGATTTGCAAGCATCAAAATGCATAGTTTATTAGCCCCTAAAGGACCAAGGTGATTTTCCTAAGTATCAAAAAACACTCAAAACTGTCACTTCTATTGCAAAGAGAAAAGAAACTTAAAAATTGTTCTTTTTTGCATATCCAAGCATAAGATCTTATATTTGACTACTATTTGAATATATGGAAGAAATTTCAGAAACTTTAACTATGCAAATTGCAAGATATATGCATTTAAAGTGAAGAAAACAAGTTTTTTTGCACCTTCCTTGACTAGATTTTTTGGCTTTGAATCTTTTTGGTTCAAAATTTTTGCACTACGGATTTTGATTTTCTACTGATTTAAGTGAAGTAGTTGAGTTGAAAATCTACAAACTTCAGAAAATTTAGGGAAAAAAGCACTTAATTTTCACTCATTAAAAAATTGTTAAAAGGAGGTGAGTTCAAGATTGAAGAAAAAACGAAATTGTTAGTAGCTTTTAGATGGAATTGAATCACAATAATCCCAACGGTGAGATTGTTCTAGCAAGAGAATCTAACCTTGTCTAGCACTTTTTTTAGAAAAATTTTAAAAATTGCATTCAAAAATGAATTCTACAAGTTATTTTTTCAAGAAGATGCTTAGATTGCCCGAAAAAGTAAGATTGTCCATAACTTTCTCATTGTTAGTCCAAATTGAATGAAACAAAGCTTCACATGTACTAGACAAAAATATAATCTTTGAGAAAAAAATTTGAAAACAAAATTATTTTGACTTTTAGTGATTTTTTCTTTACTAGCCGCCAAACTCTGTTTTTGCTTATTATGCCATAACTTTTGTTCTTAGTCATCGATTAAAATAAAAAAGATATCTTCTTAAAGCTCTTGCAAAAATACACAAACTCAAAAAATCCCAAAAAATATCACTAAAAATTGAGACAATAGAAACTTGCATGGACCCAAATTGTCCCCCGAGGGCACAAATGGTCCTTTAGGGGTTAAATTTTGAATGATAAAATTGATTATTTTATGAATTCGAGCACTAAATATAAGTCCAAACCAAAAATCATATTCAAATAAAATTATTTGATATTCCAAATGCCTGTTATTGAGGATTTTATGTACATAGGCCAAAACTTTCTTTTTGAACTACAAATTAAATTCATTGAAAATTCTTAAAATTCTTTGATTGTGGTGAATGGTTTTCTCTTCATACATTCTTAGTTTTGGTACTTATAACCCCATTTTGTGAAATCATACTAGATTCTACTTAAAAGATGAGGTCATTTGACATAGGAGAGTGAACTACCATTGTTGCTAAGACAACCTTTTGGGTTACATGAAGCCGACCATTGCCCAATCGTGGAATTTTTGCAAACATTGAAATCTTTCCATGGGGACTATGGTATAAAGAAATAGATGAGTTCTATTCTTGCATCTCAAAAGCAAGTACAATTGACGTTTTAAGCTAAAAGCACAAAAATCAAGTGAAATGTAGAAGCTACCCTTATTCAATATTATTACATATATCCTATTCAAGAGCTTTCTGAAATGAAACATTCACTTCATCAAAAGAAAAATTAGGATACCGCTTATAAGACCCTAAACTACAAAGTCATTTTGCTAAGTGAAGATCAAAGTTTGAAAGTGATTTCAAGCATGTCAATCCCCCATTCTCATGTGCACACTAAGAAATAGCTCCCGACAAATGTATGAGTTGAAAATGCCGAGCTTCCCAACCCCGATGGCTTCACAACTTCTTGAGATAACAATTAAAATTCAATTGTGTCTTACAACTTGCAAGTACAAATAATAACTCCCTGCTAAGTTAAATTTTTTTAACATAGCATTTACCTCATTTTCTTCCCACATGTAATAATCAAGCATCAAGTGGAGTACGTATTTTGAAAGAGAGAAATGGTAGTGATGTAAAGAAGTATTACAAAGTTTATATAGGTCATCGTGTCATCTAGATTGGCTTACACGAATTAAACCTCCAACACCAATTTACATGATTTCCTTTACACAACTCTTTATGAAATTTATTCATAAATTACATTTTAGACATATATAAGTAATTTTCCCTTGATAGTAATGAAGTGGTTGAATTTTCTTAGACCTTTTGAAAGTCATATTCATATGAAAATAGTGTACTTTGAATATAGATATGCACCCTAAACTATTTTGCAATTGCATACTAGAATCCCTATTAATTCAATAGACCACTACAACTTCAATAATGAATTATAAATACGTACATTTTAAATGCAATAACTACAAGAATTTGTTCTATTTTAATTATATTGTTGACTCAGAATGTAGTATTTGAATGATTTAAAATATCACTCTTTTTAATTTTGTTTCTCATATTGAGATGCATAAATGTATTTAACTTCGGGGGGGGGGGCTAAATCTATTAGGAGTAATTGTTGGCAGTGGCCATGCTTGAGAGAAGTTGGGGTCTATCACTACAATAAAATCCTTTGAACGTTTTGCTATGTTGATGCTGCAGAAATGTATCATGAAGAAAACATCATTCATTCCAAAAGTGTGCTGAAATGGCATGCTCAATTTAGAAATACATGATATCTTCAAGTTTATTGTTACGAATGCATTCATTATAAAAATGAATTGTACATCACAAATCACTGAAACCCATCTTTAATCACTTCAAGATTAAGTTTGCATCACAAAACACATATTTTGACAAAGATTTTTTCAGGGAAGACACAACTTTCGGGATTCAATTTCTACTCATGGCATCAAAGAAATAATACTTGCATGTTGTTGGGCATCAGTATTGGATTAGGATATTGTAGGATGCACAGTGTCCAACTTAACTCAATGTGATTCTCACTTGCATACACCAAGAAATGATTTGGAAATTTGTCCAAAAAAATTCTAAATATCATCATAGGATAAATACCAAGCTACAGACTAATCAACAACGTACCTAAGAAAATGTGTTATTTAATGAATGAATTCATATACAATTGAATTTAAAGTAATTGAGTTAGTATGAAACCTTTACCACACATGCCATTAGTTTAAACTCCAATAAACCAATAATTTACCTCTAAGTTGAAAGTCACTACCTCCATGTGTTTGAAGAAGCACTTCATCTTTATCAATGTTACTTTAAAAATTAAATAGATGCAATTGAAAATGGAAGAGTACTCAAATCATGCTACGTACAACATTTACTAAGGAATTTCAATCATCAAACATTGAATGCTTATCACAATTATCATTTTTTTTCCGGTACATGTGCATCAAACTTGTCTTCTTCGATACAATCTTAGGTTGTTGTCGATGGTTTTCATGTGAACCTTATCGCACGTTTGATGTCATGTGTTGCAATAGACCATTGTTGACTACACGGGAAACTGGTATCGAATAAGTTCATTTTCAATAGTTCGGATAATTTGATATCATGAATGTAAGATAACTTATTCAAAACTTAGCTTACTAAAAATTGGTTGTAGTACTTGTTGTGACGGCTCTATTAAATGTTGTGCGATGTTTGTATGTTGCCTTATAGCTTTCATTGTTAGAAAAAAAACCTTGTTGTCCACTACCTCAGTTTTAGAATGCAATAGTACAACAAGAAAATTATTAGAAGTCTAGCAATGTATAATCTAAATCTATTCAAGAGAGAGTAAAGATAATAAATTGACAGGTGCACTAGTCTAGTTAAACAACGAAGTGCTGCAGAAACAAGCAAAACTATGAGGCATAATCATGCAAAAAGTGCAAGTTACTTCAAAAAAGTCAAATGCGATCACAACCATCGAAGAGCTTAGAAAAACTTTCTACAAATTAAACTAGTGCAAGAGTATTCTGTGAGAGGGATTCTACTTGTTGCTCATAACACGGGGAAGTTGTTTCTCATCATTTACTTTATATTAATCTTTGCAGTGCAAGTTCCCAACTCTAAACTTGCGACCCTAACTCCAAAGACCATGCATCTTAAATGCGTAGTGGAGTTGAAGAAATGGAAAGAGGAACGGAATACGTTCATGAACTTTGATGAGATTGGGAATGAAGTAGATTCCAGCAATAATGATAGAGATCCAGAAGACTAGTGTATCCTTAATAGGCTATTAATGATTCATGAACATCCTAAATAATAATTCATGAAAATATTGTACATGCATGTGGAGAAGCCCCAAAGTGTCTCAATCTTGTCGCAATGAAATGATTGAATTAAACCCTAAACTAGAATTGTATTATTCAATATTATATTTTCCAAATAATCTTCCTCACGTTAATAGTGTCACTGATATATGAACACTAATGTGCAAATATTACAAAAATTTATCCTCCAAAAATGTCTTATTATATAGGAAGTTGGCTAATCCTAAAAATTATCATATATTTCTTTTTGTGATTTTCATTGGAACAATTCTACGTAGTAATCACTTTGTAGAACATGAAACAAATTTGACAAGTTTGAAAGTGGTTTTATGAAATTAAATAGAGAAGCATTGGATTAGACATCGACATGAATGAAATAGTACAAAAATTGTAATCATTTGACCACAAGATTGCTTGATTATAATGTTCAAAATAACATGAAAGGAGTTTTTGTGGGTAATGCCGAATAGCATCCAAAAAGTTGGGCCACATGAAGTTGATGCCTTGTCAGCAGCTTATTCCATTTCTATGTCTTCTTTGCAATCACTATGATAATGGTAGGGCATGGAAGTGGAGAGCACACCATCTTCAGAGTTTTGCAATGCCACAATTTACATGCCCAAAAATTTTAGGAAACAATCAAGAAAGTTAGACTCCGTTTTACAAAAAGTTAGGTTCCATATATTGAACTTTGGAAATTTTGACTACCACCTAAAGTGGGATGTATAGTACTTGCATACCACTGATCAGAGGTATCGGAGGCTTGTAACATATCTAAAATTATCTTGCATAGATTGAATTTTTTAAAAAGGGCAAGTATGATACAACGTTTTCAAAATAAATGGAGAACTTGTTAATCCATAAATCACAATTATGGCAATAGTGAGTACAAATATTGTCAATTCTAAATTGTCTAGAAATAACAACAGTCCATACAATTTCAATGTCATGAACTATCACTGGAATTTGAGGGAGTGGCTAACCCCTTAATATCCTAACTATATATTTTGGGAATATAGCCACTTGGGGCATTTCACCATCATTATTCTTTGTTTTTAAAAAATTTCAAAGAGCATGTCCCCAAGGAGTACACTGAAGTCCGAACAATTTTCTGAAATTTCAATAACACAATTAAAAAATTATTGCATGATATGCCATTTTTATTACTTAGGAACTAAAAAAGAAGTGGGTGTAGATTTTTTATTATAACATTTCTTTACAAACATTGGGATAGGCATGTTCAATTGCACAATTGAAGTCTTAATAAAATTGTATTTAGATTCATTCTCTATTTCTTTCTACTTACTATTTAATAAATAATATTTTCTAAGTATATGTTGTACAATTCCAAATCATCTCAATTTTTTGAAGCATGTAGTGAACTTGTCTTAAGGAATGAATTTGAGTGAATAACACTATTTGGGACATTTGATCATACGAAGGTGACATTCTAAATTGTATGTGCGTACTATTTCAGAAGGTGGAAAAAATGATGTCTATCCAACATGATATTGTCTAACATTGTGCAATGTACTTCCAAGGGTTTTCAAATTGTTTTCTACATCTTTTCTAACCAACATACGACAAGATCCTACAATTTCTTGTTTTAAAAAGTTCTTGTTCCACCCAAATCTGGTACTTGTACTAGAAATGATAGTTTTAGAGCATTTATGGTGAAAACATTCTTGAGAAAATATCCAGAGTTGTCCATTTCTCTAAAATTGACATTTTTTGTAACAATTTAAAAAAATACTTTTTGAATTTTTCTATTCTACATTTTGTGTTGCTAACTACTTCTGAACACAAGTCCTACACTTGTAGCAGTATGACGAGGCTTTTGTAGAGGTGCAAAAAAGGTGAAAGTTACAAAACAAAGAATTATGTGCCATAAACATAAGGATAAATTCTATTCACTTAACTTGAAACTGGCCTAGAGTTGGTGATTATGATCGATGCAAGTTAGTTGATTCGATCATGCAGTAATTTAACCCTTTAGTGACAGTGGTTGATTTGGGAGGCGAGCACAATTTTGGAATACAATTTTGACAAAGTGAAATTTTGTGAAAGCTCTAAGAATGAAAACCTACATCCTATCAATTGGTTCTATAGGGCAAATACTTGAACCAAACACAAAATGAAAGTGATCCAACTATGCACATGCTTGTAAATAATCTTCAAAGATTAATATGTTGTAAATAGCCTTCAACACTGGTACTACATATGATCTACCACAATTGGGTTAAAATTTTAGTAATGGCTCCTAAAATCAATCAAAAACCTTCCATCTAGTTTTTTCCCACATATAAGTAGTCATCCCTTACATTAAATATGTATTTGTTTATATTATTTCACTTGTGAAGACTCGAGACATTTAAGTTTGGATAGGCATAGCTGATGCATTTTTGGACACTCTCTTGAAATTGGTTTTGTTTGGAGCATATGAAGATACTCTAATTGCGTTGTTCCCAGGATTTTTTGAAATAAAATGTTTTGTGAACAGTAGCAGACAAAATGTCCCCAAATCAATCCAAAACTGGTCAATCGAGCACTAAAGGGTTCAGTTTGAATGAAACCACACTCTACCATAAAAAGGCTAGAAAGGAAAGAGGAGTTTGCAACTGAAGGTGAGAGGTGATATAGAGACTAAGAGAAAGAGAGGGAGACCTATGTTGGAAGTTCTAGAGTAGTGAAATTGAATCAAGCGATTGTAGCATCATTTGTAAGCTAAATTGGATGTCCTTGATCAATGAAATTATGAAAATTCTTGCAAAATAACATGAGTGAATGCCAAGTACTTATTGATTATATTTTCCCAGATCATACGAATTTCAATTCCAGAGATTCAACATGATTTAAAACACATTAAGTACAACAAAAGAATAATGTATTTTACTAGCTAATTTGAGTTCCTTCAGCCAAGTGTGAGGATCTCAACCAAGTTACAGTTTATGAAAAGTGAAAAGGTGGGTCTAAGATTCAATTCCTGCAGTTACGAAATCTATAGGGGATAATGAGTCCGTGTATCGCTTGTACATTTTAATAATTATAGGAATGGAGGGTCATTGCAAGAAACACCATCTATTTTTTGTTGCATTTCGCCTAGTATTCATGATTTTTTTGGAAGTACTATATAATTAGAAAAACAATTTTAAAAAAGTATGAAAAATATGTTCAATGTAGACACCTTTAAGAGGAAGGTACCCTAGAAAGGAAAAGCATAGAAAAATTCTTTAAGTAGAAGAATTAGAAAAGTCTAAAATCTCATGCAAATAGGTAGTTTCACGTTAACTTTAAATTTGTAAAAAATAGGAAAAACAATTCTCCAAAAAAACAAAAAAATTGGCCAATTGGGAAGACTTAATGGTGAAGAGATTTCAGCAAGAAAATGATCTTGGAACCATATTCAGTGTTCAAAATTGCGCATGCAAGGGAGCCTTATTTGCATGAACGTATAGCACATAAAATAATATTTTTATAAGAGATCTTTGGTAGGCACATGCTTGCCTAGTGTTGGAATAGACCATAGAAATTTCATCTCTACATAATTAAGTTAGGGTACTTCCTAGTACTAGAAAAGCCTGAACCACAAACAATACTAGGAAATTCAATTTTTCTTTTGTTTTGGTTGCGTGGATCCAGTCACTATTTTGTTGATTTTGAAAAAAATCTCCATAAAACTTTGAACTTAGAGAAACCCTAACCTAGTTATAGACTTATAGTAGTTTACATGTGTGAATAAATTATTTTTGACATCTAGTATGAGCATGAAGGATGCAATTGTAGAAATTATGATAGATAGCACTATTTACATTCAAGGTTCTATGCAAGGGTGTCTATTGCAATCCTAACTTTCAATACTAAATAGTGAAATTAAGTTGCCTCACACTATATAAATACTTAGTATTGCATTATTTACAAGAATGGACTACTTTTGAATTAGGTGTTGTAGTAATTGGAACTCATGAACCTTCATGTATACAAATGGAAATATATGTTGAAATTTTTGTTGACTTTGATGGCTTCTAAAGTACCTTTTGGGGGATCCGTTAAGTCAATCTAATTGTTAAGGCACCCTAATTTCACTATTTAGTGTGGTGTTGGGGGCTCTTGGAAGCGACTCTCAAATATTATAAAATTTGAAATGATAGTTAAAATTCTTTTCACGAAATTGTAGAGTACATTTTCAAAAGCCATAATTTCACTTAGGTTATGTATATTAGGGCAGCTACCCTCATATTTTTATGTTGACCATTAGAATTTCACAAGCGAAGAAGACTAAAAGACTTGAAGCCACTTATGTAATTTTAATGCCCTCATGTTCAAACATTATAATCTTTGAAGCCATCAATGACATTGTTGTGTTTTCTCTTCCTGTGTTCTATCTAACATGTCTAGTGCGAATTTGTACAATTCCCAAAACAAATTGATGAGACTTATGGAAATGAATTTTATATTTTTATTTTTCAATTTGGAGTGAATTCCTGTAAGGTCACAGAAGGCCTTGGGTAGTTGAAAAAATATAATTATATGAATCGATTTTGATAATTATGAAGTTCATAGAGGACGCATCATTGGATTGTGGGCCTCATAAGTGTGAAGTAATGAGCCTGACATTGTCGTCCGCAACTAGCCATCACAATAAGAGCCACATTTAAAGCCCCATCGGGCGGTGAGGGTCTCTCTTTCACCTGCGTTGTCTTGCTTTCGCCGTCCGAGTCCCACTTTCTCCTTGCGCTTCTCCATGCTATACACGTCGATCATTCTAGTACTTGTTTGCCGCATTTGGCTGCTCGTCGGAGGCTGTGAACGATGAAGAGCTTCACAGAGTAGCTGTGCTTTCACTTAAGGTACGATAGGTGTCACGCCGGGGTTGGGGTCTTCATTTTCGGGCAAGGATGTTTGCTCTACTTCGAAGAAATAGGGTTCACTATTGTCATCACAAATTCACTCATTTAAGTTGAATTGCATGATTGTCAATTTCTGTAGTGTATGTGAGTCAGAGGTTGAATACAAAGGTTCTAGAATGCGTACTCGTTGAAATGGTGGAATTTTGCAGTCCAAATTGTAGAAATGTCGAAATGCTCAATCGCGGCATTATGAATTCGTCAATTCATGCAATGCTGGAAGGGTAGGTTCTTCAATTGTTGCAGTAGAGTGGTTTGTCGATTCAAAATAGGTGAATAGATAAATTGCTTCACGACGAAGTCCAGGAATAGTTGAAGGTGTTAATCGGTAAATTTCGAATTGTAGTACTCCGAAACGATGAATTGCATAATTTCGTGGCATTGTGAATTTGTTTGTAGTTGAACTTCTCCTGTTGAATTGTTATGCATGCTGAGAACTTTCTCAACGCACCTCCATTCCTAGCTCAATACAATTCTGCATTCTCCATTGTCGTAGTACGTATTCGTAGCTTTCACTATTGCCATTCAGATTGTTGAATACCAACTAACCTGTACGAATGATATATCGGCGATCATAGTTTATGGTAAATAATTAGGTTGATCTTTGTCTAAATTACTATTAGGTTATTGCAAATGTTGGGTCACATCATTGTATTGCAATCATGGAATTTCGCAAGTGAAATTTCTGGCTTGTGATAGTGACGAATGCAATGACAACAAAATTCATACCCGATGGTTTGAACTGTTGTAAGAAATAGTGACCGATGTAAGTGTTGCATAATTATGCGCACACATGAAAGTGCTTGCTCTGAATTATTTGAGCTAGTAAAAGTGGCTGAGAAAGTTTGCCTCCTAGTCATTCTCATCTTGCTTTCAACAAGTTTGTCACATCACGGGTGCCAACGTTAAATCCAATGTTCAGACCGTGCGGTCTAAACTATTTTTTGAACCTGAAGAATTCGACATAATAATTATCCATATAGTTTTCACTATGCGATTTGAATTGTTTCCAGATATTCTTGTTGTCGATAGTTGTTGAGCAGTTTCAACCGCGTGGTCCAAACTGTCGAGCAAAATGGATCTCTGTAAACAATTCATACCGCATGGTTTAAATTATGTGGATATTTATTATGTCGAATTTTTTAAGCTCAAAAATTAGTTTAGACCGCGCGGTCTAAACTGTCCTCGGATCAAATTTTCAGATGCAGTCCTGAAGCAGTTTAGACCACGCGGTCTAAATTGTCCTCGGATCAAATTTTCGGATGCAGTCTTGAAGCAGTTTAGACCGCGCGGTCTAAACTGTCCTTGGATCAAATTTTCGGATGCAGTCTTGAAGCAGTTTAGACCGCGCAGTCTAAATTGTCCTCAGATCAAATTTTCGGATGCAGTCCTGAAGCAATTTAGACCGTGTGGTCTAAACAGTCCTCGGATCAAATTTTCGGATGCAGTCCTGAAGCAGTTTAGACCGCGCGGTTTGAATGGTTTTGATGTATTAGAGATGTGGATGCTGTCCTTGGACATTCTACTGCTCGTGCTCTAAATTACTTCCAGTGATAGGAGATTATCAGACATTCACTGAGCACTTTGAAGCGCGCGGCCTAAATTGCATCCACTTGTGGGATACTGATGTCTAGATTAATCTGACAACATTCTAGAATAGAAAGACAAGGCGGGGGGTATAGTTACAGTTGGAAATTATACTCCAGAGAAACGCCCTTCGGATCTCCCTGCGAGTTTGTATGAGGTGATTGTTGTGGATGATATCAATTTTGTTTTGGTGACCTTGCGACCCTAATTTGTCCGCTTACAAGGAACACTCCTAATATCATGCATGATTCAATCGCGAGATGTAATTTCCCCTACCTGAATATAAGTTGATAGAATTAGACTTGCTGCATTCCGTGATTATTGGCTCCTTCCTTTGGTTCAGAGCACCCAATCTAATGGCTGATACTAGAATAGTAGAATGAAGAGATGCCAATATGATTCCTATTTATTTGAAAGAGTGGAATATGCAAGCTTGTCTTGCTCTTTGATTTGCTTGTTATGCTTTTGACATGTAGTTTTCGTAGTCAGAGTTGGTTTCATTCAACTCGCACATTGTATTGCGGATTACGCAGGATGATTCTCTGTATTGCGACATGGGAGTGGAGTGTATCTTCCAGTCTACGATGTCGGGGATGTATTCTACAATGGACTCTCATCCCTTGTCAGTCTATTTCGTTTGACTGGTAATTCGTATGGCTTTGTCGTGCGAATCAGATGGAGATGAGGTTCATTCAACCCTGAATAGCATGTTTCTTATGGACTATTATAAGCCCATGCTTTTGACAATGAATTCTGTGATCTCCATGTGCTTGTATTTGATATCAGTTGTCATAATTCATGTCGTTGACATAGAAGCAAATGTACATCACAAAACTTTCTACTAAGCATGGGTTCCTTGTAATAGAGTTTTTGCTTCTGATGCCTACGTCTTAAAGTCTATTTCCTGGAATGTGTTGTCCAGGGGTTCCAAGAATGTAAAGAGGAGGATGTGAATTTGGAGAAATCCTTTCCGGTAGATGATGACTCTCGTCCCATCCTTGACTGCGAGGGCATTGACCGTGATGGATGGTCGGGTAAGGCACTTCTTGCCAGGCACGCAGATGGTACCGATTTCGCCAAAGTCATTATAATTACTCCAAGTCCGAACGAGTGTATTGATGGGCAAAGTAGGTTAGGGGAGGATGATGTGGGCATCGTGGTCTTGGAGGTATACAATGGGGACCCAAGTGTCGGGGACACTTGTTTGCGTTGGCCAACGCGACAATTGTTTTATCATGGTGAGACCGGGTACGTTAGCGTATATGATCATGCTCGCAAACGACGTGTTATAGATAAAGAATTAGAGGGAAATCGTAGAAGAGTGGGCAAACGCCAATACCGCTATGACAGACGAACTCGTGCAGCAGCAGTGCTACAGAAGAGAACCAAGATGTTATCAAATGAGTCCACTGCGGCTGTCTTCATACATCATTGCTACGATAATGATTGTATTCAAAAATTCTCTCCGACCACCATTCGTGCACTTCGCATTGAAATGCACCATCAGACTTTTCAAGTCAAGTTCACCAAAAATTTGGACGTCCATAGGACGATGCACGAAGGGGGCGTACGGGGGAGGGAAATTGTCACAGTGGAAGGCATAGACATCTGTCCGCATGCTTGGAGGATTCTCCACAACGTCCCTCTACGCACTTTTCAGAGATATAAGGCCCGGGCCGCGGCCGACATGAGGGGTGCTCCTCATGGCAACTTGAACACAATAAAAACAAGGACGCCCACTGGTCAGGCCATTGAGACTCTTCGGTCGTTGTTGGAGGCAAGTGCAGACCACATGCCCCACTTGTCACGTACTTTGGACACAGGCGAGAAAGTCTGTGTCAAAGTTCTTCCTACCGGTACTCAATGGAAGGATTTACTGGCTACTGTGAATGAGGTAAGAGCTCGAGGTCTCTGAACCATATTATGTGGGATGAATGGGACAGCCTCCAACTTTCTCGTGTAAGAAATCCATTTTCTATAGTAACCTTCAAAGACTTCGAGCACTAACTAGTGTTGATGTGCCTTGCATGGAGTGTAGGCAAACAAGGAATTGGGATTGTCACCCTTATCGCAGTCTTGCTTTAGTAGGATTCGAACAAAATATTTTTTCGAGTACGTCATCAAAGGAAGGGGAGATTCCTTTGCAAGATGTAGCATCTGCGACAACTTGAAGCAATTACGGGCCTCCTTCGCTCTAGGATCAGAGGACCATCAAAGGATTCAAAAGCGTTTCGAAAAGCACTTGTTTCTTCAAGAAGCCTGTCGCCATGCCTATTATCGTAGTAGATGGTTATCCAAATTACGACCGTCTCAACTACTATCCATCATGCATGACAAGATGGACCATTCAAAAACAGTATGTCCTGCGTTGGCCAGAAAAACGAAGGCCCTAGACAGATTCATGAAGTTGCCTGTGAAAGTGTCGGGAATGTTTGCACATGGGCACGGGGACAGCAAGTATGCGCATTATAGTTTGGATGTAATCCCGAGTGACAGCAACTTCACTGTGGGGTCCATTGCCAAATTGTTGCGAGATTTAGAAGATCCACCCGCAAAGTCCTCCCGATTATTGTTTAGAGGGGTGGGCAGCACACCTTTGTATCGGGCATTGCTCAACGGGAGTGCGGTCTGCGTTCATTCGTTGGGAGATGTTCCTTTGCATCCTATCGAAGCTAGACCATTGCCACCGGTACTACACATTCAAATGGACAATTCTTGGAGGGAAAACAAAAATAGATATGTCTTTTGTTTCTGGTCCCTCTTGGTTGCTAGACGAATTGTAAAAGAGGTGGTCGTGTCATTCATGATAGTGGGACACACCCACGATGACATCGATGCATCTTTTGGGCGTTGGAGTATGGAACTCCGCAAGAAAGACCATCCAAACTTGCCATTGTTGATGCAGTCCTACATGGAAATGGACGAAGTTCCATTCATTCCCCATCTGATAGAAGAGGTACCCAATTTCAAGGCTTATATCAAACCTTATATTGGAATGAACAAGAATCAACTAGTGGGTCACTCCAACGGAAGGCAATATAAATTCTTCATGGATGACAATGGGTGGCCGATCATGCAGTACAAACTAGCTTGTATTGACATTCCGTGGTTGCCCAAAGACGGATTGAAGCTATGGAGGGAAGATGCCAATCATAAACTTGTACTTCCGGAAGGTGATCTCGTATGCGTGAAGCCTAGAAAAATGACAAACCTATCGGAGATTCTACGTGGACTCAGCGGGTATATCCAACATTGGACGAACGTATCAAACGAAGATGGAACGGCCGAGTACAAGGCCCGCATGTCACAGTTGGTTACATACTGGACTGATGTGAGGAATGCCATGCATGATACAATTGAACCAGAGGCTACAAACTCTGAGGAATTGAAACAAGGATTCTGGCCACGAACTTGACAACCAGGGGATTTTATGACGGACTTCATGCAAGATGGACGTACACGAGAAGAGCTACAATTAGAGGACCCGTATATTGGCACTCTACAAGGGAGGCCACCACGGGCGTATAATGTCGCTACGGACCTCCGAGAAGGTTTCTATGTATTTGTGAGACCAACATTGGATTGTGATGAGCCCGTGTGGCTTGGTAGGGTAGTGGAGAATCCACAATTTGATCCAGTTGTTGATCACTTTCGTGAAGTTCTTGTGCAATGGTACGTACCATGTGGCACATCCAAGGATTTGCAACGATTGTACACAGGATGGGACACGAAGACTAATTTCAGATGGAAGATTGACCGAACGGCCTCGCAAGCCGACTATGTTTCAACAGACAGTATTATGGCATCTTGGAAACCAAAGAAGAATGATGGGGACAGTTTCGTCACACCACGACAGCAAGTGAGATTTGCAGTGGATAATTTACATCGAATTGCAGAGGAAGAGCAACAAAGATTATTGATATGATTTCTCGTGACAAGGCTTCCTTGACGATTTTCATTGTTGCAAGCATTATATAATACAATGCAAAGTGCCCGTTTTATCTCCAGCTATAGCTCAATTGTGTGTCTATTTCATCCATGAATATTGCTTTGGATCATGAGCTCTTCTGTAGACTGCAAGAAGCATGGGCACCCCAACAATATATGTACAAAGTACTTTGCTAAACAAAAAATAGAAGGTATTCCTGTCTCCATTGTCATCTATTTGAAAGGGCCGTATTAGGGATAATTTTTGTAATTTTCTAGCCACCTACTTGAGAACTAAACAAAATTAATGAAGACACCCACACTTGTGCCCATCATGACTAGACAAAAAATGTCCAATTAGGAGGGGGCCAGGGCACCTTGGTCCATGACCCCAAATTCCATGATCATTCTACAGTACTAGCTCTGTAGACAAGACTTTCACCAACTACATCTATGGCCTTTTCTCAGGTACAATTAGTCTCTATTGAATTTCATTAAAATGGCGGTATTATTGCAGATTCTATAGAAAAAGTGCATTCATATGAAGCGAAGCAATGAGGCACACCCACAATCACCCTAAACCAGCTACGTAACACAACCCTAAAACCACCACAATCAAGGTCCTTCAGCTACTTATGTCAAAATGGCACATGGCATATGCCATTTTAATGAAATTGCCTATCATTCCTTAACAGTACACTTGAGAAGCTGAGATTCTCCCTAAATTGATTGTCAAGGTTTGTGGTGAATGACTGCCACAAGTCTTGGAACTTGAAGTGCGAGAACTTAAGTTATTGAGGGTGGACTTCGATGTACCTTTAATCAATCAAACCTTGCATTAAAAGATAAAAAGAATTTTTGGAATTCTATATGGAAGTGTGCAATATTTGCAAGAGGAGAATCGGAACAATTGGTTGACAAAGTTATATGATGAGGCCCATGAAATTGAAAAGTGGGGGAAGCTAGTTTCTGATCTCCACAAAACTATTTTTTTATATTGGGTTTGAACTATTGTTGCTTCTTGATTGGCAACAAGACAAATTACTCATAAAATGTAGTTTTTTCCTACTCACATGATGGAAGTGTAAACATTATGGAAGTTGGCCAAAGCAATTTTGATTTTAGAAAACTTGAATTTGTTTCTCAAATTTTCTGGAATTGAAATCACTTTGGCTAATTAATATCTATGATGTTTATACTTCTATGTAACTACTAGGAGAAACTATGTTTTAGCTTTGCCTTGTTAAACCAAAAGCAATCCAAAAATTTAAGTCTATATTAACCCCTAAAGGACCAACCTCTGTTTTTTGGTTGTATAGCAATTTTGGGCAGGTACGTGTGGTTGGAGATTTCTATATTTTTGACCCAAATTTTAATAGAAGGTGGAGACGAGGAATATCTTTCAGATGCACTAAATCTCATGACATTTGGAAATACGAGTCAAAAGCCATGGCCTAATATGTTGCTTTTTTTCGTAATTGGGCAGTCCGGACAGATGAAAAAAATCATTTTTTTCAAAAACTGAAATTTGAAATTGTTTTTCTAGAGTTATATGTACTTGGAAAGCTTTGAATCATTCCATTTTGATCAAGGAGTCAAAAGTTATGAGGATTTTTTATTTGCGGGTAGTTACGGATTCTCTACTCTAAAATAAACTTCAAAGTCCTTTATCTTACTCAATTTTCAATATTTTTGGAAAAAATAAAATCATATGATGTAGATTGTTTATCATAACATTGCAACCATTGGAATTGGCATTTTTCAATTCCATAATTAAATTCTTAAGAATTTAGTATTTTGAATCATTCTCTATTACTATCTACTTACTATTTTTTTCCTATATATTGTACAATTCCAAATGATCTGAAATTTTTCAAGCATGTGGCCAACTTGTCTAGAAAAAAGAATACAAAGAAGCACCACCATTTCGGACATTTTTTCATAGAGAAGTGAGCTTGTGAAGTGCAGCTGCCCTGTTTTTTGCAGGGCCCAAAAAATGATTTTAGTGAATTTAAAAGCTTATATATTGCAATCCATGTGGTGAAAATTTTTGAATTTTTTACCACATGCTCTCAAGTCAGTATACTACAAGATCCTATGGTTAAATGTGTCAAAAAAAGTTTTTTTTCAAAAATTTGGCACTTGTACTAAAAATGGCAGTTTTGAAGCATTTTCAGTGAAAACATAGTTGTAGAACTTTAGGGGTTAAAAATAGATTTCTTGAAGGTTGGAAACTTGCCTCTTCTACTTTTCATGGGCCACTTCCTATAATTTTGTTAGTCAACTATTCACATTCCCCTCTTGCAAATGTTGCACACTTCCAATTGGAGTTTTAGAAAACATTTTGTCTCTTCTCCCAAATTTGACTTATTACACAAAAGTCCCCCCTAAGTATGCTCAGATGCAATTAGTGTCACCTGTGGGTACAGATACACTTTAACACCTCCTTATAATGACTATAATCAATCAACCCAATGCCTTTAGTCAACATCTACATGCCCCTTCCATTTGCATTAGTCTCCTACCATTTTTGCAAATAGTGTAAGTCATTTTCTTTAAACAAGTAATTGGGTGCTATTGTTAAAGAATGACATCATTAAGTTCACATATATTTATGGATGGTTTAAGGTTGATGAAGATGTAGTTCAATAAATGTTGGTTTCCGTAGGCTTAATTGTAAATAAATACTTATCATCATCAGTTGTAGCTTCAACCAATAAAAGTGATGCTTTTAGAATGTTAAACTTGTACTTTTAAAACACACATCAAATAGGATTAGGGTGGTAGCTGGGTCACTCATTTTGAAACTTTTTAAGATGGTCATGACCCATACCCCCACCTACTAACAATTTTATATTTTGCAATGAACGTGTTAGAAAATTCATATTAATTTCAATTCTCATCACATTGACATGATTCTTCTTGTATTTCACTCAATTCAACTAATTCTTTCTCTGAAAATACAAACAATAAGCACATTGTATACAATATCTAGATTGCAAATTTGGGTGGTCATAGGCTATTCTACCTTACCTTTTACTCTTGTCATAATGGTCATATTGGAGAGGTGTCATACCATGGAATTAACATGCAATTGTCACATTAAGAAGGCAATTGAAAATGAAACTGTTTTAAAAATGCAATGTCATACTCGTGTGTTTTAAAAAATCAGGTTATGTCGCAGCAACTGAAATCTGACTCCTCTTAGAAAACCCAGATCTATAAGCAATGCAAGGCTTACTCCAATGGTCTCCACTCCCTAACTTAATGCGGTATAGGGTAGCAGATCATTCTCCAATGTTGTGTACCAACTCCTCAGAGTGTGACTACCTGAGATGTTAGGCCTATTTGCAGCCCCAATGCAGCAACTAGGCTTGTAGATGCCAGACCTACTTGAACTCCCTACCATAGATGCCTTGCGTACTTGTTGCTACTAATTAATTTCATTTGCTGCTACTAATTCAGTGACATCACATTTGCTGTCCTAGAAACAACATTAAATTTCACAATTCTCTACATTACCACATTGTTTGTTCTTCTAGTGAGGTCCCATCAGTGAATGTGATAGTCACAGTATTGAGTACTGAGTTCAGTTCTTGACTGGTGACATCCATTTCCAAGGAATCCTGTCACAATATAGAATTTGTCAACATTGGAAGGTGTTACGTAAAGGAGTTAAGAGTGTTGTACCTTAGTTAGCTCTCAGCGAGAGATTACTTGAAGTCTGTTATTTATCTTCCGCTGGGGAGGGTGCCGAAGGGTCCGAAGGGCAGAGCGAAGGACAAGGCGCCCTTGGACGCGTTCAAAGGAATCATGTTCTCGTCGTGTCTGGGTCCCGGAGGAGGTCCGATGTCTTCCGGCCACTCGGGGAGCTCCCGGCACTTGGGGATCTTGCGCCAGCTGATGATGTCGAAAGGGCGAGCGCCACTCATCCGCTCCTGAATGTACAAGCCGCGCTTCGCTAGCATGTAGCTGAAACCATCCATGCCATTTAGGAGTGTTGGGTAATTATGAGTTTCCAGGCAAACAGATTTGGAAACTTGGGGTGGACTTGAAGAGGGATATTCTAGTCAACAAATTTATATATGCAGTATGGATTTGCTTGAAACTGAGTTTCTTGTCAACTGATTTATGCAGCAGGGTGAGCTTGAAACTGAGTTACAAGCGAGGTTACGAGTCAACAAATTTATGAAGTAGGTGTGTGTTTGGAAATGGTTTTTTTGTCAACTAGTTTACGCAGTTGGAAAATGACTTTTCTGTTAGTGAATTTATGAAGTTGGAAAATGACTTTTCTGTAAACGAATTTATGCAGTATGGGTGATCTTGAAATTGAGTTACGAGTCCAAATAATTTATGCAATAGGGGTGAGCTTTAAAAGGAGTTACCGGTCAACAAGCTTATGCAGTATGGGTGTGCTGGAACTGATTTTCTAGTAGAAATTTATGCAGTTGGGGTGCGTTATAAATGTATTATAAATGTAGCCATCTTCTTACCTTTTTTTCATATTCTCGGTGTTGACGCGCTTCTCCTCGTATTCGTCCGTGGGGACCTTGGTGATGATGTTGTACTTCACCCCTGACTGATTGTTTCGGAACCCGGGGTACCACTTCACATTCTTGTCGTAGTCCAGGAACGCCTGCCATCTGTCTTCCCTGTCCCTTCGCAACTCACTCTTGCGAAACTCCTCCTCGCTGCCCAGATGCTCTAGAAGCCTCTGCTCGCAAATTCAGCCTCACGTTCATTCGGTTCTATTTCTCGAATTCTTTCTTTGCACTCTTCACAAGGGAGTTATTAGAGATTACCATGGAGGAAATGACACGGAGTTTTCCATCTCAATTGAACCATGATGGTAAACTCTCAAAACTCCCTTGTGCTTAAGGAGGATGAAATCAATATAGGATTTGGTGATCCATGAAAGCTTATTAGAATGGGTAACGACTAACCTTGTATCGATCCTTCTTGGCTTTCATTTCTCTGTTCAAGACATTCGGCACGTCGGTACGCCAAAACTCCTTCCGCTTGGGATCCAAGTAGGAGGCACAGGTCTTCTCTTCGGGCTCAATGATCTCCTTGTATGCCGGGTAGCGCAAGTGGCTGAAGCGGCGGGCGTGTATCCTCTTCTTTGCCAGTTTGTCCTACAAACAATCACGGAGTATATAAATCACCAATTCTTCAATTTCGAAGCTCTATTCGGTAACAATTCGGTAGGACTATCGGACGGATTTCACTCTCCCCTTCCCCTATTCACTCATCTCAATGCGTATTTGACGTGGTTTCCTCAGAGTCTTCCTCGGTTTACAAACTGGCTGAAACCCAATTCATCAACCCTTAATGAAGAATAGTAGGAGTGTCAGGGCACAATTTCAATCCAATGTCCATTTTTTGAAAAGTTGACAGATTTTCACGGCTTTGGCACGTCTCAAGAGACATTGCCTAGTGTCAATTCTATACCAGTCCCTAGTTTCTAGAGATTTGTGCAGATGAATGTCGCAAATACTGGGGTCTAGAATTGTGCCATTTAACGAAATTAGCTATACCCCGAGATTCTCATCTACCTTTCCGATTCCATGTTGAATATCAAATTCATTGGTGTGATTCTAAGCCCCAAATTCTCGGGAGCAACTCATACTCATTTAGAGTATTTCAAAGTCTCATTTGAGAAAATTTACCTCCTTGTAAAGAACCACAACTCTCACACCCCGAACGCAATCCCTTCCAGTCGATCAAAAGAATGGCGATGAAGTTTGCATGGATCCCTTGCTACCCTACGTATCCTCCATTTCTTGTGCCAGTAGAAAGCAATGCAGTCCAGAGAAACAAAGACTGAAGCTTAGTTTTCGACGAGCTCACTGTAATCCCAGTGGAACTCCCCCTCCAGATCCAATTCACAGGAGCAATCCAAAATGTCCATGATCTACGGAATAATTTGAAAAAGTTGCATAGAAACTCCAGCACGCCAAAACATGAGAAATCCAAAATTTCTAGCTACGAAAGTTTGGAAGATTTCCATAGTCAATATCCAGTGATGGTCGAATAGGATACACTAGGATATACTAGAAATGGAATTTGAACACAGAATCGGAGGACATTTCTCGGCCAACTTCCATATTAAATATCTCCTGTGATGTTGGTGCTGCACATGTCGTCTGTCTAGCTCTTAGGCGTAGAAAAACTCCAACACGCCAATCACAGGAGAAATCCAATTTTTTTTTAGAGTTTCATAGTCACTGTCCATTGATGATAGAAAAGGATACACCAGGATACACTAAAGCTGGAATTTGGACGCAGAATTGAAAGACGTGATTAGTAAAATTTCCAATATTCGAATTTCTCCTGTTGAGACAATTTCCAGTGGGACACTCACATGCTTGCCTTGAAAGTGATGTCTCTGAACCCAAGTCGGTGTGACGTCGTCCAAGTATCCATACTTGGTGATAGGACCCCAGACGTTATACGGGTACGTCAGCCCCGTCTCCATGCTCGTCTGCGCTCCCACCATGTCCTCCGGTGACGCAGGAAACACGGGCGTGATCACGTCCTTCGGCACAAACGACGGCGTCTTCGGAGAGCGCACAGGCGTCTTGGGAGCCCTGGGAGACTTGGGAGACTTAGCAGACTTGGGAGAGTTCGCCTCCCTCGGCGTTTTTACAACCCCTGCGCCTCCTCGCAGCCGCTCAATCAACTTCGTAGAGGATCCCACAACGGCACTGGGTTTGCTCGAAATGGGGTTCTGCGACTTCACCTGGATTTTCGGAAGAGGAGGACTTCGAACTGGCAAAGGCTCCCGGGAAGCATCATGGAAATCTTCCGCAGCTTTCGCAGGCTCCTCCATCACGGGACTTCAAGCTCTGAATGAGATGGATTCTTCCAAATTCTTCCTGAATTCGGAATTGAGTGAGGAATTAAGATACCGGAGGTTGCAAGCACAGGAGAATAATTCCAAATGGAAATTGGACAAATGACCTTTGTGTGCAAATTTTAATGCAAATTAATTAGTGCATCATAGTGTATCCTATTTTAGTATCGCTGGACATTGCCTATTGAGCTCATGGAGGATACAATCACAGGAGAAGTCCCCAATGGAATTTTGACAAATGCTCTTTTGTCTGCAAATTCTTGTGCTACTGTAAAGTACTTTCGTGTATTCTATTCTATTCTACCATCTCTGCACATTGACTATGGGATGTTTTTACAAACATTCCATCGATAGACAATTTGGATTCTTCTCCTGTGAAAGGAGCGTGGAAGTGGAAGTGGAGCCGGCCGGCTGAGAGACGAAAGGCAATTGATGAAAGGAGGCGAAAGGTGGAGAGTGCAGCTGGCGGGCTTGGATTGGTGGCGGTGGGGAGAGCTTGCAACCGCTTTTTTCGACAGTTACAACGTCCACTGGTGATGCGGTTCAGCTGAACCTCGACAGTAAGTTCTTCCAACCGACAGACCTCGGCTGGAGGATTTCAGATTATCATCTTCGTAATAGATTGAATTTTCAATAGTGGGTGTCGCATTGAGTAAATGAATCAGTTTAATAGCTTGCGAAATCATCATCAGAGAATGGCTTCGAATTGAGAGGATATGGCTTCATCACCCTCTTTGTGCCTTTGTAAGATTGAATCATCACAATCACCCAGTCATCTCCCGTTCCGACGCCCACTAATGGAAATCAAGCTCTTCATACTGATAATCCAATCTGCAAACGCCAAGTAGCCACGTTCCAGTTGTCCACATTCAAGCCAAACTGGAGAGTGGAACCCGACCCGAAAAAATGCAATAGCCTTGCAACTGTGGCATTTGTGCAGTACAAAATTCTGGCCAAAATCGAGAGTTGCGTGGCTGAAATGTTGAGCTTTGACAAGCCTAAACTATTCCTTTACTAGTCAACTGCAACATTTCTGCAGCGGGGCTTTGATTTCTTCAATTCCAGTGATTCTTAAGAGAAGCTAAATCAGCGTTAGCTCATGAGTTTGCGAGCAGCTTATCAGTCAAACAAAGCTCTTGTGCATGAGGGATTCAGTTGTAGATCAAGCCTTGTTCAATCATGCTCGATCGAGAGTTTGGAAAGGATAACAATTAATGTCTACCATTTGTATAGAAGTCATCTCTGTTGAGGTTTTAGGATATTAAACCTACTTGGGTGGTAAAATCATCATTTTTATATAACCTACAAATCTGGTCAGGATTATTGTCTCCGCACCAAACAAGAGGCCTTGTATTGGCAAAATAAATACACCTACAAAGAGGTTTGAGTACGTTGTTACTTGTAAAGCAAACCCATGCTATATTGTGCTGCAATTCGCTATAGTGTGTCATTTTGTATATGTATTAGAATGATTGGTTGAGACATCAAGACCTCTTGTAGTCTTCCAGCATAGCTATTGGTTTTATTTATTTCTTGAATTCCTATTTGTGATTTTTCTCAAATTCAAATAGTGCAACCAATTGCAACTACTCGCAACGATGAAAGTCCAGTGATTTTGTGACTCATTGCATCATAGGTAGGTCCATAAAGGTAATCCAAATTATAGCGACCACCAATCCAACCCTAGTATATTCCCAAGCATAGGAAGACACAATGACAAAATAATTGACGATTGAAAACTTCTATTATAAATGTTGTCAACTAACAATCCAAGAGCAAATATGTGAGATTAAAAAATGACATGACCCAGAAATACAAAATATGCAAGGTTTGTAGTTTGTTGCGGCTCTGGACCAATGAGGCAGACTTTTTAAGAAAAAATACACCACATGATAGAAGCTAGATTTGAGGAAGTTTGAGCAAGGGCCTTACTTGAAAAGTCTCTCATAGCATAGTTGCTTCAACATGTCATTTGGAAGTGCACCCATGAAATTCAGAGGATGAACATGGAATGTGCAATTACAGAGTGTCACTAGAGGTTTGATTGTATTAAAACTTCATAGAAATGATATTGGTCGATCAGTTCAATCTTCAGATTAAACGAGGCTTTTAGAGGTTTCCACCATTACTCATGTTTTGCATTAGGAAGTGAGGTGCACATCACGATATTTGAAACAAACGAGCGGGATAAAATTGCACAACATGAGGTGCCCATTCAGGACTCCAGTAAACCTCTATTTATCAAAGATGTTACATCTCAATTCTCATGCCTGCCAAGTGCTAAGTTACACCAAAAGTAACAACATCAATAACAAAGAAGAATATCCTTCCCTCCCCCCTCATTTCCTGGAAAAAATCACTATACAGATGTACAGAAAAAAGAGAAACTAATACAGGGAGCTATCGTTTGTTGGTACTCACTATTCTCAAGACTTCAATTCTAACTCCTCCAGCGTTGGATAATCTGTGTACCCCTTGACCTTGTTGCCGGAGTAAAATGTACCACGGTCATATACGTTCAGGGGTGCCTTCAGTTCGAAACGTTTGGGCAAGTCCGGGTTTGACAAAAACAGTCTGCCGTATGCTATGAGATCTGCCTTGCCAGACGCAATGGCTGCATTCCCTTCTTCTCTTGTGTACCCACCCGCAGTTATTACCGTCCCCTTAAAAGCATTTCGGAAAGGCTCTATGGTTGCGTCCTTATCGTGTTTCGCGCCTCCACTTTCCATAAAGTGACAATACAGAATCTTGTACTTGTTTAACGCTTCAGCCAAGTACACCCCCAGCGCTACTTGGTCAGAGATTTTAGAGTCCAAATATTCGGTGTAAGGAGAGAACCGAAAGCCAACACGGTCTGCTCCAATTTCGTCAGCAACTGCCTCTACAATTTCCAAAGCGCTTCTGTAAACAACCACCAGTGCTAAGTCAGATAATCTTTCGAGGATCCAGGATTTATGGTTTGAAAATGATGATCATATCTTAAAGAATATAATTCAAACTAAATATCACGAATAAGAATACTGCACCTATTGATCAAAACAGAAACAATATATGATAAAGAAGATCCCCCAAACTGCTCAAAAAATCATGGGGGACTCTGTTTGCCTTTTAGAAGTTAAATGAAAAGGACCCAAACAGTAAATATATCTGAAGTTCATATGTAATTCACCAACCTAAACAATTCAAAATAACATGAAAGCAAGACCCATACTGCATGCTCAACATCTAAATGTTGGGTAAGCGGTGCACAAACCTGCATGTGTTCTGCTCTATACTGCTTTCAAGTCCCGTGTCATCTCGGTCTCTTACTAGCTCATGACCAACCAAATAACCATGAGCACCATGAATTTCTACCCCATCGAAACCTGCCATATCCAAAAACAACCGTCAGCACGTCCAAGTTTCTCCATGTTAGCTTATTAGAGGCTTGCCACCCTAGACAAGACTATTAGAAAGACAATGAAGTGGATGCATGTCATTGCTCTAAAAGAGCAAGCGGCTACCACACTACAGGAATGACAATAAAGACTGAGGAGACCCTTTCTTCATCCACGCACGCTTAGGATATCCTATGTGGCATATGAAAGATAAGATGTGGCAATGGTGAAAAAGTACTATAGTTCGGAGATATGAAAGGAGAAAAGGGAAGAATTTAATTACTCATGTGGAATGATGTGTGATAAGCTCTTATTTTCACAGCCCTTTTAAGTCCTCAACATACCAAGCACCACATGCAAGCTCTAGGATGTAAGCAGATGTACCTGCTGAGATTGCGTTGCGAGCAGCAATACGGAAATTTCGCACCAAATTTCGGGTTTCGCTCTCTGTGAGACAGGTGGACCAGGAGTCAGACAGTCATACAACCAATGTGCAAGGGCGACAAATTCTTCCACTAAGACTAATTAGTAAAATCCCATGTAATGAAAAGAGTAATGAGGATTAAATGTTCAATGCAGAACATCTTCATGGATTCAGATCTCTCAACTTGAAGCTCTATAAATCTGAAGATGGGAAGCTCATACCTGAAAGACTAGCTCGGCCAGAGTGCCACAATTGAGCAAAAAAGATCGCATTTTTGTTATGGACAGCTTTCACGACAGATCTCCAGGCTTCAGTCTGCTCTGACGAATAAATTCCAGGAACGTCTCGATACCTGCAGAAAAAAAAAACTTTCTTCAATATAGATAATTACAAGGCCCCTGTAATGCACACTAGGAATAGAAGACAGTGAAATAAATCCCTAAAAGAGCAAGAAGTCCAAACTAGGCTTCATATTTTCTAGCAGTTTCGAGTATGTCGTATGGGGAGTTTTTCTAGTCCATAACTAACACGTACAATGTTCCTTACTAATTTTGGTAATATGAAACTTGGGGCCATTTTAACTTTTCACATTATGGTCGATTTAGTTGGTCGTTAATAACAATGATTCCTTGATATTTAGGGTTAAGTGATAACTAGCAGATAAGAACTATAGGTCTAAACTTCTGTACGTAGAGACTGAACATTGTAAAGGACCAGGAATGTGGGTGTCATAGTATTTTTCAAAACGTAGCATCATTAAGGGGGGTATTCAAAATCAAAACTGGACCTGCAAGCTTGGAAAACATTCAGATCCATGGTGAGGAGATAGAAAAAAAAAGGCGTACTCTGATTCTGCAGGCATAACCTGAGTGGATTCAGCTATAAGGAGTCCACCAGGAGAGGCACGCTGGGCATAGTATAGCATATTTTCAGGCTGAGGAACGCCGCCAGTTGCCCTACACCTCGTCATAGGAGCATGTACTATTCTGCAAAAGTCCCAGTACACAAACATCAATGGTAAATTGCAAGCTCATCGAATTTGGCAATATTATCATCAGAAAGTAGGCAATCAAGTGGCCTCATAATCATAGAATCCAATAAGACCACTGACAAGTTCCCGAAGTCCGCACACTATTCAAGGTTGCTTGATTTCAGGATATGCGCGTTACGTTAATTTGCACAGCAAAAAGCAACAAACTCAAGATGACAAGCTTAAAATTTGAACCAACTTCATGTGCAACAAAGAAAAAAGTTAAGTTAAAGAAAGAGACCTTATGAAACATTGAAGGTGACAAGTGTCCAATCCACCTTAAAGAGGTGGCTTGAAACCTTGTTATCTCAAATATTATAGCTTGCCATATAGGAGCCATGTAAGCGCCAAGTCTATATTCTTAATATTGTCATTACTTGCTAAAGTCGACACTGAACTAAACAAGGCAAAATGAATAGAAATGACCTTTACACCAATCAAGACGTAGGATTTCTTGTCTTCTCAAGCTTGTTGATTCGACCAATGCAATCCAAAGTGACCCTGGGCTAATGCAAATTCATCACACGAGTCTCACATACAGGCATCTCCAAAAGCGGACATTCTAAGGCTCGTTTTCAATTCATCACTTCAACCCGATAGCACCATTACTATATGAATCACAAGACTCTACTAATCTTAAACCATTGCAAAATCAAATACGTATCAACTCAAATCAAACACTTCGTCCAAATCCCATAATTTAAGGACAAAATTTGGACACAAATTATGATATACACACAAATCTCCTCCAGAACACAAACCTTTCATCCAAATAATTATAAAAACAACAATTTCTCGAAACACATCATCACTGCTCAACTGATTGAATTCAGCACCAAAACAAGTATAGTCCAAAACCACGACCAGCATCAAGAAATGCTTCCAATTTTTTTCTACACAGACGAACTCCCAAAATCCATCAATCTCTAAGCGCAACCTCTTCAAAAACCCTCCAAAAACCAAACTCCAGTGCAATTCAAAGAACTCTAAACACACCACACACCCAAAAAAAAAATCCCTAAAAATCGCCTCCAAATTTCAAACCGAAATGCCACCACAAAAAATGGCGAGGCGCTCCATTCCAAGATCGAAAAACCGCTTCCTGTTCTTCTACAATAAAACGAAGAATTTATTCATAACCCCCCAAAATTTCAAGAAACAAAAAGTGGGTCTTCTTACCGATGGGAGAGAAGAAAGGGCCCCAGTTGGAACGACGTGAGCAGCGCTTGCTCCTTGGCCGCCTTATCATCTCCGTCACTCGTCACGAGCTCCCGACCTTCATCTTCGACCAGCATCCACGACTCCAACCCCATCTCCAAGAAACAACAATGCCAAACCCAATTTCAGTCTACTCGCAGTTGAAAAAAGCCTGTCCACCCCACCTCGTAAACGTCGCAACCGCTTCCCAATCGTTCAATCGGAGCCCACTCGCAATTAAACTCCCACCGCTTTTTTTCTGTGCAACAACGAGTGAAGTGGAATGAAGTTAAATAACACGAGGAGTGATCGTGAGGAGGAAGGGGAAGTCTTGTACAGTAGGATTATACTGTAGGGTCAGTCGTGACGCCGGTGGGACCCCAAAGCAATTGAACTGAATGGCTTGCTGTGCGGTAGCCACGCATTCACTTGCGTCGATTGCAGCTTGTGATGATGAACTGATGAACTTTTCTGCTGCCAACTAACGGCTGAATGAGCGCCGACACCTTTGGCATCGGAATCCGTGGCAGCATCAGAACGGGCTCGTCGTTGCGTCCGCGCGACTGCTGATGGGGATTTGTGGCCACGGGTAAAGAGGCGCGTCACCAATGCTGTTGCGGATGGCTGTGTGAACAGGGGTTCTCGTTCTTGTGGTGACTGGGGAGAGAGCGATGCTGCGTTGGCTTCTGGATGCTTGTGGATGATGCTCTTGTTTCTCCTGAATACCACCGACATCGTAGTGTGAGCTTTCATCCAATCCATAAGGTAGAAGCACCTAAATGTAACACAATGCGTTTGATAACACCTAAAAAAACAACCTAAATCCAAATGCTTGTGGCCCCAAAGTAGACAAGTGGGGTTACAAAGTAGACATGTGGGATTTCAAAGTAGACATGTGGGCTTCCAAAAAGTTGCCACTCTTCCAATCACCCACACTTGATCCAAGTTTAGAGAGTGTTGCTTTTGGGTGTTTCCGTACCCACTTTGGTGTTAGTCTAGTGTCCACAGTAGGTGCATCTACAAAGTACTTTTCAAAAATTCATATAATATTCATAGAAGCTTGAAAAAATATGAAACCAATTTTATTGGTTTCCTAAACCATTTCCTAATACACGTACATCATTTTTCTTGTACGCACCCTCCATATCAAGAGATCCAAAACAAGTGTCGCATTTAGATGCTTCTACCTTAGTGTATTTTTTCCTAGGGATGCTACATACCTACTGTAGAGTGAACTTGTCAATCATTGCACACACAAAATTCGAGTCCTTCTCCACATAAATATAAAGACTTGCATTTTTTGAAAGTAGGTATGATTATTAACCCATAAACGACGTGGCACATGTTTCTTGTCCAAAGAATGACAAGGAATTCTCTTATATAGGACTGAAGTGCAACTATTCATCCTTGGAATTAGGGGTGGAAAGGGAAGCTCTTCTACAGTAGTTTGACCTCCAATGAATATTTTTGGATTTTTTTAAGTAGAGGATGTCACCCGCCAATTTTGAAAGTGATGATTTCTACAGTCACCAGTCCGCCCTTTAACCCCTAAAGTTCTTTGACTATGTTTCACCAAAAAACACTGAAAATGGTTTATTTTGATGGCAAAGGCTCTCTAAAAATGAAAAATGAAAAATTGTTGCATCTAACCATAAGATCTCGTATTGGACTACTTCATTATATTGTAGTAAAAAAATGGGAGGTTTTGACTGTATAGATTGTGACTTTGTGAGATTATAGTATTTAAAGTTGAAAAAAATATTTTGGGGGGGCATCCAAATTTCGGGCAACTTTGATTTAGGGAAGCTTTTGGACAAGATAATTTCACTTTTTTGCTTGATTTTTGCGATAAAGTTGGTCACATGTTCAAAAAAAATTATAATATTTTTAATTGGGGAACATGTACCAAAAAATTTGGATAGGGAACTAGCTTCAAAAAAAGTCTCATACAAAGCCCTTTTTTCAACAATTTATAGCTTGCACATACAATGACTTATTCAAAATTTGAACAATAGAGTTCTAGATTTCAGCTAGCTTTAGAGGAAGAAAAAATAAAAATAAAAATCACACAAAATATCAAACTTTCACAAGCTTGATTAATTTATAGCCAAGCTAAAGTGAAGGGGCAGTTGGGTATATTAGGCTTGGCAAGGGAGGAGGCTGGGCCAAGGTTAGCAAAGCCCAACTTATCAGAACTCACTGACACTATTTCACATTCTCTTTGATTACAAAGATTTTACACTTTCCCGGAATTTTGAAGATGTTCCTTGCTCAATGAAGTAGAGTTTTAGGATATTCTACATTAAATGTTGATATTATAGAAATGTCGAGACATAGTCTCCAATCACTTTTAGAGCAACATGCTTACACAGACTTGTGGAGAGTAGAGAAGATTCTTATACAAGTGGGGTAGTAAGAGGTAAAACAAACCATGTAGGATATGTAAATAAGAATTACTAAGAAATCAACTCATGTCAAAGTTAAATAAAAAAATAGGAATTATGTCAATGAAAATGTCCTTTCCAACCCCTCTCTAAAATTTGTCCATAACTTTTGATTGGAGACTCTAAATCCCAAACGGTTCTTTCGCAATGAAACTTAGCTTGATTGTCCCACTTTTTTTAGATCAAAGTTTTTTTAAATAAGTTATTCTACTATATCAAAATGAGGTCTGAAATGCTACTTTGAACATAATTCCTATGTTTTGACAATGAGCGGTCAAGCTCTCATCTTCAAATTGTCCCATACCCTTTGAGAAGTCATGATGGACAATGGATTTGATTATAAAAACAACCTCTCCACTCTCCATCCTACAACATGTCAAATAACTAATTGTTTCTATTGATAAACAAATTTTGTTTGGATGGTCATTTGTTAAATGACATATTGGATATTGATTTAATTGCTCTTGTGGCCGTTTTTGTTTTTATTTTAGTTTGGAATTAGGAATAACCTCTCTATTCGGCTGAAGGAAGCCCTAGAAAATCTACCTCTCTGCCACCACTTTGTTCTACATTAGGTCAAATTTATTAATTTAGAAAATGTCAAAGAAGTGTCCTAGTTTGCACCTGGGCAAGAGGCTGCCCAAGACCCTATCCAAGCTGTTCCAAGCATTCCTAAGCAAATTTTCCTATAGTGTTAATTATCCTACCCATACTGCCCTCCGTCCATGAAAAATGACATTTTGCCCCATAACTATTCATAGGCACATCCAATTGTAAATTCTTTTTTGTGGAGCGGCAAGTTACTCCTTGTCCCCACATCCCAAAAAAATTTCAAAAAATATAGTGAATTTTTTTGTTAATAGTGAGCTCCCCAAAATCACTATGTTGCCAAACAACACAGCTTGGTCCTTTAGGGGTTAATCATATTTACATGTTTTGACTATAGTATAGAATTCTTTAATCTTAAATTATAAAGTGCATATACCTTAAAAAAAGAATTAAGTACATTTCATCATTGTGCCCCATGTGTATTATATGTATTGAAGTGGCAACCCTACTCACATGGCAAGTTTGTAGACGTGGCACTGCTCTTGCGGTTGGTTTAACCTATGTGGCATCCCATCTCGCAAATTTTTGCATTAGAATAATTTGACCAAATCAAGAAATAGAATCAACATGTATGTGTTGATTATTGTCCAAACCAATATATATGAGTTGATTATCATGTTGGTATGAACACTATTTTTTCTTGTAGTGTGCATAAAATGCATTGGTTGATTGAAAATTGATTGCAATTTTGCACCTCAATGCCCAAGTCACATATGTTGATCGAGTCCAAGATTTGTTATAAACATTAGAGGAGTTTGGGGGGGTCTGGAGGGCCGTTTCGGGCCTATTCCCGGCGTTGTTCCCCTAGCAGTCCAGGAATGGCCGTTGTCAAATTTTATTTTATTTTTTTGAAAATTTTAAAATGTAAAAGAAAGTTGAAAAAGAAATTCCCCCCAAAAGAAGAAGTAATGTGGTAGTCGATGTGCCACATCAAGTAGCTGCTATGGGGTAGTTCCCAGGGTCTGGGAATTCAAGAGAACACATAGCCCTCCAGACCCCCCAAAACTCCTCTAATGGGAGTATATTGTCCCATCTAATAATTTTTGTCTTTTAAATCAATGCATTTTAGTATCAAAACATGGGGTTCTTACAACACATGCAGAACAAAAATACGTATGGGACTTTGACATATATTGTACAAAGGAAATCAATATATATGGTGATGGTAATCATGGCTTAGGCTAAGCCAAAGCTTTTGAGAAAAATTCTAAAGCAAGAGGACGTAGGGAGTTGGGCCAAAAAGTGGTCATGAATTTGATGAAGGATTTTCAAAGGTGGGGCTACATTGTAACAACCAATAATTTTTTTAAATTTGTTTCAAGATTTTTAGGATTGAAGAAAGTGGGGCTCATGGCACATAGATATTGAGGATTTGAGTGCAAATCAAATGTACACTTCAAAACACGTGTGGATAAATTCATAGTGAAGAAGAAAAAAATTTAATGATTGACTTGGCTTATGCACAAATCTAGAGAAATTTGTTGTCTAGTTTAGAAAGACAAGAGTGCAATGTTGCTACTATCAACCCATGCCGGCCACATCCTCTTCCAAGCACTAATTCCAAGTTGCAATGTTGGCACAAAGGAGAAAGGAAAGAAATACCGATTATACCTATTCATTTACAATATCAAAAAAATATGAAGGGAGTGGATATGGTAAATCAATTGCAAGGAGTTTATTTGTGTCTCACCAAGAGCTACAAATGATGGCATCAATTTTTTCCTTGTGTTTCAACATTGCACTTATAAACTTTTGGACCATACATTATAATTTTAATTTTTTCAAGAACCTTTTGTCTTATATGGCTTTCCACATGTAGTTGGCACAGGATTTATATTCCAAATGAAGAAATAAGAAGATTGGGTACTTAATGTTTGCTCCCATCCTTCCAAATGCCAACAATGCATTCAATATTGGTTAGAAGAGGGGGACATGTGTTTGTAAGAAAGCCATGTCCAAGTGCCCAACACCATATGCCTTAGATGTTGTAAGTGTTAACCCCTAAAGGACCATTGTCCCTTCAAAGGGCAAATGGGATTTCGAGCAAGTATCTAACATCTCAATTTTTATTCTGATTTTTCGAAACTTTTTATGAAGATAGAAAAATTTATTAGCTTTGTAAGAATATGATTTTTTTCATTTGGTGTCCATGAACAAAAGTTATGCCCAAATAAGCTCAAAATAGGGGAGAAGGGGCAACCAAAAACAATCCTCATAGATTCTATTTTTGTCTACATGGAAAACTTTGATTCATTCCATTTGAATTTGTCATGAGAAGATTATGGTATTAAATGTTTTTTAGCAGCACTAAAGGGACGTTTCAGGTTGGTTCCTAATGGTGGGAACCATCCAGTTCATGCCAAAATTTTAAGAAATTACAAAATATTTTTTTTGCCAAAAAAATATGAAAAAATTAATTTTCTATTATAACATGACTTCAACCACGTCAGCCAGCTATTGTGGTTGAGTTCCCACAGTCTTAGAACTTGGAGAAACTTGAGGGAACTCATGGCCCTTTACAATAGGTGGATTTCATCTAATGACAATCTTGTTTTTTAGACAATTTGAGCATCTTCTTGAAAAAAGAACTCATAGAATTCATTTTTGAATGCAATTTTTATAATTTTTCAAAGAAAAAAGGTCCATATGGCTTAATTCTCTTACTAGAACAATCTCACTGTTGGAATTAGTACATTTTCATTCCATCTTAGAGATATTAAAAATTTAGATTTTCCTTCTATCTTGAACCTACTTCTACTTAACAATTTTTTAAAGAATAAAAATTTAAATTTTTTCGTATTTCCTTTTTTTCCCTAGACTCTCAACTCAATTTTTCAAAATAATGATTTAAAGTCAAAACTTTGTAGTGCGAAGAATGAAAGTTAAGAAGGTTCAAAGTCAAATAATCTAATCCCACAATGTCCAGAAAAACTTGTTTTCTTCACTTTAAACACAAATATCTTGCAATCTATGCAATAAAAAATTTGGAATTTTTTCCACACATTTTCATACTAGTTAGGTGTAAGATCCTATGGTTAGATGTGCTAAGAATAAAATTTTCGAATTTTTTTACTCTTTACTACAAAAATGGCAATTTTGAGTGTGTTTTTTGGCTAAAAAAGACCTTGGTCCTTTAGGGGTTAAATGTGCATAGAAATGTACATGTTATTGGAAATGATGTATTGTACATTGGTCTTCGCTTTCATGAAAAAGTTTGTACATGTATATATTTTTTTGTATTTCAAAAGTTTGAGCAATGGTCTACATAAATGTATGTAGGGGATATTAACATTTGCATGGAGAATGCTACATTTTGGTTTGTAAGCTCACAGTGTCTAATGCAATAGAAGTTTGTGATGTATAGATCATGAAATGGGATTCTGGTAGTATATAGTGGGGCAAAGCAAAGCACATTAAAAATTATGTACATGGTGTGTTGTCACTTTAGACTAAGGGAGGCAACCCATTTCCAATCACTTAAGCGGTTACACCTATCTAGAGGGCGAGTTTCTTTGGAGGGGAAATTTTCTAGTATGCTGAAATAGAGTTACAAAGGTTTCCATAATTTTCAAGATTTTTATTTCTCAATACATAATTATTGTGAATTTATAAGTGGAAGATTCCATTCCTCCCAATTTGGTCATATAGACCTTCCTATTTCTGACCAAGGATTGGTTGCAAAATCCATCAAGGATTGGTTGCAACATTGAAATTGTTTGAAAAGAATCACAATGTGTCACAACTACACTAGAAACTATGTTGTAATTAATCACTCTCATCTCTTCCTATGTAGAAAGAGTGCAACCTATATTGCGAAAAGGGTGCAGTGATTAGGAATGGGTTGCCTCCCATATTCATAGTTTGAAAAGAGGTGGAGAAATCAAAGTGTGAACATAACAAAATTATCTCATATAAGGAATATGAATAGTTACTAGAAGTTAGATAGGAGAAAATGGGAATGAGACAACACTTGGCGGGCATGTAGAACGTAGGAGCATCCACATATGTAGAGGTGGCTTGCAATTGGCCAATAGTTATATTATTGTGTGGATAGAATGACACAAAAGTTTTAGGGCAATATGTTCTCAACAATCACTATTATTGTTCAAATAATCTAGAGGATAGGAATAAGTTCAAACTTATTACCTGATTGATCCTTAATTAGTAGGTTGTTGTACTTCAAAAAATTCATTGGATTGAGGGTTTCATATTGAATACATCCAACCTAAAGCCAAATGTAATAATTCATAGTAGAAAGGTGTGATGCATTGGTTTTTGATCATTTTGATCACTAGTATATATACAAATTTGTTCCTAGGGGAAGAACATATAATAAGAAAAGAAAGTCAATTTTAAAGTATCTAGGATGGTTTCTTGTTGTCCTACTTTTTTATATGGGTCTTACTTTATTTATTTACACTTTTGTACAAGGAATTGTATTGTATACAAAAATCTTTGGTGCTTCATCAATTATCTTTGTGCTTGCCCATTTTTTCAAATGTAGGGATTCTAAAATAATGTATGAATTGCTTAAGGCTATCACTACGCAAAAATTAAGATAAGGTCTTGTTTATTCTTTAGAAGTAATCATTATATAATTTTTTTTTAAATTTAATTCATTTTGAGTACATAGAGAATATTTGTGAATATTCTATAAATATACTAATTATATACAATATAACCCTCTTTTAAATATCTAGCTAATGCATTATACCAAATGTCAAGAAGGTGACAACCTTTAGAAGGAATTTAACAATCTATAGAGTGAGGGTAAATTTTTACATTTTTTACAACAAGGGTAATGAATTTATTAATTCCCTAACCAAATCGATACTTCCACTTCCTTCACTATTTGCCTACTACTTTGAAGTAGTGGATTTTTTAATTCTAATGCAAAGTTCAATCACTGCAATTGTTCATTCTTGGAATTTTGTTCAAAAAGGGGGATCTTGCACAACAATTTGACATCCACTAAATACGGTGGGTACACCCAAAATGGCACAGTGCCTTAAAGCACACCCTAGATTAAGCCCTTAAATGGTGTAGTTATCTACTAAAAATTGTCAGTAAGTGAATATGATAGTTCATCAAAGAACCACTGGCCATTTTGGTATTGGTAACATGCTCCTAAGCACACATCACACGTTTATTTGTTTCTCAAACAAGGTAATCATTCTTTTCTCTTCTTTGAAACACATGGACAATTCCAATTGATTATTGACAAGCTTTTCTATTGCTTGTTGGTTACTAATTTTTTAATTTTTTTCCATCGTTTTAAACATGATTGCAACTCCATTTCTTTTCATTTTGACACCTAGGGAGGGGAACTTTGTGCATGTGACTGCTGATTTTTAGTTTAGCCTATGAGCGCTTTTGAATACTCTACTTCCAAAACTTTGTACCCCTATTGTGGTCTCATATTTGTCAAAATCTGAAATTTTTTTGTGCATTTCTTCCTCTTCTACACATCTCTTTTACAATCCTATATTCACTATTATCTACTTGGCCTTCCAATTACTCACAACCCAACTTGTGGTGCTTTTGGGTGTACACACCTTTTTTTTTGAAGTAGATGATGTCACACAATACCACGGTCACTAGCTTGACATTTAAGGGTTAAGCCCAATTCAGATTTTGGGTCACAAGGGGGTAAATAATGGCAACAATTCAAGTTTCGAGTCACCAGGAATTAGGACACTCAGTTTCCATACTCTGAAATAATCCAAACTCATATCCACCTTACAGAAACCCTTTTCTATACCCAAATCAAAAATAGTTAGTGCTGCAGTATCAATTTCATCATATGATATACTATGCACGATTGAAATTTGAAATAAAACAACACACTTAAGCTAGGTCCTCAGATTACAAATCCTTTTGAAAGACCACGGCCACAACATGCGGTAATTTCTCCTATTTCTCCTAATTCATATTTTAAAAATGCGTATCAAATGTGAACTTTGATCCACAATGTATCTTTGGGTGTAAATATCTTCAACCTTCACTACAGTGACTCAGAATGTAAATCTGGCCTGCTTGGTCTCCATCTTTCACAAGAATTTTCCAGCACAAGATAGAATAGTCAATTCACACTGACATCATGTCCACCTACTGAACTACAACTGCTAATTGCGACCAATCCCTGATCAGAGAAATCGTCTCAAGATCAGAAAAATTTAGTAAATTTTGTGATACCCTACCGTATGATGAACTAAAACAATGGGAAAGTGCTACCTTACTCTAGAGAGGGTGCAACTGCGTTAGAGGTGAATCATATCCTGGCTCTTACCCACTGCCTAATTTATGTATGAAAGACCAGGCGGACAACTGATTTCCCTGTAAAACGTTCCAATGCTCTTAAGATGGCTACCTCAACCCATAGCAGACCGCCTTTCACCATTCTCTCCACGCTGAGCCTGACACTTATAGCAAAATTTGTCTCCAGAAAGATTGAAGAAGGTGCACCTGACAACCATCAATAGCAGTATCCTTTGAGTCTCACAAAAACAATGAGCACACCAAGTAGACAGACGGCCATAAAAAAAATACAAATGAGGAAGACATGATTCCCACATGAGCGGGAGACACTACAATCATTAGAAACCTTACCCTGTATCCTATAACGAACCCTATTCAGAAGCAAATCATGTACTTATACACTTAATTGGAATTATTTGTACGAGGTGTATGAATGAATTGGTTAGTTGTCTGTGGCAACTCAGTTTTGAACAAAAACGGGTTAGTCAATTGTTAGCCGCAGTGATCTACAAACTCGAAATTCCAGTGAAAATAGTCAAAAAGACCATTCGTAGTGATAATAACTTGATCTCAATCGTGTGCCTAAACTTATCACTCCTCAGCTCTATAGATTAAATTTATCTCCCCAAAACCACATTCCTGCATATGTTAACAAAAATCAGCTGCAAAACACCTAAAATCCATTATAACCTGATTCTTTGGACCTCGTCATATAGACACACTCGAAAAAGGTTCAATTTGTACTCACTGGTTTACACAGTAGTGAAGTGAACAAGAATAAGGATTAAGTTACGTACTCGGGGCATTTCCAGGCTCCGGGTCTCCTTTCCTGTTTTACATCGTTGCTTGAAACGTTCCTTTCCGTCGGGTTGTCACTATTTTCCTCTTCCCGCTGAGGGCTGACTGATTCAGTCGGTCGTGATGGCGGTGACGATACCTCGTCCTTCGACGCTATCCGGGCCGCGGCGGCAGCAGCAGCAGCAGCTTCTCTTTCCTTTCGTTCCTTTTCCTTCATACACCGATCGTAAAATGATCCCTTCGGATATGTTCGCTTCAGACCAGGTGGTGCCGGATGTCCGAATTGCTCTTCGTATAAGCGGTCCGCTAAGCTTCTGTAAGTCTTCTCAGGTTTCTCTAGGAAAGCACCTGCATTGGGCTTCAAAGGATCGAAAGGGGGAAGTTCTTCTCTCTGTTACCACATGAAACACGAACTCTTAGCTCAAATTTCTTGCAGCGGGACAGGAGTACTGTCGAGGAACCCCCAGCGTCCTATAGGGTATCAAAGGTGACCAAGTCGTGTGCAAGATATAGAGTACCCTGGTGTACTAAAGGTCAATCAAATCAACCACTCGGGAACCCATTTTGTAAACTTCTAATTAGACCGTAAACGAGGCTGCCTGCATGACCCCTATGGCTTTTCTCCGTAGGGTGTGAGTTATGAGACATTGCAAAGAAAACCCCAAATCCGGGGTTGCAGGTCTTCTATAGCGCAAACTAGACCCCTTGAAGTTGAACAAGACCTAAATCACGAATTCCACCAGAATCCACAATCTCAAGGGTTTAGGGTTACAATCTCAAGGGTTTAGGGTTTAGAGTTAAGAACTCCACCAGATTCCACAATTTCGAAGGGTTTCGAAGGGTTTAGGGTTTAAGGTTTTTAGTTTAGGGACTTCAGTTCAGAAAATGGCAATGAACAAAGTTAAGAAATAATACTTACAGGTTTTGAGCCTCCCAGAGAGCTCCTTCCGCCTGCTCCAAAATTCAAGGATTCTATTTTATTCTTGCGTTCGTATTCTTTTAGCAATTCTAGTCTCCTCCTCTTCTTCTGCAATCTCTCGAGATTGGGATCTCGTGGCGCGGGAAAGTCGTTCAAGGACAGCCTGCCAAACATTGTAGGGGGAGATGGGGATTTCGCGACATCCGACGATCCATCCAGCAGGTTATCAGACGTTTTAGTTGGGTTAAACCCGATAGAATTATTCTCAACGTTATCATTCTTCGACTTGAAAGATTCCGTTAAAGGGTCTACAGTTATAGCTGGCTTAGACGCATTGTAAGGTTTCCCTACGAAGTCTCCAAGCACCGATCTCTTCGACTCAAATTGGAGGTTGTGTTTCCGCACGAGATCTTCAAACCGTTTGTCCCGAGGAGCAGTCTCGAGAATATCAAGTGCAGCTTCAAGAATTGCAACCTCACCCTTCTTTCTAACAATGAGAGACCGAAAATCATCAAGGGACAGGGATGGTTGCAATGACTGCACTGCCACCGAATCAGAATTTCTAGAACCCTCGGGTGGCGCTTCACCACTGCTGCTCTCCTTCCTTTCAGACTGTTGCACTCCTACAGAATCAGCATAAAAACTCCGATACAGAAGACCTCTAGACCAGTGAACACCGGTACAAAGCGGGCGTGAAGATACACTCCTAGTCAATGACCCTAAAAGGGTTGATCCTACAGAAACAGGACGACGAGTGCCCTGCATCGCGCCGCTGACGATGAGCTCCAAAGCGGCAGCACAGTTATCGCCGAGCAGACGCTCCTCGGGATGCTGCAATACCGCATTCCAGGCCACGCGCGCAGCACCGGAGGTGTACTGCGAGCTTGACTTGCGGATCAGGGCGGACGCCATAACTCGTAAATCTCTGCAACCCTAATTCCTAGAGATGCAGTGAAAACTTGAGAAGGGGCGGGAGCAACAAAGCTTGAATGTGGGAGGCTCATTTCAGGGCTTTGGCCTCTCTCCGAAGACTCCCGAACACACGGGAACTCATTGAAGGGAACTGGGAACAGAAGGGAACTCGAGGCATCTAATAAAAGTCCCTTTGTCATTGTCATGACTTTTACCGCAATACCGCACTAAGTTACGCTTAGACAACAATTTGCATTTTGCAATTGAACTTCGTTTGATTTGAAGCTTCGGTAGAAGCAAGGGCAGACTTCCATGTTGAGTCGGAATTGGGAAACAAATTTCAAGTTTCCTAGGATCAAAATTGTTTTAGCCGTCTTCACTGATGTTTATACTTCCATATGAGTAGGGCCAAAATACAACTTAAGAGTAGCTTTGTCTTGTTGCCAAACTAAAAGCAACCCCAAAGTTCAAGTCTAATGTTAAAATTAGTTTTCCAAAAGTTGAAAGCTTACTCTCCCCCCCCCCTTTTCAATTCTTCTCCCTACAATCACATTGGCAAACTATTCTAATTCCCCCCTTGCAAATATTGTATACTTCTTTGAAAATTTCTTATTCCGTCCACATTGAAGTCCATACTTATTATTTCAAAAAAATTGCAACTTCATGAAATTTTAATTAAAATTTTTAATGTTAATATCAAACACCATACACTAAAAGTCATATGAATGTCACAAGACAATGATAAGGGGTTATTTTTTAAATGAGGTCCACTAGCCTCCATAGGCCCTATTTAAACTTGTTCTTAGTCATCCTCCTTCTAGTCTCTCCTTCTACACCTTCCTCCTTCCCTCATGATGTTCACATTATGGCTTGAGTTACACAATTTGTTAGAGTTGTTTGTTGGAGTGTAATAAGATGAATAAAAATATTCATAGAATTTTGGAAGATTCTTTCAATATTTGATGGGTAAATCTAGTCTCTAAGAGTTCAAGGAGGAGGGTGGAGATTAGGAATGGTTTTGGCAAAATTAATTATGATATGAGTAGAATTTAGACATTAGATCTTCATTTTTAATTATAAGTCTCTATTTCTCATTCATCCCTACATGAATTCTTTCACAACCTTGTACAATAACCATGAAACACCAAATGACTATACTAGTCGCATTGTTGAAAAAAAGACAAAATGGCTTTTTAAACATATTTGAATGCACTTAATTTGTATAACTCCAACAATAATCTCTTGAAAACATTAGTAGATGGTGGCTCCTTTAGGGGCTAATGGGGTTTCCTTTTTTTTTTCAATTGTCACCTTCACTTATGACATTCATGTGACTTCCAATGTATGAACTTCAATAGTGTAGTTGATGAGACTTTTATATGAGCTTCATATGAACTAAAATTTCAATAATTTTTCAAAAGTTAACTTCAACAAAGTTATAATTTATAGAAGCTTTTTGATCCCTTTCCTCTAACAAAAAATTATAAAACCCAAGATCATTACAAAGGTTTCATAAAATCTTTGTCTTAGATGAGAGTTGAATTTATCTAAAATTAGGTTGCTTAGGATTTGTGGAAGTGAACACTAAGAGCAAAAAAATAATTTAAGCGACCTAAAGAATATTTGGACCCCACTTCTAATTTTTGAAAGCCATCATTCATCAGCCATTTTCATGGCTTATGTGGAAGTGGGAGGCTATGTAAAATCACATGGTAAAGACATTGAAGTAGCAAATTTGCAAAAATAAGGTATGCAATAAAATTTCAAAGTTAATAGACAAGGAACTCTACTGTAGTATGTTTCTTAGTTGGCCTAATTGGAGCCAATCCTAGTGTAAAGACCTACCACTTGGGGTTGCATTCAATTGCCACACATCTTATTCATGAAAGCTCTCTTCACTTGAAGAGTAGGAAAATTTGCCATAAGACCCTCATGCAAGTATCTTACCTTGTATAAATGCAGACTTTGGGTTGGATATCCAACATCACAAAGAGCTTATGTTCACATGCCTAATGACATGGGTACTTTTTTTGGTCGCACTTATAGTTCTGCATCGAGCCAAATGGGGGGACCATTTTGCCCCCAATGTTTAACCCTTGGAAAAAAAACAATTTAAAAAAATAAAATTACACATGTAATAAAATTTGAAAATGATGAATTCATATTTGCAACTAGAGACACCAAATTAGCGAGAGTAGGTGTAGAAAATAAATTAATCAAGCACATAGTAATTTTCTTTTTTTTTCTTTTTACATTCAATCTTGACTGGACCCCTACATATAACTTAACCCCTAAATGCCCAAGGCCTGTTTGGAGCTCCTTGAAATTTGATCTAAATTGAACAAAAAGTCAACATTTTCATAAGTTGTACCAATTTCTTTTGAATTGTAACTGTACAAATTCAAACTAGACATGTTAGAGATCACATAGGAAAAGAAAACATAACAATATCACTTACAGATTGAAAGATTATAATGTTTGATCATGAGGGTGTAAAAATTGTGAAAATTTTTCAATTCACTTTTTGCATGTGAACTCTAAAAAGTTGGTCACTAAAAAAATATGAGGTTATAGGGCCTAGCATGCACAACCCCAATCAATTTACGATTTTTCAAAATCTATTCTACAATTTTTTTAAATGAATTTCTAATGTGATTTTGCCTCCAAGATCTAGTGTATTTGAGGGTCATTTTCAAGAGCCCTCAACACTACGGGAAGTCAAGATTGCAGTGGGCATCCTTGCACTAAATCTTCTATAGAAAAATCATAATCCTTTATTTTTCAGATCGGCTTTTTGATCCTAAAACTAGACTTCAAAAAGAATTCTCCAAAAATACAAACTACTGATAACAGCAATTTGGTTGGGTTTTGCTTAACTTCAAAGTTTTCGGAACACCAGAATCTGGTGCCTTGGGCATTTAGGGGTTAACTGCGACCCTTTTTTTGAGATGGAAGCGGTGGACACAGAAATGGATGAACAACTGAAAGTCTTCCCGACGGATGAGCCAAGGATAGGGTTGCCTCTGGTCCTGCCACTCTGCCTTCTTTCCTCCCAGTCCAAACTTTCTTGCATTAACCATCTTCCCATTGCTTGCGTGCGTTTTCCGTTTCTCTTGTTTCAGATTGTTCGTTGCAAATTTTCCGCTAGCAAGATGGAGAAAATGTTCGGCCCCGCGTACACCGGCGACCCGGGAGTGCCGCACTCAGACAAGGAGGCCTTCAGCTCCATTTTCTGGGGCTCCGTCGCCTTCTCCGCCTACTCCATCGCTTGCCCGTACTACTGGGAGCAGTGCAACAACATGTTCAAGTGCGCTCACTGACATCACCTCTCTGCTTCTCAAATTTTTTTCTTACATTCCAAGCGTCGACACCCAAAATCTCGCCACTTTGAGCTCTGAGCGCTGTTCCTAGTATTCAATTGGGCAATATTTCTTTGTTTGGGTTCTTTCGTGCGCGCTTGATAGAAAATGAAAGAGGATTGTAAAGCATCAGAGAATTCTATATTTGGATTCCGAATGTGAAAGTTACGAAGTTTCAAAGTTTTAGTGGGAGATGACCTAAAATTGACAATTTAGGTGAACTGCATCTTCTTGATCAATATCTCACTTGCATCGCCTCTTTCTCTTTTGAGTGTTTTCTTGCAAGCAAGGCGTCGGGGTTAGGGACACCCGAAATCTAGCCACCTTGAGCTCTGAGAGAAGTTCACTGGTCAATATTATTATGTTCACTTTGTTTTCTTCCGGTCTTGTTAGAAAACGAAAAAGGATTCTAACTCACCAAAGAATTTATGATTTGGTTACCGAACGTGAAAGTTATGAAGTTTCAAAGTTTTAGTGGGAGATGAGCTAAGCTTGAAAATTTAGGTGTACTGCATCCTCTGAATCGATATGTACCGATTGTGTGATTTTTTAGCGTGTTGATATTGAATCAGTGGTGATTACGGGTGTTCGTAACTTAGTTGAATTGAATGTGCGCTTGTATGTGCTTGTTGCAGCTGGCACGACCTTGCGATGGTGCATGAGAATCACCATATGAAGCGTGCTATTAAGAGAGGAAAGCCCTATGAGTTCAAGGTCAGGTTTCTTGCATCCTTTGGTGAATTTGGGTTGGGTTTTAGGGAGGACTGTTTATCTTGAGGGTTTTAGCTCGTTACGGTCAATTTTTGCCGCTTGTTTGTTTGTAGGTTATATTGAGACTTTCTTTTATCAAATTTTTTTGGTTCATTGATCAACACATGTAATTTTCTTCACTGATTCTGGTGATATTAGATTTGGTCCCATCTGAATTCTATATCTTACTGTATGATCAATTGAGTTGATCATTTAAATCCAAGAATTTGGGGGGTTTGGGGTTCAATTTTTGGGGAGGGGAACCGGTTTACCCCCTGTCTGACTGTGAACCATTGTTATGTGATTGCCTGCAGTGGAATAAAATAATGAACAAAGAGCAGCGTGAAGCGTACTACCACAATTGGGCGGATTACTTCCCTTGAGCGTGGACTACTGAGTGTGAGATAGTATATTAGGGTCAATGATCTGCCCGAGAGGTGAGAAAACGCATTATTTGTATCATAAGGTAACAACACCTTATCATGACTTCACCCTAATGGCAACAGCTATGGTTGAGGAATGAATGGTCAAAGAAGAGATTCAAATCGCCATTCATACTGAAATTGTCCATTTGGGTTTATTGATGATAGTATTGAATGCAATGAAGGTTGCATGAAATGAAGCTCTGTGTTGGCTTTGAATAATCTCAACATCACACAATGAATGTTGCGCTTTGAGACGACTCTGGTCATGCTTGAACAATTAGTCATGATCAAATCTAGACGAATGTTGTGTTTCTTTCATTCAAAGAATTCCATTTCTCAAACAGTACTAGTTCGTGGTCTTTTTTTTTTCTATAGTTTTTGTCCATTCATAATGACCATGTGTGGCCAACTAGAATCATATCCTTGAGAACAAAGCACGATTCCTTGGGTTGGTAGTATTTGACCAAGACTAGTTTTCCTCAGAATTGCTGGAGACGTATGCAAATCTCATTCTATTCAAGTCTCTCTAGTCTTTATCTTCCAAAATAACCTAAAGGAAATCCCTCCTCGTCTTTGTCAACATACTCTGTCCAAGTAGGGCAAATAGAGAAGATAGCTGTGGCTGGGGAACATAAAACAGACTCAATATGGGAATGGAGAGCATGTCCTGCGAGAACCTCAAGTGACTGTCCTTGACAGAAGTAACATTGGATTTTGTGAGCTTCATTGATTCTTTTGCAGCAAACTGCCCAAAGTGGATATCCTCAAAATATTGTACCAGGTTGTTAGGGCAACATCTCGTGTCAAATATTTAATTTTTTTCAGAAATCAAGGTTTGATGCTAAGATTAAAAATATTTTGAAAGATTTGGTTTTCCCCGTACCCTAGATTAATTTTTACTAACTAGGGCTTTGTGTTGTAGTCAACTTTCGACATGTGTAATGCAAGGGACAGGCATTGATTTTGGGGGGGGATGTATGTGTGCTAAGTAAAAGTAAATAAGAAAAGTCTTAATGAAAATGAACTTTGAGTCATAATGATAATAGAAATTGCTTTTTGCTAACAAAATGAATAATGATATGTTTATGGTGTTGCAAAGTAAACATTTATTATCTACTATCTTAAACCCAATAATGCACTCCCTCTATGTTGAGCACCTTGGGACTACAAGCCTCTCATAATTGTATTTGTATACTTTAATATCAATAATGTTTGATTGGACGTCTTTTAGGTAAATTGGGCATGAGATAGGACTTTGTATGTTTTTTGTCTTTGTTTTTATTCTCTAAACTTTCAAAATTTATTAATGATTTATTATAAAATAAAAAAGTGCAATGTAATGCAATTTATATTGTATCATACCGAGGTTGGGTTACCTCAAGTCTATCTACCAAGGCTCTTGAGTATTCTTACAATAATTCTTTGTGGGCAAAAGATCTTCATTTGATGATTTGCCTTGTTTCCTTTTGCTCTATTGTAGTTTGCTTTCCTCTTTGAAAATTTTTATGAAGTTATAGTTCCATAATTAATATTGATTAATTGTTGAGCTCCAAGCATATTTTCTCCATGCCTAGCAACACTTCAAAGTTGTAGCCAAGACAAAAGCTTGAGTTTTTTTTCCCTAGAATTCAATTGAACACAATTCCATTCATGAGCTAGCCAACATTTAGTTCTCTCTTAGCACTATAAGAAATTGGAATTTTTTTGAACATTAGAAAAAATATCTCAAGGCATTTAATTTGGTATGGAAGTAGTTAGTACGGATGTCACCTAAGATTCTTTATAATGGATGGACCAAAAACATCCATGAATCTAAAAAAACACGCCCTATTTCAGCTTGTTTTTTTTCTAACATCATTGAAAACATGGTTTTAAGGCCATATTCATCATATTGAGACCTTTCGCAGTCTCAATTTTATCCTCGACTTGAGGATAAACCGTTTTATCTCTTTACTGGTATTTTTTTGTAAATAGGTAACAACACCAACTTTTAGAATTTCATGATAGGATCACTATTTGAGCATTATTTATTTTTGGTTTCAATTAATATTTTTTTAAATGAATTTTCCAATAACTGGCATTTTGTCTCAAAATCTGCGAAAAGTCTCAATATAATGAATATGGCCTTTTTTCCAAACTCCTCACAATGTAGCACGTGGACACCATGTAAGCAAGAAGAGCCACTTGGGATTCTTTTTAATCTAACTTGTCTGTGACGTGGTGGAGAAAAAAGTGACATGGTAACCAATGATAATGATGTGGCATGCCTAGTCAACACTCTTTTATGTCATTTGAAAATTTTATGTTGCTTTTTGAAACATCAAATTAGATGTCTAGACGTTTTTTGAGACATCAATTAATACATACCAAACTCATAAGGCAATATCAACAACAAAAAATTATTTAAATAAATTTAAAATAAAATAAAATGAATAAACAAAATTGTTGAATTCAACAAGAATTGAAGAGAACTTACTATCTACCATTAAGAGAAAATTTGATGGCAAAATAAAAGAATTTCTTTATTGAATGTTAGTGAGATCTAAGAGTACAAAGGTTATATTTATATCCATTGTTCATCCATAGTGAGACAAAAGATATGGGATAACTACAATATGGGAACTTGACCAATGGCCATTGTACATCTCGACGTTGTTTTAGACATTTAAACATTGTTTTGGATGTCTACATGTTGTTATAGAGATTTTACATTGAACACAATTCTTGCTTTGCATATCCTATATCGATTGTTTTACTTCCTAACACCCTACTTGTATAAAGACCATCTCTTTTCATCCATGGTGCACATCCATCCATTTCCCTTTTTTTGGCAAAGCATGCCATGTGGTTGCCCTTCCTCTAAATTTCTTACAAATGGTCAACATTTTATCATAGACTATAGTAATTTTTACTGACTTAACCCCTAAGTGCCTAAGCCTTTCCAAGTATGTTTTGACTATGAAAAAAGAGCATTGGCTTGTAGTTATCCTCAATGAAGCAAATTGTATTTTTTTTCCAAATCTAACCGTATAGATGTTAATAGAGCTTGTTTATCAGTATGCACACCAATTTTGAGTGTGAAATTTCGTAGGAGTTGTGAGATTATACCAAAGGAAATGTACATTTTCTATTTTTTGTATGTTGTCTTTGTCCACAATGTTTCAAAAATTTGCATATAAATGTTTTTTGGGATTGGAGGTAATATGCAATTGTTGAAATGCAATTTTTGTTTATAAGTAGAAATTGCAAATAGCTTCAAATGAACACTTGCATGTTGAAATTTTCAATGGTGAAAATTGTGAAAAGACTTTAAAATTTTCATTGGGACCATTCTCAAAGCAAAGGGATAAGTACAATTTCTTAGATCTCAAATCAAATGAAATTGCCAAGCTTTGCATAAAGTTGGGAAATGAAGAAAAATTAGCAAGCTTTACACTCCACTTTTAGTACACATATGCCTTTGAAGACCTCTCAATAATAGAATATGTACTTTTCTCCATGAAAAATGAAATTTTTTCATAGTTAACCCTCAAAACTGCCCGAAAAAATTTTTAAACCGGTCACAGGAATTTAATTGCCCACACAAAAATGGGCCTGAAATTTCAGATCGACCATATATGGTCGTGGAGGCAGGTAGGGGTTAACTGTAGTCAAAATGGGTTTACATGATGATATGGTAGCTTAAGTTTTTTTTGGCATTCTAAAAAACATCAACATATCTTCAGTCATGCCAAATAAAATGTCAACGTCAATGATATTATCAATTTAGTTTTACAATTACGTGCCAATGTTCTTAGCAACATCCACAAAAATCTACTTTTCAATCCAATTGCCCTTTGACATCTTCATGTTTTTTTGGACATCGTGTGTTAGTCATAAGACACAACCTAAAACGTGGATTTCTTATAGTGTAAGGTAAGTCTTGCATATACTTGTTTTGAAATTGGTTCTCAGGTTAGAATTATTGCAAGACAATAGTACTTCAATCTAACTTCCAAACTCAACATAGTGTATGCCTTTGCATGTATGTTACACTAGCCATGATGACATACAACAAATCCCTAACCATATTCATGTAACCTATCAAGTATTGAAAAACAAAATCGAAAGGATGAAAATCAACATGCAAATTATATAAAATAGAATTAGATACAAAAACTCTTTTTGATTCATTGAAATACATGGGTTGCATCTATATAGTGATTCCCACAAGATTTGATGAGTTAATGCAACCATTGGAGGACTACACTCGTGACCAATCCATTTGCTAGTCAAACTATTCATTGCTAATTTTAGAGCCAACATTGATGCCAACGCAAATGGGAGTTTTGTAATTCAATCCAAATAAAAAATTCTTTGATCTAAATATCATTGATATTATTATAGTTTTTAAGACTAAGCCACATGGCATCTTGAAATTAATTTGTTTACAATGAAGTGAACCTCTATAATTATGACTTGGAAATCCAATTTTGTCACCTCAATGCTAAAAATAATCCTTACATGGAGTATTACAATTACAAAAAATGAAATAATACAAATTTGACAAATGCAAAAAAGATTCTGAACTACCTTCCTCTCTCATGTATTTTGTAAATTTTATTCTGACCTACAACATTATATTTTGCAATATTAGAAAATGGGATATAACCATCTACATTCTAGAGTCCTTGCCTATAATACAAGAAAAGAGCCTAATAAGAAGTGGAATGTAGATTTGGAGCATTTAAGGTATAAATTATGGCTTGAGACAACTCTAGTAAACATAAAAGCTTTGTTTCTACAAGTTTTCCTTTTTTCTCATCTCAACATGAACTAATTCAAAGTACTGTAGAAATATCATGAAGCACTAAATGATCAAGCTAGTCCCACTACTGAAGAATAAACCCAATTTCCTTTTTTAGCATATTTAAATGTACTTCATCTTTTTACAGAACTCCATATAGCTCAATATGATGCTCTTGAAAATGTTCATTACCCAACCAGTGGAGGATGGCTCATGTCGGGGTCCAATTAGAATATATTCAGTAAAATTAAGGGATCAAAATCCAAAACTTGGAATCCAAAAGATATAAGGTAAAACAACCCATTGTAGTCAGATGACCCATAGTGGACACCTAAGGAATGACCCCATTATGGGTTTTTTCAAACCCCATCATGGGTTTTATTACTAAATGAGATTTTGACCACAATCAATATCTTATCTGACAATAATGGAGTGATTAGTGATTGCATTAGGAACTTCTAACTTTTTAGTATAATTTCATTATAGGAAGTGACTTTTTTAGGCCTTTCACATTAAAAAATTTTGTGATTGCTTTAGGTGTTTAAGATGAGCATGATGGATATAAATTTTGTTGGTTCTGGGGTAGTCTATAGACTCTTTTGGGCCATGATGGGCTGAACACTTCCAAAATTCATAGCAAATTCATACTTTGTCAAAAAAATAGCATTTCAAATTCTCTCTTTGTTTCTCATACTTGTCTTTATGTGGAAAAAAAATTATAAAAATTCAGCAATGGTATGTGTACAGACTGCTAATTCTGACCACAATGGGCTGTTTTATCTTAAACCATGAGGTGACAAATGGCAAACTAGAGGTTGAGAAGATTTAGGAGCAGAACTTTGAGATCAATATTTCTTTGCTTGCCAATATACAAAAATGTTCCTCCAGGATGCAATTAGCGTGTGAGGAGCTCAATAATTGTGTTCCTCCAAAACTTTATCATTTTGTTGCTATGTGATGAAACGGATTTTCTTCAGGCAATTTGTAGGGCCGGGGTGAACTGATCCCTTGCTCATCCCCTCCAAGTCAATTTTGGGGTGCATGTAAGACAAAGACCCCCTATTTGATGAAAAAAAATATCATTCAATTGACTCATAGTGTGTGAAAAATGGCTTTGAAATGCCAAAAAATAGCAAGAAAAATAGTGCAAAAAACACATAAAAAAATGAACCTCCTCCTACTAAAATGCTTCTCAGTCACTCATAACTTCTTAGATTGATATGAAATTTTGAGACACACAAAATAGACTAGTATGTGCAACTTTTCCAAAAAAATTTGGAAATGAACGTTGTATGAAGAAGAAACAAGCCGTTGAAGTTCACTCTAATCCAAAAATGTTTGGATTTTGAACTTCGAATTGCTCCCAAACATTCAAAACAACTTGTGTTGACATGAAAATTCTACCACAATAACTAGACTTCAAGGGGAACATAATACAACAAATTTTATTGAAAAAGAACATTGGATGAAGGAGATACAAGCCCCCGGAGTTGCAGCCATCAAATGCAGTTTGGTGAACTCAAATTAAACTTGTGAACTTTGATTGGCTTTCAAAAATTCAGTACATCTTGGATTGATCTAAAAATTTTACCTCACAAACGAAAAGAGAGAGCACAAATTTTCCAACAAGTTTTATTGAATTCGGACATCCAATGCAAAAGTTACAACACTTTGAATTTGACCTGAGAACACTTTTCATCCTCTTCGGTAGTGCAGGGTTAATTTACTGCAGTCACATGAGAGACAAGGGCACCAAATTTTTATAGTCTATCAATTATCAATATAGAACTCATCTCCAAAACTTAACCCCTAAATGCCCAAGGCACCAGATTCTGGTGTTTCGAAAACTTTGAAGTTAAGTAAAATCCAACCAAATTGCTATTATTAGTAGTTCGTATTTTTGGAGAATTCTTTTTGAAGTCTAGTTTTAGGATCAAAAAGTTGATCTGAAAAATAAAGGATTATGATTTTTCTATAGAAGATTTAGTACAAGGATGCCCATTGCAATCTTGACTTCCCATAGTGTTGAGGGCTCTTGAAAATGACCCTCAAATACACTAGATCTTGGAGGCAAAATCACATTAGAAATTCATTTAAAAAAATTGTAGAATAGATTTTGAAAAACTGTAAATTGATTGGGGTTGTGCATGTTGGGCCCTATAACCTCATATTTTTTTAGTGACCAAATTTTTAGAGTTGACATGCAAAAAGTGAATTGAAAAATTTTCACAATTTTTACATCCTCATGATCAAACATTATAATCTTTCAATCTGTAAGTGATATTGTTATGTTTTCTTTTCCTATGTGATCTCTAACATGTCTAGTTTGAATTTGTACGGTTACAATTCAAAAAAAATTGGTACAACTTATGAAAATGTTGAATTTTTGTTCAATTTAGATCAAATTTCAAGGAGCTCCAAACAGGCCTGGGGCATTTAGGGGTTAAGGGTACGAGCTTGGGTCCCCATATGCTGAAAATGGAGAGGTGAACAGCTCTCTGCTGAATGCCTCTCTAAGATACCCATCAAGTCCTCTCCCTTTTAGGCTTGAAAACTGAGGACTGCCAAGAACCCTGCATCTAGCTGCTCCACACAGCAGACATTATCAGTTACAAATCATGAAACACTACCTTGAAAAAAAGGGAATAATATGAATCTCCACAACTTACATGGCCACAAATAACTTTGGAGCTGATAATAAGGTAGAAGGTTCAGGAATGGCACATCTAAGGAGAAAAACAGATGTGTGAAAGAGACTGGTTGTCCAATTATTTCCAAATTTTTTTGGTATACAGAGAAATGGAAAAGAAACAAATTGTAATTTTCTGAATTAGAATGAATTAGATATGATTATCCAAAGTGAAAAGTCTATTGGTTGCTAATAGTGGTCATAGACTTTAGCAGTAATGAATTATCATTTGCCTTTGAAAAGAGCAAATCAGTCTAGAAATAGATGAAGTGGGTGTTCACTATGTTCAGGAAAGTTCCATAATGTGGGAATAGAGTGTCCTAAATCGAGCAAGAGAAATATGTACCCTAAACTTTATATTTATCATTTCTTTCTTATTGTCATCTTGGATTTTGTGTTCACAATTAAATGATGCATTCATGATTAGTGAATCACATATATTAGTAGTCCAAAAGCACTTCTCATTGTCCTAAAATCACACACTTGTAGTTACATTTTCCTACCTCAAAAAATGGTGTTCATTTCAACAACCACATGCATTAGAGAAAGTTTGGGCTCTCCAGAGGGCTGCCAGGGTTTGACAAACCAATCTATTTCTGGAGCCTATTGAAGCTACTTAGAAGAGGGAATTTTCTGACAAAACAAAGATTCACCTTGTGTGAATATTGGGAGTTTCAAAAGTATATTTCAGTTTTCTATTCTACAATTGTCAAAGGGAGGTGCTTTGGGGGTGCTTTCAAATATCAAAACAACACTTGTCACAACCCTAACGAATAGTACTTGACAGTGAATACTCTAACATTTGGAAGTGACAAAGTGCAAAAATAGGGGAAAAAAATCTTCAAGCAAAATAAATGTAATACAGTGAGGGTCCCTACCGGCACTTCATGGCAGCTCTCCAGAGAGTCCAAACTTTTATGGGTCACTCCTATGGTTGCTTCAAAATGTAGGCTCCATTTAAGGACCTCCTCCTATACTAATGGTACTTCAAAGATGCTATCTATGACTTACTTGATTAACAACAATTGTGAGTCTGGGACACATGAACCCTCTCACTTTGTAGGAACGAAAACAACATAAATAAACAACATTCCACCCATGCTTAGAATTTTTGAATGATAGTCGGTCTCAATTTTAATAACAGTCTCATGATGTGATTTTGCACTAGAGGCATAAGTTTGAGCCATAATCGAACAAGCCTACACAATAAATACTAAATAGTAAAACCTAAAGCAAGAACTTTATAGTTAGCAACAACACATTTACGTTAGTCTCAAATAGATTCAAGCATGATTTGATCATGTATGAGATTTAATTCCTTAATCCATAAACAATGGGGCGGTGTCACGACCCTCATCACAAGGCGTGCCCGTGCCACCTTGGTGAGCAAGGGGGACATTGGGGGTGACGCCCCAAGCCTTGCAAGAGATGAGGTGAGGGGGACTAGGAGTCCTGAGCGATCAGAGCGATGTAGCGTTCTAATCCGGACGAATTTGGGGGCGTGTGATATACGCTTGGAAAGGTCTTGAGAAGACGCTTCTAGCCGTCCAAAGAACGCGTGATTTGGACTTGCGAGTCAAAAGTTATGGGCGTTCAAAGTTGGGGGTATCCCGGTCGCGCCGGGAGTGTCCCGAATCTTTGGAGGGCGATATCTTTGCGAGTACTTGTCTGAATGGGGCAAGTGAGTAGTCCATAGGCATCTACGCGTCGCGTAGATGTCGAAAATGGGGTCGCATGTGCGATTTGGATCCCGGACCGCAAAGTTATGCTGGGTGGAAGTTCGGGAGTCCCAAAGTAGTGCGAATCGGGAGAAATGGGTGGTCTTCCAAGATGGGGTGCATCTTGGGGGTTCCCGGTGACCTCTAGTATGGGGGGGGGGGCTGCCGAATCCCGCAGAGAGTACTATGAGGAGGGGTGGTCTCCCTCCTCACTCCTGGATGGTGCCATGGTGAGCCTAAGTGGCCCTGGGTGGTGAGGCTAGTGTTGGAGCCTCACTACCACTTGTGTGTTACCATGAAGTGCTTGTGCACTCCTTGATACCGGTTGGGTGGTGTCCCACTTCACACTAGGCCATGGTGTGAGTCCCGTTTGGTGAGTCCTGATTAGTGAGTCCCGAAACGAGTTGGGTTGGGCCTAGTGGGGAGTTGGGTCCCATTCAAGGCCGGTTAGCACCGGTGGGAGTAGTGCCTCACCGAGTGCTTGGACATCAATGGAAGTTCCGCCCCATGTCATCAAATGACATGCCCGGTGTCTTGTGGGAGTTAAGTATTGGAAGGAAAAGATTGGGAGTTACGGAGGAATGGGGAACCCCGTGACTTGAGTTGGAACCTAACATTGTGGGTGCGTGGCATGTGCAGTGTTAGGAGAGCGTGAACCTTGGTGGCACTAAGGTATTAAGTGTTTGGAAAGTGAGCTTAAGGGGGTAAGTGTTACTAAGGGGCACGACAGGCGGACATTTTTTGTTTGATGAATGACAAGGAATTCTCTTATGTAGGACAAAAGTGCAACTATTCATCCTCGGAATTAGGGGTGGAAAGGGGAGATCTTCTACAATAGTTTGACTTCCAATGAGTATTTTCGAGGGGTTTTAAGTAGATGATGTCATATGGTTCCAAAAGCAATGATTTCCATGGTCATTAGTCTGGCGTTTAAGGGTTAATTGATTTATAGCCTTAGAATAACATAAAACTCAAATGCAGCTTGCGAAGTCAAAAGATGTAGAGTTCTTGGGACTAAGGCTAATGTAACTTCTATCAATCCCCATGCCAAACTTGTCACTCAATAAAGTACTCTCGGAAACAAGTAACCACTAAATGTGTACCACTCAAGTATATCAATTAGGATGACATTGTTAACCAACCTAAACCATTCCCCCTTAGAGATTGGGATAATCCATCCTTTCATCCATGGGAGTGAATTTATTTCAATCTGTAAAGAGTCATTGGTTGGTTGGGAAGTTGCAACATTGATTGATCCTGGTTTGGGGGGGTCCAAAGGGGAACCTTTAGCATTGGTTAATAAGGTAATGTAGGATTCTCTGAAAATTAGAAGGTGACTTCAAAATTCAAACCAATGAATTTAATTTAATTTTCTTGGTGGTAGAGTGACTTGTACTCTAGAATGCATGATAGTAAAAGAAAAATAGAGAGAATCAATTACATGTGTATGCTCATCCACAAAATGATCTATTATTGGCAAATTTTGTTCAAATATTAATGAATCTAGTATTTTCTTGAGAAGGGTTTGGTAATTTCATCCATTTTTAAACATTTTTCTTAGTGTTGAAGGAGATAGTTCCAAAATCAAGTAAGATTCTAGCAAATATTCACCAAATTTGTTTTGGTTGCTTGAAACCTCTGCTAATATAAGACTTCTATTGTAATAAGTATTGTTTTTATTTTAGGTAGGAGGTTCTAAAAGCGCATTGGCTATGAAATCACCCACCTCTGTAAATGCAGACTATTTGAACATGCTACTTTTTCATTGTACCAATGATGTACAAATAGTGTACATTTACAGAGGTGGGCGATTTCAACCTCAAAAATTTAGAACTAATGCCATTTCAACTTCAAAAATTTAGAACTAATTCTACAAAACTCCAAAATATATGAAACAGCTTGGATTAGATGCCAATTCTATTCGTCTTTCAAGGGAAATTTCAAAGGAAATATTTCAAGAAATTTTTACCTCCACAAATTCCGGTTTCAGCTCTTATATGAATACTTTATGGACCTCCTACCTTATTAGCGAATAAACCTAAAAAATGAAGATGAAAAACTGACACGGCAGCTAATGCCGCGCTGTTTGTCAGGCTTACGTCGCTTGACAGTTGCACCGGCCTTTTCTAGCAGTAATTTTAACTCAAGTTTATCACTTGTGTAAAAACAGCAACAACACTGACTTAAACGGCCAATTCTAGCTTAGAGTGGTTTCGAGCTGGTCTACAGTTCTACAGTGATGCCTACAGTAAAGTACAGTAAAGCGCGTCTCTCCCCATTGGACCGACCAAGCGTTGAAATCTTCCCTCGCCTCCTGAACGTGGGCAAGACTTTGAGCCAGCCTTTTGCCACTCCTGCCCGAAATAATGGCTCCCGACTGTCGCTGGTTCGGGCTTGCCTCGGATTGTTGATCAGGTCGCCTCGTCGAGTATTAATACTCCTCATTGCAAAGTTACAGTGCCTCTTTTGAATCATTTTGCTTGCTTGGAGCCGTGCTTGGAGTTTTCTAGTGCTCTGGATGATGCATTTGAAGCAGTGGCTGACGCGGTGAAGTCTTGCGTTCGGCGTTGCGGTTCAGCAGCTTCAGGCGTATTCTAGCTTTTTGGCCGTGGATCTATATATTCTTGGATGATCGTGTTGCTGTGGTTTTGGGTGGAGTTATTGGCTGGCAGCTCGTTTCGGCAAGCGTGCGGATTGTTCCATCAAATCGATCTTTCGACTCCCGAAGCTTAAGGTACCGTAGAATGTTTCTTTGATGTATGTGTGGCTAGATGTACATACTCTGTGTGGTTGCACGAGGTTGTGATTCTAGCGTCTGCTTGTATATTGCTGGAGGTTTTATGCTTCTTGAGGTCACTCAGTGTGATTATCGCAGTTTTCGTTTACTGGCGTATCTGGGGGAACATCAGTAAACCGCATAACATTCTTACACTACAGAAAGAAAGATCCTTTCTCTATAGTGTCGTGTGTTCCTGTATTAGACAAATGACCATCTTTTTTGGGGGGATGAATGATTGTCCTTGATTGAAAAGCTACTGTAGCACGGACGAATATGCCTGTTACAGTGGCACTGGCGGTAGAGAGACCCCAACCTGACCATTCAAGAATATTAACTTATGTGGGAATGGCAACTTAGGAACCAGAGACAATCTCCGGGTTGTGTGATCATGTGTTAGTTGCTTTTAGTCATATCCTCATAATGTCAATTTTGTTAAATTGGCAATATTCCATTATTTTGGCATGGTTTAGCACCTGCAGCCTGAAACCAAAATCTTTACCTGTCCTCGAATTCTAGTGTGGTCTGAAATTTGACCTTGGTGAAGATGGGAGTCACAATTTTAGGTTTGTGGAATATCGCCAATTTAATGGAATTGTTGAGCTTACATGTGTTGTTTTGCATAATACTATAGTTTGAGCTTCTAAGTAGGTGTTCCTTTCTAGAATGTTGCATAACATTAGTTGCTTTATTTTCAACCGTTCACCAACTTGTCAATTTAGTGTGGTTATTACATTGATATATTGGGTTTCCTTGATGTAAATTTTAGTATGTGTAAATATGTTCTTGTGGATCATATGTATTTGGAGGTTGAAAGCATATGCAAAGTATTAATGAGTGCAATTGTGCAAGTGTGTTTCACATTCTCACCTATTATTTGTTATTTTTTCACTAGCCAAGTATGCTTTTAATTTCATTGATGAGTATTCTAAGTCCTTTAGGCCTTTTATCGAATCCCATATTGGACCCAGGCTTTTTGATGGAATTGAGTTGTAAGTTGCATTTTGGGGTAGATCTTAGTGACTTCAAATGTTCAAGTCTTGTCTTGAAGGATCTTTTTTGTAGCTCCTAATTGTCCTCTTCTTCATGTCAACCTTGTAGTTAAGCTTTGTTTCATGTGTATCCAATAAGTCTTGTTGTAGTTATAAAATTGATCATATAGGGAGTTAACTTTAGTACTTTGCACTTTTGGTATAGAAAAAATGTCCAAAGTTTGAGGCTTGATACTTTGAAATTTTCAATTTACATTTCAAACCACATCTAAAGTTTCAATATCAAGCATGATGATCATGTAAGCGTTGTGGTTTATGAATTTGGAGTTTTTGGAAGTTGCAAGTCAAGAGGTTAATTAAAATGTTTTAAAGATGGATGTTCCAAGACAATAATGAAGAGGGAGCATGTTGCATAATTACTTTAGGGGGAGTTGTATGGGAACAATTATATACTTGAAATGGCTTCAAAATTAGAGGGTTTGATTCATGAGTTCGAATATGTTATTCAACCTATTACAAGGGAATCTTGAAAAGATGGGCCTAGGACTATGCTTGAATGTAAAAATTTGTTATTCTTTTGTACATACTTTATTGAATTTATATGAATTGAAGTTTATATATGTATTCAAGAAGAAATTATAAATCATTGGGAAGTCAAAAAAATATGAAACTTCCAAATGTTTCTCACTTTTGTGCCCATTTATTGGTTTTTTGTACCATTGAGTTCTTATTTATTTACTTATTATTTCTTTTGGAGATGATTTTATGAGGCCATTTTTCCTACTTTTTTCTATTTTTTATCTTTTAGTCATTCAAGATTGTTTGATATTCTTGATGAATATTGAAACTGTCATGATTTTTTGAGCAAGAAATTTTGATTATTCATATTAGTATTGTTCACAATATGAGTTAAAATAGATTTTTAATATTCCTTTGAGATAGAATCTTCTACATATGAAATTTTCTCATTGGGCCTTCCTTCATTATAGGTGTATGGTGTAAAACATCATGAACTAAAACAACTTTTGCTAAATTGATGAAAGAGACAATAAATGGTGCTACGCAGGTTGCTATGGCAGACTTAGTTGCAGGAGCACTCCTTGGAGCAATTGTGGGAGAGTTACTCAAAGATGTGATCATTGCAGCCAAAATGGCTTCTCGGTGTAAGAAAAATTGCCAGAGTCTATTGGAGACTTTGGAATCAATCTCACGACATTTGGATGGCATTGAAAACTTGACAACAGATGTCAATTGTCAAGCATGGCTCAAAAGTGTGCACAATCTTTTGAAGGATGCCAAGATCATTGCAGATACATGTTCATTGAAAAAATGGACCGATCGAATCAACTACATCAAGCGAACAAAGTTATCTTCAAAAATCTTAGCGATGGATGATCAAATTCGAAAGAAACTAGATGAGGTACATTGGATTACACTTCGCAATGGTCTAGCAGTTGAGAACAATGTTCAAGCGTTGTGTAACTATATTATGCGACCACCATCTACAACAAGTTCAATGGTGCAAGCTATTCCAAATACAAACATGCAAGAAATCCCAAACATAATAGTGCCATTCATAGCAAATCCATTTGAACGGTTGAAGAACAAAATTGTAAATGGAGGGAATGGAGTGGATGTGCCTATTACTATTGGCTTGAAGGGGAGAGGTGGGTGTGGAAAAACATTGCTTGCAAAGATGGTCAATAATGACGAGGACATTCAAAGAAAGTATGGAGCAGGAGGCATCATGTGGATCACTATTGGGCATGATGCTACAATTCCATCCCTCTATTTGACCATGGCTAAGCTACTTCATGATGGTGGTACATATGAGCGCGATTATAAGCACATGAACCTTGAAGATCAACGTCAATATTTGATACAAGTACTCCAAAAGAAGAAAGTTCTCTTGATCTTGGATGATGTATGGGACCAATATCCAACAAATAATCGTGCAATGGTTGAATGGTTGGATGTGGCCAAAGGATCGGGTTCAATAACATTGATCACTACCCGAAATGTTTCTGTTTTGAAATGTGTCAAATGTGTGGACATGGTGGATGTCCAATCATTGTCCAAAGAGGATAGTTGGGAATTGTTTTGCATGCACGCCTTTGTGAGCAAGAATCCTCCATCAACTCGGATTGAAGTCATAGCCAAAGATATTTGTGAGCAATGTGATGGACTTCCTCTAGCTATCAAAGTCATTGGTAGTGCAATGTGGGAAAAGATTGATGAAATAGAGTGGCAACATACTTTAAAGTATTTGGAAGGAACAACAACAACACCCCACTCAAAATTCTTTGAGAGAGAAGTAGAGCAAAAACTCTACAATCAGATGCAATATAGCTATGACAAATTGGATGATACTTCCAAAAAATGTTTCCTACATTTTGCAGCATTTCCAGAAGATGATCGAATTTCAACCAACTATTTATGTAATGTATGGCATGTACAACAATTATTTGGTTCTAGAAATGCCCAAGAAACAAGAGATCTTGGCATATCAATCTTGATGGACTTAGCAGACCGATCTTTGATTGACATGTCTGGGGATGGAAAGTATGTTCAAATTCATGATGTTTTACGAGACCTTGCAAATCAAATCCTTAGCAAGGCCAAACAAGATGAATGGGCATCTCAATGTTATTTTCAAGTTGGGAAGGATTTTGAAACCTTTCCAACCATAGGAAAACATGTGAAGATTGTATCCTTGATAGGTTGTACCTTTCGTGAGTTTCCAAACAACCTTGAATTACCAACTCTTCAAGTGTGTTTACTATCAAGGATTTCACATGCCAAGGATCTTGAAAGCTTGGTGATTTCCCAAGGCTTTTTCTCAAGTATGAAAGATTTGCGATTGTTGAATTTGGGAGGATCTGTTGGAGTCAACTGCAATCTTCTAAACTTTAAGGGAATGACCTCCCTCATGCACTTGTATTTGAATAATGGTTCATCCTTGAGGCAACTTCCCGAGGGTATCAAAGAATTGAAGTCTCTCACGCACTTGGATGTGTCAGAGTGTTCATCCTTGACGCAACTTCCCGAGGGTATCAAAGAGTTGAAGTCTCTCACACACTTGGCTGTGTCTTGGTGTAAATTCTTGAAGCAACTTCCCGAGGGTATCAAAGAGTTGAAGTCTCTCACACACTTGGATTTGAAATGGTGTTCATCCTTGACGCAACTTCCCGAGGGTATCAAAGAGTTGAAGTCTCTCACGCACTTGGATTTACGAGCGTGTTCATCCTTGATGCAACTTCCCGAGGGTATCAAAGAGTTGAAGTCTCTCACACACTTGGATTTGAAATGGTGTTCATCCTTGACGCAACTTCCCGAGGGTATCAAAGAGTTGAAGTCTCTCACGCACTTGGATGTGTCATGGTGTTCATCCTTGACACAACTTCCCGAGGGTATCAAAGAGTTGAAGTCTCTCACACACTTGGATTTGAAATGGTGTTCATCCTTGACGCAACTTCCCGAGGGTATCAAAGAGTTGAAGTCTCTCACACACTTGGTTTTGAAATGGTGTTCATCCTTGATGCAACTTCCCGAGGGTATCAAAGAGTTGAAGTCTCTCACGCACTTGGATGTGTCATGGTGTTCATCCTTGACGCAACTTCCCGAGGGTATCAAAGAGTTGAAGTCTCTCACGCACTTGGATTTATGAGCGTGTTAATCCTTGATGCAACTTCCCGAGGGTATCAAAGAATTGAAGTCTCTCACGCACTTGGATTTACGAGGGTGTTCATCCTTGACACAACTTCTCGAGGGTATCAAAGAGTTGAAGTCTCTCACACACTTGGATTTGAAATGGTGTTCATCCTTGACGCAACTTCCCGAGGGTATCAAAGAGTTGAAGTCTCTCACGCACTTAGATGTGTCATGGTGTTCATCCTTGACGCAACTTCCCGAGGGTATGAAAGAGTTGAAGTCTCTCACGCACTTGGATTTACGAGGGTGTTCATCCTTGACACAACTTCTCGAGGGTATCAAAGAGTTGAAGTCTCTCATACACTTGGATTTGCAAGGGTGTAAATCCTTGACGCAACTTCCCGAGGGTATCAAAGAATTGAAGTCTCTCACACACTTGGATTTGAAATGGTGTTCATCCTTGACGCAACTTCCTGAGGGTATCAAAGAGTTGAAGTCTCTCACACACTTGGATTTGCAATAGTGTTCATCTTTGACGCAACTTCCCGAGGGTATGAAAGAGTTGAAGTCTCTCACACACTTGGATTTGAAATGGTGTTTATCCTTGACACAACTTCTCGAGGGTATGAAAGAGTTGAAGTCTCTCACACACTTGGATTTACGAGGGTGTTCATCCTTGATGCAACTTCCCGAGTGTATGAAAGAGTTGAAGTCTCTCACGCACTTGGATTTACGAGGGTGTTCATCCTTGACGCAACTTCCTGAGGGTATCAAAGAGTTGAAGTCTCTCACACACTTGGATTTGCAATAGTATTCATCTTTGATGCAACTTCTCGAGGGTATGAAAGAGTTGAAGTCTCTCACACACTTGGATTTGAAATGGTGTTTATCCTTGACACAACTTCTCGAGGGTATGAAAGAGTTGAAGTCTCTCACACACTTGGATGTGTCAAGGTGTTCATCCTTGATGCAACTTCCCGAGTGTATGAAAGAGTTGAAGTCTCTCACGCACTTGGATTTACGAGGGTGTTCATCCTTGACACAACTTCTCGAGGGTATCAAAGAATTGAAGTCTCTCACACACTTGGATTTACGAGGGTGTTCATCCTTGACGCAACTTCCCGAGGGTATGAAAGAGTTGAAGTCTCTCACACACTTGGATTTGCAATGGTGTTTATCCTTGACACAACTTCTCGAGGGTATGAAAGAGTTGAAGTCTCTCACACACTTGGATGTGTCAAGGTGTTCATCCTTGATGCAACTTCCCGAGTGTATGAAAGAGTTGAAGTCTCTCACGCACTTGGATTTACGAGGGTGTTCATCCTTGACACAACTTCTCGAAGGTATCAAAGAATTGAAGTCTCTCACACACTTGGATTTACGAGGGTGTTCATCCTTGACGCAACTTCTCAAGGGTATGAAAGAGTTGAAGTCTCTCACACACTTCGATGTGTCATGGTGTTTATCCTTGAAGCAACTTCCCAAGGGTATTAAAGAATTGAAGTCTCTCACCTACTTCAATTTGTCAGAGTGTTCATCCTTGACGCAACTTCCTAAGGGTATCAAATAGTTGAAGTCTCTCATACACTTGGATTTGTCAGGGTGTTCATCTTGACACAACTTCCTGAGGGTATGAAAGAGTTGAAGTCTCTCATGGACTTGGATTTGTCAGGGTGTTCACCCTTGACGCAACTTCCTGAGGGTATCAAAGAATTGAAGTCTCTCACACACTTGGATTTACGAGGGTGTTCATCCTTGACGCAACTTCCCGAGGGTATGAAAGAGTTGAAGTCTCTCACACACTTGGATTTGCAATGGTGTTTATCCTTGACACAACTTCTCGAGGGTATGAAAGAGTTGAAGTCTCTCACACACTTGGATGTGTCAAGGTGTTCATCCTTGATGCAACTTCCCGAGTGTATGAAAGAGTTGAAGTCTCTCACGCACTTGGATTTACGAGGGTGTTCATCCTTGACACAACTTCTCGAGGGTATCAAAGAATTGAAGTCTCTCACACACTTGGATTTACGAGGGTGTTCATCCTTGACGCAACTTCTCAAGGGTATGAAAGAGTTGAAGTCTCTCACACACTTCGATGTGTCATGGTGTTTATCCTTGAAGCAACTTCCCAAGGGTATTAAAGAATTGAAGTCTCTCACCTACTTCGATTTGTCAGAGTGTTCATCCTTGACGCAACTTCCTAAGGGTATCAAATAGTTGAAGTCTCTCATGCACTTGGATTTGTCAGGGTGTTCATCTTGACACAACTTCCTGAGGGTATGAAAGAGTTGAAGTCTCTCATGGACTTGGATTTGTCAGGGTGTTCACCCTTGACGCAACTTCCTGAGGGTATCAAAGAGTTGAAGTCTCTCACACACTTGAATTTGCGATGGTGTTCATCCTTGGTGCAACTTCTCGAAGGTATCAAAGTGCTGAAGTTTCTCACACACTTGGGTCCATGAGGGTATTTGTCATTGACTCAACTTCCAACGAGTATCAAATACTAAAGTCTGTAAGCCATGCTTTTTGATTAGTGACAGGTTTGTCTTTGACAAAGCCTCTAAAGTGTTTAAAGTGCTAAAATCTCTCATGCCCTTGAATGTATCATCATGTTTTTCATTGATTGAGATTTCAAAAAGTGCCATTGACTTCTTTACAATGCCTTTTTAGGAATTGAATTGAAGTTGTTTCATATGCTTCATGAAATTGTAAACAATTCTAGGTTTTTAAAAATTTAGATGTATTTCAATCTAAAACCCTTTACAAGAGTATTGAAGTAGAACTCAAGTTCTTTATTATTTTTTCACATTTCTAAATTATTGCATTGAATAAATATAGATTGCAAAACTAGGTTGATTACGTTGACATGGACATTTTTGATGAATGAATGATGATCTAATGTGCTTCATGGACATGAAGACTCACCAATGATTGTTTATATTGAAATACATTAATAAAACGGCCTTTGATTCAATTAGACTAGTTGGTTGATTGTATGTTATATTGTATCAGGTTTTTTTGTGAAAGTGCACTTCTAAGTATGCATTGGTTTAAAGACTTTGAAAATACATACTATTACATGTGCATTGATAGAATTTTGGGTAGAAGCAAGTTTTTCACCCACTAAGTTTATCCAAAGTCCATAATTATATAGAAAACATCAATGAAAAATCTCTTTATGGAGTAAATGAAGAAATTTCCACAAAATGATTGCTTCATCAAGGTGCATTGTCCATTCATATACACTAAATTTAGGGATCTCATTGATAACAATTGAAAAGAACAATTGAATATTTTATATAGATGATTACCTTTAGAAGGATTGTATTTTGCATATTTATTCTATTTTAGAATTTTTTCACAGTTATATTTTTTACTTTGACGTTCAAAATCTTAGATTGGCTTTGAAGGATTTCAAAATGCATATTTAACACTTTTAGTTCTCTTGAATGTGCATTTCATAAAAATCATGAGGTGGAAAAATTCTTCAACTCTTTCAATAAAGATCATGAATTAGTTGCGGCAAGATGGGGTAGATTTTTTAGTAAAATTTTGGTGCAAAGATGTATCACTTATGGGGAAACTTGCACAATTCTAACATTTCATTCATACCATTGGTAAAGACAAGAATTGGTACCTTCTGGGGTGCAACTATCCAATTACTTCTAAAATATTACAAGCATGCAAGCTTCAATTGAATATTCATTCATTAGAAAAAAATGAAAATGTCTTTTATCTAGAATTTAGCCCTATTTTCATTTGACTAATGGTCTGATTATTTAAGTTGCATGTAAGTTTTAAGACTAATAGAAAAATAAAATTTTATGACTACATTCTTATTTGTTTAGGATGTCAACAACTACTACAATGTATTGGTGTTAATTGTAGGTTGGTCATTCCGAGCATTCTAGTTGTAGTGGACAAAAGAGTTATTTTTCATCTTTACTAACTTAGAAGATCATTAATATGAGGAGGATGTGAGTACATTGGCATGTATAGGCTAAGTGAGTTACAGATGCAATTAGAGCTTAGAGGTTGCATCTACCCTTCGAAGTTCACACAATCGCATTTGGTAAGCAATTTTCTTTCATGCATGTAGTTGCCAATTGTTTTGCAATCAAAATGACACAATGCATATGTGGAGGTATAGTACAAGTTCTTCAAGAAAAATAATTAGTTTCTATTTTCATCATTTTTTTTAAGTCTTTTATTTTTAATTAATAGATGTTATCACTTAATTTTTATTTGTTTATGTGCAATTGGCTTGTGTGCATAAGTAAGCCTCTCAATTGTCATTTTGGATTCAAACTTTTTTTTTTTTTTTCTTGCACCACATTCGTAGATTTTATAAACAAAAATCCCTATAAAGAGTGTTAGACAACAAGCGTCAAGTACTTCCTAATGCAATATGTTGCCCTTGAAAGTCTAGAGTGCCTAAAACGCTCTTATCTCTTACTTTTAGGTGAAGTAGGAGTTTGTAGTCTTTTATTTCACTTAGGAACAAAACCCAAGGAAATACTTAGTGGTGGTTCTTTAATTAGAGGAATAGTCAAATAGTCTATCGTTTTGTATCTAAGGTCACTTTTATGTAAGTGTCACAACATACAATTTTCGATTTTTTTGGTTTACCTAGTCAAGCTAACCGGAAAAATAAATATCTGTATCCGGAATGAGCTAAGGAACCATTTAGATTTGAAATTGAACCGGAAAATGAGATAGTGGGCAGATCTACTCAATCCAGTTTTCAGGACGTGAACGGTTAGGAGCGGATGTCTGACCGGACAAGGATGGATCGGATACCTTAAAAGAACCGGATCTGGAATGAGTCAGGATGAGGTGGCAGGGAGTCCAACGGCTATAAAAGAGCTAGAGCTACCTATATCAAACTCTTTCTCATTTTCGTTTGCCCAACGTTATCTGAGCTCTGCGTTTGCATCTGCGTCTATCGCTTAGTTTCCCGTGACAGTCTTTTGTGTCAGTATCCGTTGCGAGGTTTGTGGTCTTTGAGCGTTCGAGCTCTAATTACCGGTTGAGATCGGCGAGCGACAGAGAGGACGAGACGTGCGGCTAGGAGAGACAATGAGGGAGTATCGGAAAGGGTCCAAAGCACACTCACCTGTGTCCATGCCGCTACTTAGGAGGAGTAGAGGCGGACAGGCCAGTATACCACCAGCGGAGGTGAAGCTCCGGAAGGTAGTTCCGGTTGTTCCATCCACTGAACCAGCCAAGTCCCAACTCATGGAAGATTTAACTTCCATGGGCTGCCTAGGGTTTGTGGAGAAACCCTGGGGCTTCAAAGAAGAGTCCATAGTCAGAGAACTCTTAGGCAAGTTGTCCAATGAGTTTGACAACACTTTGAGAGCCGTTCCACATCTGTGGACGGAAAACGTGTGGAGAGAAGTCTATAGTTTCCGGACAGGAGGGCTAGGAATAGCAAGCCGGAAGGATGAGTTCTGTCACGGAAAGTTCGCGGGAGCAGTCAACCCGAAAGACGGGTACGCAGTGGTTGACTGCATCGATGAGCGGCAGCGCCGGCTGCTAAAGTTCTTAGTCCCGGTCCTTCATCCGGAAAAACCGACGAGGGTAACTATCTCCCTCGCCAACACTATTTTCGGCGCTCTGAGAGGGGACCGGAAAGTTGACTGGGCTCGGATCATTTTCGAGCTGGTCACCCAACTCGTAGGAAGAGTGGGGAAGAGTAGGGCCACTCCGGTGTGCCCCTATCTCATGCACCTCTATCATTCTCACCAGCTCTTGAGCACACCAGAGGAGAAGAGGTGGAAAGCTCAGGAAGCTCTCCTCAAATATGGAGAATCGGAAACGGATGAGGAGATGGAATCCGGTTTCGATCCTGAAGAGAACAGTGAGTCAGAGGAGGAGGACACGCCAATGCCACCCATCAAACGGCAGAAGACGACCTCCTCCAACAAGCGTGGGACACCACCCGCTCGCGACACCCCGAGCCTAGAAGAAAAGCCGGAGGTCGAGAAGACGGTGTCAGAAGAATCGGATTCCGAGGATCTGTTCAAAGCACTCGTAAACACCGTATGCGACATACGAGCAGATTGGGAGTTGAAGAGGAATATCCTGGTAGCAATCGGGAGGATGGTGGGAGCAGCACCCGACCGGGAGCTACCGGAAAAGGTGGCGGCATGTATCTCTAATCCGGTCGAGGCCCGGAAGCAGGAAGCAGAGATCCGCTGGCTACAAGAGGAGGTGGATTGGATGAAGGCGGAGATCCTGGTGCACAAGGAGAACTTCGCAGCCACCAAGTCTATTGCAGAGGATGCCCGGCAAATGATGGAGCAAGTGAAGGCCACGTTTGGGGAGACCGGATCGGCCCTCACCAAAGCCAAGTTGTTTGACAAGCGGGTGCACGAGGAGAAGAAGCTATCCGGTTCCCGGATGGTGAGGATTCTCAACGACTTTGCCGAGTAGATAGAAGCAGCAATGAAGGAGGCACGGAAGGCAGCGGACCGGATGGAGGAGAGTACCCGGATACTATCGGGAGCAACTTGCTCTCGCGGTATTCGACTCTCGGATATCTCTCTCCCGGATTCGTTCCCGGAAGTGACAGCAGGAGAGGGGAAGGATTCGACCCCCAAGTCCAAGAGAACAACCCAGGCCGGCACGCTTAGAACCGCCATCGACTTGGACTCACCACCCGCGGCCACAGGAGACAATCCGGTCCGTCGACCTCAGGAGGTAGAGAGGAGCCGGAACCTAAACGAGGTTTTCGATCACATAGACCCGGGAGCGGACAACGCGACCATCGGATCGCGAATAGCAGCTTAGGATGTACAATGTAGGTAAAGTAGGAACGGATTCGGAAACTATTTCGGTCTAGTGGAGAGTAGGTAGGACCGGAAAGTCTGACCGAGATGGCGGCGGAACTTTCATGAGTTTTTCCACCCATTTGTAACTTTTTGAAATGTATATAATCAGCGCCCGCGAGGGACGCTGGGAGTCTTCTTTTTGCAATTTCTGTTGTACCTTTGTATGCGCTCTGTTGTTGTGTGTGTCTCCCAAGCTTGGCAGGTTTTGCATGATGCGAAGTTAGGAAGGCGTGAGGCAGAGTTGTGATTAGATTTCTCCCCTTAATGCGATAGTTTCCGATCCTTATTGAGTGTGCAGGTTGTGTAAGTGTTGGGAGTGTATTTTAGTGCCTCAGCAAGAGCTAGGGTTTTGAAGTTCCGGGTGAGATAGCCGTCGTTAGGCTAGGCGGATAGGGAGGGTATCCTTAGTCGCGCTAGAACTCCTGGACGGGTAGTCCGGTTGAGTGTCCGATCTTCTGAGAGGTCTCGCCACCTTAGTCGGTAAATGGAATGATCCTAGTTGTTGTTGGAACGGACGAGTACACTTGTAACCACCTAGCTTCGCACGAGTAGGAGCTGGCATTGAGGTTGTTGTAGTAAGAACGGATCGTACGGGGGATCTCTATGTGACCTGCATTCCGGATTGCTGTTAGGAGTGTTGTGAGGGATCAAACCGGATTCAAGTTAGTTAGGAGAGGAGGGGAGAGAACAGTGGGTCTTCAACCACTATAATCCGCAGAAGGAGTGGTGGGCCTACCACTCAGAAACCTAAGCGGCGAACCCTCTGATGGTCCAACAGAGGCAAAACTAAACCGGAAGAGTGTTGAGTAGATATGGGAACCAGTCGGAGCGGATTGGTTCAGAGTAGTACCAAGACCGGAACTGTTTAGGTTCTGGAGATTGGGAGAATTGGTTTAACCGGAGGATTAAAAAAATCGGATAGGAAGTAAACTGGTCCTAATTCTCTGGGTGGTTGTTTGTTTCCGGTTTTAGATCCAGGACCGGAAAGGAGATTTTAGAGAGAGAGAGAGAGCTTACTCGACCGAAACAAGTAAATACTTCACAGAATCTCATGGGTTCGATCTTTAGAGTCACTTCGTTATGCTCTAGAGTGATTTTTGTGAGCATAATAGGGAATTTACTTATCTTGTGCTGCGATAGTAGGATTAATATTCATTTTTATAAATAAAGGTATAAAAGTTCTTTATTAATGTGTTTATGGTGTATGAACGTATTCTTCATCCTAACCTATACGAATACCAGTCCATTAACCATGAAAAATGCTATAAACCTACAGTCACAGTCTTATACTAGAATTCTAAATGTCAAATAGTCCAGGATATATCAAATAGCCATGGCTCCTGTTCTATCAACTTAATCAACCCACAATACATATTTGTATAAGTACATCTTCATTAATTACTTCTTCTGCTTTAGTGGAATGTCAATTAGTCCAGTAACTATTTACTAACTTAATTGCTACATGCAATATGCAATATCACAGTCAGTGATGTCAATTGGTCTCAGTATGCAGAGTATGCAAAGGTAAGAATTTAATCCTTTGATTCAGGTCAAATAGTCATTTTCGTTCTTTCTTTAGTTCACAGCTTTAATATGTCAATTGGACCAAGTCCCACAGTGCACATTTACAATTTAACAAGATTTCTATCTACCATGTCAAATAGTCATTTGACAATTGGTCTTACTATACTAATTTATGGCTGATTTCATCAATCTCAAACAGATGGTCAATTGGTCCAAAATTCCTACACAAGATTAACAAAACAATTACATGAAAATTCTATCTATGGCAAATTGTCAAATTAATCAAGTTCCTTACTAAATCACAGTAAGGACACAAAATTGCGCTCCTTATTCCTGCACTTATCGAGCTCCCACAAATTATCAATAACTTACATCACTTATCTGTAATCAATTGACTATTTGTCTGATTCTTTAGTCTAGTGATACCGTAAATTATTTCAATATAAATTTCTACAGACAAATTGACTACAACGACACCCAATGTAACACAGACAATTTGACAACTGGCTTCAATCTTTTAACAACTCCCAAATAATTTTATTAACTCTCAATTTACATTGAGTGGTCATCATTAGGCTAAATTATAAACTAAAACCGATCTATTCTAGACCAATAGACTCAAATAACAAAATAATTGACATCAATCCCTGGCCCACATAATCACATTTAAAATTAAGAACTATTTGACTTCTACACTTCATTAATCTCACACTCACAGGAAGCTACACTGTCTATTTGACATTGCAAACATATACCAAATTAATCTTAACACAATTTATAGACTCAATGGTCGAATTGACTTAAGCTCCAACTTAGGAAAATATACTTATACCAATCACTGGTAATTAAACTATTCTCTTCCACATACCAATAGACATTATATAAACTTAAATACTAATAAGCTACTCACCCACTTAATCTCTATAAAATTATCACAGCTTGTCTATTAGTTTAAAATCAAAATAGTGAACAACATCAATCACTGGCTAATTGTCCTTCACATAATAACCCTGCTAATCTCTGGCAAACTCGACCACTGGACTCACACACACACACAAGAAGTCTCCATTGCTTCACATAATAGAGCATGATTATTTGACCATCAAGAAATTACAACCGAATTAAGCCAACCACTGGACTACTTAACTCAATTATATATATATATATATATATATATATCCTTATTAAATAAGCTCTCACAGTTTTGACAATTTGACTTTAAATCAAATATTGACTTTGCCAATCTCTGGCTCAACCTAACTTATAAATCTTATTATTAAGACCATTGGACTACGACAATAGAGAAATGAGCTTTGGACAATTTGACACAAATCAAGAATGAATTTTCAGTATAAGTTTATCAAGTTAGTTAACTTACCGTCAATTGGTCTTCTCTATTCACGGCCCGAAGCTCCTGTCGATTTGTCCTTCCACTCATCTGCAGACAACTTGACCTTGAACCACCACCGTAGTCACAGACCATTTGACAGTCACCGTTCACTCCGAACCCCGATCCATCCCCGGGTCATCAATATCTTTCACAAGCTAATTGACATTCTCTTAAATGTAATCCAAGCACTGGATATAAAAGACAATTTGTCATACAAAAGAAAGAAAGAAAACTGAGGAGACAAAGCCAATCACTGGCAATTAAACAAAACCTATAAAAGCCAATCCCTCGCTATACAATCAAAATAGACGAATAGACAGATTTTTTTGTATTAAAGAAATTGCACAAGTACAAAATTGGCAATGCAATCATTATAAGCCTGGAAGAGAGAGAGAGAGAAACGACAGTCAATTAGTCTTATACATTTCTTGATTGTAACTAACTGGGGCTAACCGCCTGGTCTAATAGTCCTTAACTGCCTTCACTAACCCTAATTGGTCGCCTATTAGTCATTCCGATAACCACATGTCTATTTGTCTCAGTTCACACTTCCTTTCTGTTCCTAATTACTTTAACTTGTCTAATTGTCTTTACCTTCAAAAAGCTCGAAATCTAACCCGAAAAGTTTATCTACAGAGTTTTAAAGGATGCATGGGTCTTGTGTGCATGGACCCAGCTTAATTTGTGAGCCCAACAGAATGTGAATCTGGTTCATAACTCAAATGGGACTTTGAACTTTTGTTTGTGTACCAAACCAGAGTTTAAAAACTTGATTTGTGATTCCCACCAGAGCTTGAATTTTGATTTTGTAAACCCAAATAGAGTGTGGAAACTAATTGTAACCCAACCAAAGTTTTTAAACTAGTTTATGATTCCAATCTAGAGCTGGAGACTTGGAAATTGAAATCAATTTTGATGACACACTTGTCTACAGGGTTCGAGCTTCAAAAATCAGAGTTTAAGATTTAAAAAACAAATTTTAGGATCTTGAAGGGTATCATCCCAAATTGGTCTTTTTGAATGTGATGTATGATATGTGGAGAAATCAAACAACTTGTTGATTGTCCCTATGACTTGGCCCACTGGCCCTTACTACCTGTCCACTGGTACCAGCTCGACTGGGTACCGGCCCTCCTGGGTGGAGTGGGTGCTGGTCTCGATTGGGTACTATTCTGGTATTTTCCAACTGAACACTGGTTTCCACCCCTTGGCCGTTGCTCACCAAATTTTGGGTTTTCAATTACCAAATTTTGGAACCACTGTCGGAACTTTGGTTTCCCTTTGGGGAAGCTTCACGCAACAAAAAATACTTAAAAGTTAGTTCTACGGGTGAAGTTTTGCCGCATGGGGGTGTTTTGACCCAAACTTAAACAATAAGAGAAACAATTTTAAACTTTGGAAAGTGTCTTGAGGTGATAGCTTCATTATATAGTGGTTTAGCATCAGTTTTTGTGAACCACCATCTTGGTTCACCTTTTATGAAACGGAAAATATAAACATTATGCATGAATTCACAAGTTGGAAGTGTTAGTACTTTGGATTACACTACAATTATCCATTAGCGAGTTTTCCGCTAGATAAGGCTAGGAATCTTGGAAAATTATTGCTAAAGGTTAGGAAAGGCAATTAGGAGAAAACAAAAGAAAAATTCTCGGGAAAAAAATGGGGATATAAAATTATAAAGACTTTAGGCAAGATTTGATAGAGTATCTAAATTAGGCTAATGATAAAATGAGGTAAAAAGGAAAACCAAAATACTAATAGTTAGGAGAACTAAATTAGAATCAAATAGGAAAGCAAAAATATAACGGCCATAAAAATACAAAACCAAAACCAAATACTATAAGTAGAAAATGGCATAAGAGATAAAGTAGAAACCAAAAAGTAACAAATACAAAAAATATAGATTGAAAACAAGATGAATTGAAAATTAGAAGTGAAAACAAAATTAGGAGAAATGAAGGTCAAAACTACAAGACAAGTTGATGAAGACTAGAAGACTAGGAGATGAAGACTACAAGACTACGAGATGAAGACTAGAAGATGAAGACTAGAAGAAAGGAGATGTAGACATTGGGTAGGTGGAGGGGAGTAAGGGCCACTTCACACTACGGCACAAGGTCGAGAGTTCGTCGATTTCAGCCAATGAGATCGCAGAAACCCAAGAGTTTGGCCTCTCGAGCCTTCACACAAGGAGGCACAACCCAAAGTCCGTCGCCCACTTGTCCGCCTACATGGCACCCAAATGCCTACATGGCGACGGACTCTCGATTAGATTTTAGGTCGCCATTTCTGACCAACCCAAACTCTAATCGAGAGTCCATCAATTTTTTTTCAGAATCTGACAAAATCTGAGCAATTAGATCGGACTGTTTTTGTAGAACTAGGTAGGATGCCCTCCCTTGTTTATTTGTTTATTTGTGTCTCCATTGGGGTTTGAACCCTAGTCTCCACCATTACAATGGGGAATCTTTGCATTCTATGAACCTACTTCCCTTCAATGTTTAATGCCACCTTTTTATTCCATTTATATCCTTCATATCCCTTGTTCAATGATGAGAGCATGTGCTGTAATTATTTTTCCAAGGCCATTTTTGACTCCTTCCTCATGCTTTTTAACCTTTTGCTTGAAAAAAATTGTCACATGGGTAATGATTCATCGAAAATTTCAGAAATTGGATGGATTAATGTGAAGAGAAAGGATAGAAGTCGAAAAAAATGGAATAGGTTTGGACTTTGGGCTTGGACTTTGGGCTTGGACTTTGGACTTTGGACTTTGGAGGCTTCACACTATGGCCAGCTGAAGGCTCCAATTCCTAGTTTTTTTGGCCTATTTATTGCTCATTTCCTTGGACTCTCACCAAAGTTTGGCCACTCAATCCCACGGCCTCTCGACTTGGACAGCCATAGTGTGAAGAGGCCCTAAGGTTTGTAAACCTTCTCTCTCCTTCTCCCACCACCTCTCTTCTTCTCTTTGTCTCTTGCATTTTGTGTTTTGGAAGAGAGAGATGTTGGTGGTTGGGAGAGGAAGAAGATGAATTAGGGTTAGAGATTAGCACATTTGTTAAATAGGTTTGCTCTCTTATAGTGAGAAGAAGGGGAAAACAATGATTAGAGTAGAAGTTTGAGTCAGATTCACACTGTCAACTTCAGAGGGGGATATCCAATGGATAGTATCTTAGATGAAGCTGAAATTTAGAGAAGTGATAGATAGTGAAGTTAGCTTTCCGAAAAGCTATGGCTCAACCAATTCGACAATGGTAGACAATTTTGTGCGGTCAGGTTGGCTGCGGCAACAATGAAGGATGGCCAAGTTTGACAAGCAACAACAGGAGAATGACTGGGCGGAATCAACTGAAAACTGGAGGGATGGTGCGCCTTGAATCTAGCTTTGCAGAAAGTCTAAGATTGACTGATTTGAATCAAGGACGACAAAATGGCAGTTGTTTTTGAGGAAGAGGGTCTACTGTCCTTTGGAGGAAGCTGAATTTGAGGGTTTTTGGTGTAATCCTTGCAATTATAATTGAATCATTGCAATTTTCATTGCACTTTGTTAAAAAAAATGTTGTAAGTGTGATGTTTGTTGAGTTAAAATGGTTGGTGTGATTGCAATTGCATAAATGTGAATCTCATTTTTTAGGGTTTGGGTGAGATTTGATGTGCTATGATTAATATTGAGAATCACATTTAAGTCATTTTGAGCCCCAAATGGCACATTTGAAGTAGATTTTGACATACAAGGTTGCTACAATCCATTTGAGTGCTTAATTGGATGATAGTGAGTTGTTAGGAGGTGTATTTGGTGATGTGAGATGGGCTGGCCCCTTCTTACATAGAGTTACTTAAGTCAAAATTCACCAAAAATCTCATTGTTGGAGTCCATTGCTTAGAAGGCAATTTAGGTAGAGGTCCCATACACTCCCCGTCGACCAACTCTAGGGGGGGTATTTGCCTTGCTGTGAAAAAGCCTCATACTTTTCAAGACAAAACATGAAAGGTTAGTTGGAACTCAAAGTTTTTGGTTAGAATGAATAACAAATACTTTATTAATAATAATTTGCATGACTTTGGAGGATTGCAACAAACATCACCTCCCAAATGACTTGATGACTCACGATGGACAACAAATTCCAATGTCTAGGCTTCAAGGGGGGATTTGCAACAACCAAGTTGTGAAATCTCTCTTCAACAAAAGCTTGGTTGGAATTAATTCTTAGATAAGACACAACAACACAATAAATTAAAAAAAAAAATTTTGAGGGACTTTAACTACTCAAACACACAAAATGAAGATGGCAATACTCAAAGAGACCCCCATGTCCTTTGAAGTAAGCAACAAAGACAAAAATAGAGCTTGGAAAACAAGAGCAAATGCTCAAAATGCAAACAATAAGAGTCTTTTGGCAAAACTGCCAAAAAACCAACAATGTGGCCACGTGTGGCCAAAATAACAAAAGGAAGAAAGGGTCTTTTCAAAATGAAGAGAAAAAGGGGTGCAAAGTGAGAGGAAGGGAGGCCTTTTATATATTTCCAAGACCTCCTCCCCACTCAAATTACCTATTAACTATTCCTAGGAAAAAACTAAACACTGCAAGGGAGCATTGTCAATTCAAACATTTTGAATCAATTCGGAGGGGTTGATTTAAACAAATTTTGTCAATTTTTTGTCATTTTGGACACTGTTAGTCAATTCGGAGGGGTTGATTTGGACACTATTTTTTTGTAGTGAAAAATGAACTTTTAAACTTCCACCCTATTGTTGTGACTGCTTTGACTTTTGGAGAAATGCTCCAAACACCAAACAATTTGTGCCATCATCTTTAATAAATCCAAATTAGCCAATTTTACCCGACCCCTACTCCCGATTCATTTTGCAAGCAAGAGCTGGCAATTTGAAATCCAATGAGAAGGGTCAAAAATTCAAAACCTTGGAGTGTGACTTTTCTCAAAGTTTTGATTAGCTAGGATTGTTTAGGAGGTTGAAGAAGGTAATATTAGGATCCAAGTTGACTTCATTCGAACATCATATCCTTTGGGGATGCCGGCCAATTCATCGGGAATTTTAGAATTTCATTAAAAGTTGTTGTTGCCACTAGTTTTGGTTCTTGTCAATGTCTAATTATATTGAAATTGGGTGGGGCACTTATTTATGCTAAAACACACTATTCTAATCTTTTAGTGGAATTTTACAACTATCAAAGTAATTATTCTGTATTTCATATTGTCGGTAAATGTGGTTGACTTTCCATGGAGTCCTCTTCTCCAATCCATAAAATTATGAAAGTTTTTGGGTAGTTTTTAAGAAGCCTTTGAATGGATCTTCGCCTCCCTTTCCGCCTTTCATGGCGTTAACAGCTTTTAAGAAGCCCCAAATGCTAAGTGCAAATTCCCATGTCTATTTTGTACTTTATGATAAAAATGTTAAAATAACACCTATAGATTTAATTCCTTTGGGGAGGAATCATTCTCGTACTAGGGAATATTCATGAACCAACTTTGCCATCATGCTCCTGATGTGTTTTTGAGCTAGAAACACCTCTCTTCATCCCTCGATTACTTATTCTTTAAATTTGTAGAATATACCTACAAAAAATAAAAAGTCATTTTTTCAATTCTTTGCGAATTAGATGGTGACCTTTACAAGGGTCATCCAAATGTGTTTCTAGGACTTAGGGAACTAATTCCCACCTTGCCCCCTTAATTCCTACTATTAAGATCTTCATCACTATCACCTATACTATTAGGTTTGGTCCACCATACCTCAAATTAGTTGTTTTTATCTATTTTACCTATAAGGCCTAAACTAATCCAAATTCCTATTTGTTATGCAAAATACCTAAATTGGACACTAGAAACTAGAGAGGAAATATCACGACCCTCATCAAGAAGTGTGCCCATGCCACCTTGGTGAGCAAGGGGGACATTGGAGGTGATTCCCCAAGCCTTGCAAGAGATGAGGTGAAGGGGACTAAGAGTCCCGAGCAATCAGAACATTGTAGCACTTTGATCTAGATGAATGAGGAGGCGTATCACATATGCTTAGAAAGCTTGTGAGAAGACATGTCTACAAGTTAAAAAAACATGACAATCCGAGTTGGGATTCAAAAGTTATGGCTCCTCAAAGTTGACAATGTCCTGGCTGCGTCCTAAGGCATGGGGACGTGTGATCAAGGTTTGGGAGGAATATTTTGAGCCAAATAGGGCATGCCGCAAATCATTGAAAAGATAAGGAGACAAGATTTCTCAAATGCTAAGGCTCATGAGGAGATAAGCTATGAGCTAAAAGTTATGGGCATCCAAAGAGGGTGAAATCCCGGAGAACTACACCTCCCAAGGGACTCATCCCTTTGGAGGCCCATAACTTACTCAATACTTGTTGCATTAGAGAAAGTGAATAGTCCACGGTGATCTACAAAAAATGTAGATCTCGAAAACGGGATTGCACTTGGGATTTGGTTCTCGGAGCTAAAAGTTATCCCAATGGAAAGATTGAGAGTCTTTGGGGGTCCGGTTTGGGGGATACCACTTGGAATTGGGTGGTTTTACAAGATGGGGAGCATCTTGGGGTTACCGGTGACCTCTAGCATGAGGGGGGGGGGTGCCGAATCCCGTAGAGAGTACTATGAGGAGAGGTGGTCTCCTTCCTCACTCTCGGATGGTGCCATAATGAGCCAAAGTCAGGGTTGACAAATCCGAACGTCCGCCCTGAATTCACGTCCATCATCCGGACGTCCGAACGCACGGACTCCAATGGACGTAGTGTCCCTAGCGCCGTCCGCAGGCGAACCGCGCGATCACGGCAGACGGGCGATTAGCTGGGCGGACGCTCACTATGTAGTACCAGCAACTTTTAGTTCAAATTTCCAAATTCGTTTTTAACAATTTTCGGGCGCATAATATACCGTTGGAAAGGTCTTGGAAATACCTTTCCAATGGTATATCACACGCCTTGAAACACCAAAATCTCCAACCGGAAATGCCAAGAGAAGTTTGGTGCCTCAAAAAGTGAGCGTCCGCCTTGGTGTTTGGCTCTCCGCCTAGCCGTCCGCCCTCCCGTCCGCCCCCCCTGTCCGCTTGGCGGACGGGCGGACGGGCAATTAGTTGGGCGGACACTCACTATGTAGTCACAACAACTTTTAGTTCGAATTTTCAAATTCGTTTTTTACAATTTTGGGGCGCATAATATACCATTGGAAAGGTCTTGGAAATACCTTTCCAATGGTATATCACACGCCTTGAAACACCAAAATCTCCAACCGAAAATGCCAAGAGAAGTTTGGTGCCTCAAAAAGTGAGCGTCCGCCTTGGTGTTTGGCCGTCCGCCCTCCCGTCCGCCACGAGCCTTTCCGTCCGCCATTGCCGACCGCCCTGACCTTCTGAGCCAACATCATCCCATCCGCCTCCTTATCTAACCTACTTGACCTTTGTCCGCCGGCAATTCTATTACATTTAATTCTGAAAAGTGCAGAACTGTAGCTTAATTTCCAAAAAAAGACTCTTTAATGCAACAAGTATCCAATGCAATATTAATGTAAGAAAAGAATAATTCCAGGTTTTCCTCCCCACATTTAAACATGCTTTCCAAACCCTATACCCTAAACCCTAAACCCTCAGTCTTAGCACATTATTTATCATTTTTTGTATTACAAAGAAAATGGTGTTGGCACCTCTTTTGGAATACATTTGATGTTTATAAGAGAGTTAACCTTTTATAAATATTTGTTACTATTTAATGTCCAATATTTTCTTATATGGGTATTTTATAGTTATCTTCTATAGTGGGTTGTGTTTTATACACTTACTAGGGGATTTATTGATAAGCCCCTCCCATCCCTCCCGTAAGTCTTGGTTTCCTTAGGATTATTTCTTTTTCTTTTAATTAGCCACTGGGGGTTTTTTACTTTGACACCATTATATGCAATATGGACCTTTTTCTTTTTTGATGGGTCTATATTCTTAATTAATTTCTAGCCATGGACATTTGATTGAAATCATTTGGCTGTTTCTTGATCATACGACAAGTTTTTACACTTGGTTGTAGGTCAAGAAATTATTAGAAGCTTCCATGTTTAAGATGGATTTTTTACACTTGTCAATTTGACTTGACTAGTGTCTTTTGCTTCATTGGTTGTCATAGGTTTGCCTAACACATCATAGGGGGTACTATGATAGTACTGTGATGGATGACTACAAGTAAGGTCCTTAAAAAATCCTTAGATTATGGAGATTTGATTTTTCCTAATTTGAGGGTTCCTTCTAGTACAAGTTTGACTGACTTGGCTAATTTCTTATCCCTAGACACCAAGTCATGAATTCTTGGGGCCTATGGGTGGTTGGGATCCAAAGCACGTTTTCTTGGAGACCACGACATGGACTTGACCTAACATTAATTAAACACTGCTATGGCCAATATATAAGGGATTGAAACTACCCTTGAGCCTTCACAATTTCATATTGTTGGCTTTTACAAGGCGTTGGAAGTGACTACAATTGGTGGGAGTGAGGTCCAGGATGGCGTCTACACAGGTCATCTATGGAGCACAATGTATTAGGCTTTGATTTGTATTTTGTTGTTCATTTTCTTTTGTGTTGAGCTTTGCTTGTTGATTTTTCTTTTGTGACTACTATAACACGCTGTTGTGGGCTGAAGACACCTTGTCTACGACTTACTAACATTTTGATGTTTGGTTTGTCATGGGGACAAGTGAGGTCCACAACCTCTTTGGTTAAATCTTCACGGCGGCTCTATCCATAGACCTTGACAACAAATTCTTTTGGGAGATACTAAATCACTTTGATATTACATGATTTAGTTACTAGCTTGAGGTGTCTCTACTGATTTGATATTTTCTACCTATTGGTATTGTACCAATGAAAAGGTCTTAGTCATGATCTTTATTTGGTTTTATGTACTTAAAAACTTCTTTTCATAAGTTTATTGAAAAGATGTTGGGCTGATTTGATGGATTTGATAGTTTGATGGCCAAATATGTTTATTCTCTATTTGGCTATGTACTATTTTTTGTTCTTTGAAGTTCTTTTTTGGATTATGATTGGTTTGTTATTTATAGGAAAGGCCCTATTTGGGATGTTCCTCCCACCCGCCCGGGTTGCAAAAAAATGTGAATTGTAGATCCCTCAATTATACATATTAACTTATAACGTTGTAGGAGTTTTCAAAAGTAGTGGTGTGATGTGTGAAATATGTTTTAATTTTTAATATTTGAAGTTTAGAATGCAATCATGACAATGTGATGCATATGTAGATCTTACTATCTTTGTCATTTAGGTTTCAATTGTTCTTAAGATTTACTTTATTATGGGCTACTACACAATTGTGGATCATTGGATTATAACCTAGAGTATTTCATCAATTTTTGTTATAGAATGCATTGATAGTGTAAAACACCAATGTAAATATTCTAAAAGAATTTATATTATCTCATTATTCTATTACAACATTTATGGGATGATGCTCAAAATGATTTAAGTACTTTAATATAATTTTATATGATATGATGTGGACTACATTAAAGTAAGCATTTATACAATAAAAATGAAATGGAGGTTCTTATCATACATGCTTATACTTATGTATACATGTGTGCACCCTAAATTGTAAACCATCAATAAATTTATCACAACCCTAAAATATTAGGGCTTAGGTAGTGTAACATGTGATTGACCTTCAAATATGATGAGCTTTCAAAATTCAAATACAACAATTGAGATAAGTAGGTCATACTCAAATGATTACAAGTCCATTTCATCTCAAGACTTTTTCGCAAATGATTTTACGAGAAGGTTCATAATATCATATCTTGTAGATTATAAATTTACAATATTGATTTAATTGCTTATGTAGTTGTATAGGCCTAGGATTTTTTTAAATCTTGAACCCGCAAAGTCCTAAGCCTTTTTTTTTTATCGAATATCATTCAAAATTGTCATTTCTATTGTGAAGAGCAAAAAACTTTATAAATTAACTTTATATCTAACCATAGGAATTTGTACTAGATTAGTATAAAAATGTATGGGAGCAATGTTATCATCTTGATAACATTAAGTGCATACATTGCATGATATTTGTATTTAAAGAAAAAAAAATCTTTTCTTTTGTCTTGCTATACTTGATTCTTGGGCTTTCATTTTCTTCACTTTAAATTTTGGCACTAATGATTTTAATTTTATAATATTTTCTATTGAAAAATCTAGCTAATAAGCGAAGAATCTTGGATAAAAATTCAAAAATAAATCATTTTATTGAGATCATATTTCACAAGAGTCCTCTATAAGAGTGTAGGGCCTTTGAGACTTTAGGAATTAATTACTTTCCTTCAAAGGCATAGAAATCAATTAGAAATTGAATCCAATGAAATTGTTACAATTTTGACTTTGAATATCTTTTGCTATTAGCCAAATAGTATTTTTGATATGGCAAACTTGTAAAAAACCACCAATGTAAAACTAAATTCCTTTTAATTACACATTCATTTGAATTTTTTGTTTACAAATCAAATGATTTTCCAAAGAAGAGGCTATTTGGTGACACTTTTCATAGTTGTATTGATTTAGTGCCTCACTATATAACATATTAAAGACATAATTTCTATAGCTTTCTTCATTCACCATGCATTGCATGCTCTACTCGTCCGCTCATCCACCTACTTCTACAAAGTTAAAAACAACTCTCCCTCTCACCTTCTCCCTTGTCCATCCGTCCGCTATGGGCCGACTTCCACCAAATTGAAAACACTTGACTCTCGCATCCAACTCTTGCTCCCGCCTTCCTCCCCGTCCGCCTATCTACTCGTTCGCTAGTCCACCATAGGTTGAATTCCACCAATGGCCCCTTGTGCCCGCCTTTCCCTCCTGCCTTTCCTCCCCGTTCGTTGTCCGGCCGTCCGCATTCACCATCCGCCCGTCCGCTCGTCCGCCTAGCGAACAAGAGGGCAAACAGCAAGGCGGACGCCCCTATTTTGAAGCACCAAACTTCTTTTGACATTTCCAATTGGAGATTTTTGATTTTTGGGGCGTGTGATATACCATTGGAAAGGTATTTCCAAGACCTTTCCAACGGTATATTACATGCTCAAAATTCTAAAAAACGAATTCAGAAATTGCAAGTGAAAGTTGCTGCAACTACATAGTGAGCGTCCGCCCGTCCGCTCGGCGGACGGAGTGGGCGGACGGGGTCGCAGACGAGCAAACGGGATGGCGGACGGGGTCACGGACGGGGTCGCGGACGGGCGGATGGGATGGCAGACGGGGTCGTGGACGGGCAGACGGGATGGCAGACAGGGTTGCGGACGGGATGGCAAATGGGGTGGCGGACGGGGTCGCGGATGGGCGGGCGGACGGGCAACGGCAGACGGCGAGAACGTCCACTAGTCCGCTTGTCACCAGACGTTGTGGACCTCGCGTCCGGACATCCAGACGTCTGGAATGTCTGAACATCCTATCAACCCTAGCCAAAGTGGCCCCAGGTGGTGAGGTTAGTGTTAGAGCCTCACCACCACTTGTGTGTTACCGTGGAGTGCTTGTGCACTCTTTAATACCGGTTGGGTGGTGTCTCACTCTACACTTGGCCATAGTGTGAGTCCCGTTTGGTGAGTCCTAAAATGAGTTGGGTCCCATTCAAGGGCGGTTAGCACGATGGGAAGTAGTGCCTCCACCGAGTGCTTGGACATCAATGGAAGTTCCGCCCCATGTCATCAAATGACATGCCTGGTGTCTTGTAGGAGTTAAGGGTTGGAATGAAAGTGTTGGGAGTCATGGAGGAATGGGAACCCCCGTGACTTGAGTTGAAACCTAATATTGTAGGTGCGTGACATGTGCAGTGTTAGGAGAACAAGACCCTTGGTGTCACTAAAGTGTAAAGTGCATAGAAAGCACTAGAAGGTGAACTTAAGGTGGTAAGTGTCACTAAGGGGTGCGACACGAAAGTATTTAAGGCACTATCCGGACTTTGGGGACTAATACACCATATTTGTAGGGACTTCCCACAACACAATGTAAACGCTCTTTTTTGGCATTTTCAACTATGAATTAGACAAAAAATGAGCAAAAGTGATAAAGAAGATAATCCGGAGGCCCGTGTGCTAACTATGGGGCTCACATTCATCAAAGGTACATTGTTTTTAATTTGTATTGATAGAAATAGTATTGCATTAAATTCATTTCTTCAAAAATAAAATTTGTAGCAACATGAATTTTGCAATCATGCAATAATTCTTTTTGGATGGGGTAGGGAAAAGTTATTCAAATGTATTTCAAGCAAATAGTACAAAATATTACCTCACAATTGATTTACTAATTATTTACGACAAGAAGATTCAATATCCACATATCACCCTTCTAGTGGGATTTGGGTATTTCTTATTTAACACTTTTGATTTAAATTTTACCTATAAAAATGATGTTTTTATAATTAGTTCCCAACCAAGGAAACAATGTTTAGCAAGTGTAGTTTGTACTCCAATTGGAAAATTTGAAGAATTCTTAAAATTCAATATTTTTTTAGAAATTTGAATTTTGGGCCTACAACCATGGTTAGCTAATTTTATAATATCACAATGACAGTATAACTTTGGTTTACATCCTCACATTGGAACCTATAGTATATACCTATGGTAAAAATTTCAGATTTGTTTAGTACATTTTGTATTTCATATGAATTTTCTTCTTTTTTTCCTCAAAAAATTAACCATAATTTCAATTTTTTTTTAAATTGAAATTTTAATGACTCAAAGTCAACATCTAATAATATCTTTTAGAAATACAAAATGGAAATTTAATTCATAAGGATATATTTGTTAAAATGAGACAATTTGTAATCTCGTATTATCCTTGACCTTACATTTAGGTCATACTAGGTGTTTAGTATTGAGAGAATTTGATTAAATGAGACTTTAATATATTAATACATTTATAAACCTTTGATTCTTTAAAAATTATTTTTTTTCATAAATCTTTAATTCATTAGAATGAGGGACTCTAAGAGTGGGCTAAAGTCTCAAAATGTGCATTTTGTCTCAATTTAAAGAATATGGCCTAATTAACATATATAGTTGCAAAAGAGTAGCCAATAGAGTAATGAATTCAATAGCATGACCCCGAGGTCATGGGTTGTCCTTTAAAGGTTAATCTACATATTAACATATAAAGTGTTTGTTTTTCATCATTCCAATAAATATTGCAAAAAATACATTTTTTTAATGTTTTTTTTGTTGAATTGGATTGCTAAAGTTACATTCTAAAATAAGTTGAATTCATGTTATTCAATTGTACTAATAAAACTCTATACAAAAGCATTTGAACCATTCAATTTGAAATAATGATGTGAAAATTGTAAAGACTTTGATTCTTGTATCCTAGAAAGGTAGAAATAAATACAAAGCCATATTTGGGACTCAATTTTGAAAATTTCCAATTAAATGTTAAAAAATATCTAATAAAATAGAGCATGACAATGGACTTAGAGTTTAACAATTATTGATCCTTATTAGGGTTAAATGTTTGTTGTAAACAATGATATCACGTTTTGCCTTTCTACAAATTGGATGTTCAGGCGGAAATTTATGTGGTGTTAGAGCATTTGCAATGTATACTTGGCATGCAAGCCATATAACCTCACATGGCGAGCCATTCCACGAGGCCCGCACAGTGCTGGATTTTTCTTTCGAAAAATTGACCCAAAGCAAAGCTGACAATTCGAACAACAAATGGACTTTTCCATATTATAAAAAAAAAAAAAAAAAAAAAAAAATCTATAGTGAAAGGAGACTATTCATGGAAACAAGGGAAGGTAGAATTGATTAGCACACATACCAATGCTCGAAAAGCATTGACAATAATGACTATTCCTACAAGGGACAACTTGTGGGCTGTCGATGCCCTAGTAACACCCTACAGCTCCAACCAGACTTCAAGAGTCCTTTACAGCTTTCAGGGCTCACCACGCTCCAATACCGATATCACTTAGGTCCAACTAACTAGCACTACACATACCACGCACTCACAACATTAATTCAAATTTCCAACTCACATTACTAAGTCTTGGTGCCTGGGACTTCTAGCACACACACCACTCATAACACTTAGTATGTCACTTGGTGACATGGGGCGGAACTTCCATCTTACTGTACTAGGCCTCATAGTGGCACTACTCACCATGGTCTTAACCGCCCTTGGTTGTCACCCACATCATACTAGGCCCATTATGCATTTGCTACTCTCACACCAACACTAATCGGGACTCACAACTTGCGACACATTACCAAAGGCCTAGCAAGGACTGGGATTCCAACCAACCAACCAGTGCCCCGAGACACCCACACAAGTGTCCCAAGGAGCCTTGAAGCCGGTGGTGAAGTTACATCACCACCCATGAGTCCCTGGGACTCACTAAAGCTTCGAGAGGGAGTGAGGAGGGAGACCAACCCCTCTTATAGTACTCTCTATAGTCTTCGGTAGCCCCCCCCCCCCCCTTGTGGGTCGAAGGGACTTCCCAAACCCCCTTGGGTTTTGGAAGACCACCCGTTTCCACCTGAAATCCCCAAGTTCCCACTCTATTTAGACCTCCGAACTTCCAAACAGCGTAACTTTATTGTCATGGCTTCAAATCCCACATGCGATCCCATTTCGGATATCTACGCGACGAGTAGATGTCGATGGACTGCTCACTTGTCCCATTTGGACAAGTTCTCACAATGTTATGGCTCTCCAAAGATTCGGGTTCACCGGGAGTAGCTTCACGCATTCACCACGGCCCTTCTCCTGGCCATAACTTTTGGCTCATGTCTTAGAACCTCGTAATGCTTGTCATTGTAGGTTCCTTGTCTTTTTATCTTTCTAATGATATGCTACATGCTATACTTTGTTAAGTGATTCTTTAAGAACCCCTCACAACTAGCCTTTGAGTGTCTTGGTGCCACCGGGACACCTCCAACTTTGAACGGCCATAACCTCTAGCCTACTAGTCCAAATCACGCGTTCTTTAGACAGTTAGAAGCAAATTCTCAAGAGCTTTCCAAGCATGTATGACATGACACTATGACCTTCATAACCAAGGCACTACTGCACCTTGTTTGCTCAAGAGTCTCTCATTTTTCCCCTCTTAGCCTATTGCAAGGCTTGGGAAGTCACCCCCAAGGTCCCCCTTGCCCACTAAGACACTTCGGGCACCCCAAGGAGATAGGGGCGTGACACGGGCCCTTCACATTTTGCAAATTTACCAATCCCAAGTGGTTCCATATCGAGGCCATGGAAGTGGAGGGCCCCTTAACAATTGCATTGGAGCCAGATTTTAATTAGAAATGACAAAGTACCCTCTACAGTGCCGATACTAGGCTTGTTCCCAGGCGCATTGTAGATGCTCTTACAAGTGTAAGATCATTTTGGATGCTAATTTGAAGAGGTGTTACAAAGATTATGATTTTTAATACTCTTGAAAGGGAAATGATTGTTTAAGCTTCGTGTATTCTTTGAAACACATTTAGTGTGAAAGTCGTGTAAATTGATATTTTACTTGTCAATTGATTTGTCTAAAGATGTACGGAAAGATGATACAAGTTGCAAGAGTGAGTGGGGTCATTTAAGTTACTTGTAAATCATAGAACCACCCATAGTTGACCACTTAAGCAATTCCACACATTTGTGGAGGAGTTTATAGCAATGTAAAGTTTTTATCATGCAAAAAGATAGAAATTGTAGGGATTGCAATTTTTTTGATGATTTTATGTCTAGAATTGAAATTACTATGAATTTTGGAAGCCAAAAGTTAGTTTGGACCCATACCCAATGCATATATTCTTCTATAACTATTCATTCAAAGACTACTTAGACTCTCAAAACTAAAGACATGTGTTATGACACGGATGGTTGGAAACCAAGAAGTGATGATGAGAAATCATTCATAGTCTTTGTTGAATTTCCCAATACATATAGATTCCCATGGGGTCCTCGTTAGGATTGGGCAGTTCTACCATAGAGGTGCCAACTAATATTTGTGAAAAAAGCAATGAGCTCTTATTGTGCAACTTGGTAGAAGAGGAATTTATAGTATAAGATATTATTTGCATCATTTGAAGCATTTGAAAATGCAATAGTGTGTTTTTTCAAAGATTTATATAATTTTGGAGAGATTTCTGGATGTATGAATTAAATGTGCTGAGATCAAAGTTTTATCACAATGTATAAATTTATTTTTCTATTTCAATGTAGGACATTGTAGACCTATATACATGACCCATTTTCAGTCACAAAATAGATAACATAGACATTTGGATAAGGCCTACTTACACCACTTTCTAATTAGTCCCATGAGGTATATGCTTGGACAAGTGTTTTTTAGTGACAAGGTCAATGTAGGATATGGGATGAGTCCCTACCGTTTTTAGTTATCACACCTTTTTCAATCTTTTTCACCTCGAAATACCCCAGGGGACCAAAAGTGCCCTCACATAGTTTTAAGTCCAATTCAAAGTATTGTAACTTCTGCATCTAATGTCCGAATTCAATAAAATTTGTTGGAAAAGTTGCGCTCTCTTTTCTAGTTTGTGTGGTAAAAGTTTCAGATCAATCCAAGATGAAATGATTTTTTGGAAGCCAATCGAAGTTCACAGGTTCTATTTGAGTTCATCAAATTGCATTTGATGTCTGCAACTTCGGGGGCTTGTATCTCCTTCATCAAATGTTTTTTTTCAATAAAATTTTTTGGTTTTGTTCCCCTTGAAGTCTAGTTATTATAGCAGAATTTTCCTATCAATCCAAGATGTTTTGAATGTTTGAAAGCAATTCAAAATTCAAAATCCCAAAATTTTAATATTACATTGAGCTTCAGTAGCTTGTTTCTTCTTCATACAATGTCCATTTCCAAAAAATTTGGGGGCAAAATTGCACATACTAGTCTAGTTTGTGTGTCTAAAATTTCATTTCAATCCAAGAAGTTATGAGGAATTGAGAAGCATTTTAGCAGAAGGAGGTTCAGGTTTTGATGTGATTTTTGCAACTTTTCTTGCTATTTTTTTACATTTTAAAGCCATTTTGCAAACACAATGAGTCAATTGAATGATAATTTTTTTCACCAATGTGTTTGTACAATGGTTTTAAATCACTTTATGGTTTAAAGGTTTTTCATTTGAGTAGGTTTAGAAATCGAATCTTACCTCCAAATGTGTTACTAGGAAAATTTCAGCATCCTTTTTCAACACTAAAACATTATAATCTTGCAATCTATATGGCCAAATGACTCCAAATTTGATTCATATCATCTACAACATGTACACTACAAGATTGTATGGTTGAGATTTCTATACCTAAGTGGCATTTTGATCTATAACACTTCAAAAGCAATGATGTCTTTAGACACCCCCAAACCTTGGGCTTTTAGGGGTTAAACTCCGTATTATTACATTTTCATGTATCTTCTTTGTGTTATAATATAGTGTGAAATTGAAGAAAAAGAAACAAAACCAGTCGTACCCATGTTTGTGCAACATAACAAGTACTTGGAAACAAATTCCAAACCATTAGAATTAGGGTTCCAATTATATAAAATAAAATCACTTAGATACTCTTTTCAATTCAACAAAATATGTGGGCCACATCTAAGTAGTGATTCCCACAAGACTTGACAAGTTTATGCATGGGTTGGAAGATGGCATGAGTGACCAAATGATCTGCCTTTCAAATTGTGCATTGCTAATTTGGGAGTCAATGTAAGGATCTTGATCATTTAATCCAAATAAAGCCTATCTAATATAAATATCATTGACAAAATTATGCCACATGCCATCTGGAAACTTGTCTCCAATGAAATGAAATATAACAATGTACATTCTAAAGTGCTTGCCTATAACACAAGAAGAGAGCCTAACAAGAGGTGGAATGTAGATTTGGAGCTTTGAAGGCATAAATTATGATTGAAGACAAATCTAGACATAAAATCATTGTTTTCTACAAGCTTTCACTTTTCTCTCCTCTCAACATGAACTAATTCAAAGTATTGCACAAATATCATGAGGCATTAAATGACCAAGCTAGTCCTGCTTCTAAAGAATAAATCCAATTTCAATTTTTTTAGCATACTTGAATGTACTTCATCTTTCATAAAGCTCTATAAAGCTCCAATAGCATGCTCTTGAAAAATATTCATTATCCACCCCGTGGAGGATGGCTCATGCAGTGAGTGGTTCAATTACATTACATTGAGTAAAAGGGACCCAAATCCCCAAACTTGGAAATACACAACTGAAGATGGAAACCATGTAGTGACGAATGGCAAACTAAAAGTTGATAAAATTTAGAACAGCAAATCTTTGAGATAAGAATTTTTTTGCTAAACTAAGATATACCCAAAAGTATTCCTCCAGGATGCAAGAGTAGCATGAGGGAGGCTCAATAATTGTGTTCCTCTCAAGCTGTATCATTTTGTTCCTCCATGATGAAACAGATTTTCTGAGGCAAGTTGTAGCACACCCAACCAATGAACTCCAAACTGAAACAAAATACTCTAAAAATGAACTCCAAACTGAAACAAAATACCAGTGATTGATTGATTGATTACTGGAACAACTTGAGCTACAGTGGCACAAACTTTTGATACTCAATTATCAATACAGAGCTCTCCAAAACATACAAGTACCGTGTACCAGGTGCACAGACGCACATGATCTACTCCACACAGCAGACACAGGAAGTTGCAATCCATGAAACAGGATATTATATGAATCTCGACAATGTGGCCAGATATAACTTAGGAGCTGATAATAAGGTAACTACACCTCAAAACCCACAAAAAAAAAGCAATTCAGCGTGGTTCCCACTATTATATATATATTTTTTAAATCATGGGGTCTTGATGGTTGTCAAAAGGGGATTTGAGATCCTCTTGGAATACATTTTTTGGACATTGTATAAATAAACTACAAATTTTCAAAGTGTTGAAAATAGGTGTTTTTAAAATCAACCATAGACTCTCATGAATAGTGGGAATACATTTTAGGCAAGAATTTGTAGCAATCAGTTTTAGAAAGCTATTGAAATTAGGTGTAATTACCTTACTATTCTTCCTCTACAACCCTTCAAATATGCCATCTATGACTTACTTGTTTAACCCTTCAACAACCCAAAGGCTTTTTTTGAGCTTCTTGGAATTTGCTCAAAATTGAACAAAAATATCAATGTTTTCATAAGTTTAATTCATTTTTCTTTGAATTGTAACCGTCCAAATTCAAACTAGACATGTTAGAGTTCAAATGGGAAAATAAAGCACACCAATATCACTTATGGATTGAAAGATTGTAATGTTTGATTATGAGGGTGTTAAAACTTGTGAAAGTTATTTGAAGTCCTTCAATCCTCTTTTCACATGTCAAATCTAAAATTGAGTTCACCAAAAAAATATGAGGTTAAAGGACACAACATGCATAACTTACCCCAATCCATTTGTAGCTTCTGAATATCTACTCTACAATTTTTTCTCATTGAATTTTTAATGTGACTTTTTTTTCAAGATCTAGTGAATTTGAATCTCATTTCCAAGAGTCCTCAACACTAAAAAGAAAAATCAAAATTCGCAATGGACACCCTTGCCCAACATCTTGAATAGAAAAATCATGCCCAATCACTTTCAAAATCAGATTTTTGATACTAAAGCTAGACTTGAAAAAGAATACTCTTCAAAATCCTACTTAAAACTATAGTAACGTGGAAAGATTTTGTTTGACGTTAAAGTTTTGTCGACATCTCCCATTTGGGCCTGAAAACTGAATAATGAAATACTGCCGTTAAAAAAGGATACTACTGTATATTAATCTCCACAATACAATATGGCCAGAAGGAACTTCGGAACTGATTGATAATACTGCTCTTCCCTCTACGGTACTTCAAATATGCCCATCTATGACTTTACTTGTTCAAATGCAGGTGGGACACACCACCCCCCTCACTTTGTACAAACAAAAGCAACATTCCACCTACGCTTGGAATTTTTGTACAAAAGTCTCAATTTTAATCCCTCAAATCTGAAGACCCCACCCCTTTTTTTTTTCTTGACAAGAAACCATTGAAAATTGTCATGTTCAATGCAAACAACAAAAATTGTAAACATCAATTACTTTGGCACATTCAACAGGGAATTCTTACATTAGAATAGTATGAAAATGTGTGGAAGGGTGATTGCAAGAAACATTTGTCCTATTTCTTATCTTCTTTCCCTCAGAAAAGTGGTTTTGTGTTCATACCTTTGGCATCCTTCATCCATTTGGTGTGAAATTTGGAAGGAAGGTAGATGTGGAAGTTTCAAACATTCCATTATTTTTTCAAATTTTTTCAAATTATTTTACTATTTTTAATCTACCCCCGATTGGATGTCTATTTTGGCCATTAGGGGTGGATGGGTTAGTACTATTTTTTACCCAAAAATGCGACTTGGAAGCCACAAATTGGATATGTTGGAGGTGTACCACCTTTTCAAAGATTGACGAAGAGTTTTTGTGAAAATAGCAACATGTCAGTTGTGTACATGGGGTTAAAGTGACCTACCTTTGCGGAAAGGCTAGAAAGAGGGAAAAAATTTCCAACATGAATTTTTTGGTGCAATGGGAGTGCAATCTTCTCTAGCAAAATGGCTTTCTTTATGGAAAATTTTTGAATTTTTTTTGAATTACAAAAAATGAAGAAGTCAACAGACCCCTTTTTTGGCTATTTTCTATTGCCAATGGCTTTTGTAGTACTCTGTAGTAGTCTATAGTACTACATAGTACTAAATCAACGGTTCACTATTGACGCGTGAATTTGATAGGTCTTTGTAGTACTACTAGTCCTACAGCTAGAAACTGCGATTTTGATAAAAAAAAATGTCAAGTGTTTCTTGCAATCACCCGGAAGAAATTTCAAAAACTTTGGCAACATCAATCACAAGATATAAACATTTAAAGTGAAGGAAATGAGTGTTTTAGCCTCTAGCCTAATTAAATTATGAGGCTTTGAATCCTTTTAACTTAAAATTTTTTGTACTATAGATTGAAATTGAAATTTTTTTATGTTGAGAAATTGAGGTGAGAATTTAAGCCCCCCCCCCTAATGATTTCCATTCTTTAAAAAATTCTGAAGTCAAATTAGGTACAAGATATAAGGAAAAAGTAAATTATTGATAGCTCAAAGATAAATTGAAACACACTATTCCCAATACTAATATTGTTTTGGATTGAAAATTGAACCATGTACAATCTTTTTTACATTAAAACAATTGAGTTTAAAAATGGATCCATTGCATTATCTTTGCAATAATTTGCTAAGATTGCCTACAAAACAAGAAGCTTCATAACTTTTTTCACTTATCCAAAGAGAATGAGTAAAAATTTAAAATAAAACATAACATGTAAGCAATAAAATTTTTAAAAATTATGAAAAAAATTATGACATTCTGAAAAGTTTCTTTTTTGTTGCCTATCCTTGTCTAGTTTGAGTTTTTTTCAACATAACTTTTGCTCTAGGTACCATTTAAAATATACATTATATTCCAAGAAAGTTGAAATCCTAAAAAATCTTGCCAAAAATTGAGATCATAGTTACTTGACCAAACCTTCAAGAGTCCCCCAAAGAGACTCTTGGGTTCCTCGCACGTAAAACCTGACGAATGCCATGCACAACAAACAAATCAGAAGAAATACCCTAAATCCACCACAGCAATAATTTCAGGGTCACGAAAGTGCTGCACGTCACTGAAGGAATCCAACCTCTACTATCCAATGATACCTCAGCCACCTGCTAACGATCTTTACCCCAGTTACAGCCACGAGCACAATAATCACGCACCAATCCTCATGAGAAAGGAAAACACGCTCTCTCTTTAATTTGCGTTCCACCATGGCTGAACGATAAGAAGCTCGTTGGAAGACCTGGTTTGGAAATTGGTCGTGGTGTAAGCGAAGGAGCGACAACTCGAAGAGGGTTTCCTACTCGTCGCTAATTTGGTAGTCGCCGACTCCAATGGGAGTTTTCATAATTCAATTAGGAAACCGCAGTGTACAAATTATATTGGGGTTGGGATGTCGGTGTATAATCCTGCTACTTTCAGTCTTGCATCGCTTGATAATCCACAAGTTTCTGAGAAACTGACGTCACCGGAATGAGCTTTACGCTTTTGATATCTTACTTGATTGCAACTCAATAATTCCAAACACTTGTGCAGGGAAGTGGTTTTTCCAACTACCGTGAGTTCTAGCTCTTTCCTTGAATGTGCTTGTAGACTTGCAAGGTCTTTTTTTCAGTTCCTATATTATCGAAATATGAGTGTCTTGAGGAGCTGAAATTGTGCTGGTTTCTTAGTCACGTAGAAAGGGTCTGTGTTCACTAAAGCGTTCACAAATAATGTGGGTATCGTCCTCCATTTGAGAATTCAGTCCCTGTGTAGGTTGAATTCAAGATTTCACTTCTCCAACTGGAATTCAAAGGGACTGAACCCACCAGCTTTAGAGTGTTGACTATGAGGCCTCCTGACTTGTGAAGTTAATATTCAGCCAGGAGGTCCACAGTTACAGTTACAGTTTAGGATACATCGATTGGGCTAAGCTTGGTAGCTGAAAATCCATAATCCGATTCTCAGGGGATGACCTTTGAGGTAAAGGTCGAGGGTTGATTGAGGTAATTCCATCCAATTTTCTCTTCAAATCATAAACTTGATCCTGCATTGGATTGTTCAAATGTTAGCACGCCAATTCTCCTCGGCCTTGAATGTCTAATAGATAGCTCGTGCTTCCAAGGCTAGTGTCGAGATTGGGTTGTCTCAAGCCCAGGTCATGCTTGTGAATTATTGAAGTATTGATGGGTTGTTTACTTCAAACCACGAGAACCCATTTCAGTTGACAGGATGTATAAATCATTGCATGCAGATGACAATTTAGAAACTAAAAGAGATCAAAGTCAAGTGTAAACTTTCTCCTACTCTGAAGAGCATTGCTAGCATTTTGCCACACTAGCCAAACCTAGTGGTTGGGAGATGAAAAGTGTGCAATAAATGTTTGACCCACCAAAATATTCTCCTTCAATTGGCAACTACAATTTTGTCAGGTACATCAACTTTGCTAAAACTATTTTTTCTTCCACAAAGAATTCATTGGATTAGCACTAATGGGGATTCTTTTGCTTTGGACCACTAGGAGTCTTGCATTGTCGATTGGATGACAAAATATCAAGTTGCACCATTGGGGCAAACAAAAATTTGTTGTAAGGAAACAAAATCTTGAATTTCCTTCATATGGTGTTTCTTTGTATTGCTAGAAGAGTAGAATCATCATACAAAAGTTAGATGCCATGACTTGCCTGTGGTTTGCAAAGTCAAAAAGTTGAAGACTTCTTGGAATTGATGCCAACACAACTTGTGTAAGTCCTCATGCCAAACTTTCTTGGCATTTCAATAAAGTACTCTCAGAAACAAGTGCCCGCCAAATGTTTACTACTCATGTCCTTCAATGAGGTATCCTTGAAGATTTGAAGGTGACTTGGAACCAACCAATTTTCTACTAGTGTATTCACAAGGTTATCTATTATTAGTAGATTTCATCCAAATATTGATGAATTGAGTATTTTTATAAGAAGGATTTGTTGTATTTCATCCATTTTCGTAGACATTTTTCTATGTGTTGAACGAGTCTATTCCAAAATCAAGTAAGATCCTAGTAAAAGATTTTCAAATTTTTCTTAGATCCTTAGAACTATAGAACCCTCCTTTGCAATAAGTCATTTAGTGTAGTCTTGTTTTTATTTGTGAGAGTTAAATCTATAAAAAAAATTGATAAACTCACTCTCCAATTGATTCTCCAATGTTAATTAGGCTTAACATGGGTACCCCCAACATGCCACTCTTTGCTATTGTGCCCAATTACTATTATTAGACTAGTCAAACTTTCATGTTTTGTTGTTGGCAAGTGAAAGGAGTTTCCAAGGAACCAAAGAATGCAACATTTGGATACCGTATGCAAAAGTTATGAAGAGTAAAAAAACATTTGGTAAATGTTCTCAAATCAATTTCTTCTTTTGTCATCGGTGTTGTCTAGTGTCGTGTCCCCGGCCAGGCCACTTGTGACTGGCTGGTTTGTATTTTTTCTCTTGCAATGGAATTCCGTTTCATTTGTGTCAAAAAAAAATATCAATTTCTTCAACCAACGTACACACGGATTTTGAAGATAAACATATACACACAGTGATGATGGCGGTTTAGGGAGTGATTTTGAGTGTACCCAACAATTTACCTCCTCTTGACAGTCGGTTGTACAGTACAGTCGGTTTTAAATGCAGTAGTTAATATGACTAACTTAAAGCTCCTCACTCGTGTAGAACCAGCAACAACACTGGAAGTCAAAGTCTGGTTCAGTCTTCGTGCTGGCTGGTGGCTGCAGAAAGCGCGTCTCTCGCAATTGGAGTATTGGACCGACCAAGCGCTGGCAGACTGTTCGCTCGCCTCGGGGCCATGAACGTGGTTAAGTTTTATGGGCAAAGGTTTTGAGCCAGCTTTCGGGCGAACTCCTGCCCGACATCTTGGCTCCCGACTGTCGCTGGTTCGGGCTTGCCTCGGACTGAGTCGGCTCGACGAGGAACCTATGTTATTGCTTCTCCTCGTTGCGAAGTTGCAGTGCCTCTTTGGAAGCGTTTTGCGAGCTTGGAGCCTTGCTTGGCTCCTTCCTCGGAGCCGTGCTTGGAGCTCTTATTAGTGCTCTTCGATAGTGAACCACTCATCCAAGCATATACCTCGCTGGACTAACTGGAAAGTGGTGTCTGTATGCCTTATGTAAATGTTTGTGGCCACTATACTTTGAATGAAAATAGAGACATGTATATAGGTCTACAACATCCCATATTGAAATAGAAAAAGAAATTTACACACTATGATAAAACTTCAATCTCAGCACATTTGATTTTTGTATCCAAAACTCCATCCTGAACTGTATAAATCTTTGAAAAAATGCACTTCTAAAGTTTGTTAACCCCTAAGCACTCCAATGTCCACTTTGGGGATGATAAATACATTGAAACTCAAGTTTCATCTTCAACATTGCTTGGATGAAAGTCATCCTAATTTGTGGAGATACTTTATCAAGTTGTTGTCTTATCTAATTGTTAGATTTGGTGTTATTAGAATACATATTTTTCTAAAATTACAAATGTGCAAATAGGTCAAATGGTTGACCAAGCTAGAATTCCATTGACTCTAGTCCAAAACTAGATTTGCAAAAATCAGGTCATAGATTTGAAGAACACAAAAATTCCAAACAATCACCATCTCAAGAGAACCTTGTTTCAAATCCATTCCAACAAATTTTACTCAAAAAAATGATTACATTTTGCTTGTAATCAAATTTAGAAGGAATTTTGAAATTTTCCTTTCAAAACTAAAAAAATATATATTGGTGATAGCATTGGTGAATCTAATCATATAGATGGAACCTACAACTCAAAATCAACAACTTTAATTTGAATATGAATTCCAAAATATTCTTCCAAAAAATACTTTGTAATTATTTTTTCAAATTGTCAATTCTGGTGAAAACTCTTTATGCTTATGGATTAAACTCAATATTATTAAATTTTCATATATATTCTTGTATTATAATGTAGTGTTATTTTGAGAAGAAAAACAACAACCCTGATTGGGTTTGTGCAATGGCCCCAACATATGGAAACAAATTCTAAACAATCAAAATTGTGATTCAAATTATATAAAACAAAATCATACTTGGGACACTCTTTCCAATTCAATAGAATACATAGTTGACATCTACAAAGTGATTTCTTGGAAGACTTGACAAGTTTTTGCATCTATTTAAGATCCTACTTTACAAAATATTGAAATTTGTTTCACCCTACTGAGAATTTACCATTGAAAATTTGAAGAAAACACATTGATTGTGTCTTCTTCGTCCTCAAGGGGTTAATATATTTTGTAAATGTTGTTCTTACCTACAACATCATGTTTTGCAATATTAGAAAACGGGATATGACTATGTACATTCTAGAGACCTTGCCTATAATACAAGAAGAAAGCCTAATAGGATATGGAATGTAGATTTGAAGCTTTTAAGGCATAAATTATAACTTGAGACAAATCTAGATATAAAATCTCCATTTCTACAAGTTTTCCTTTTCTCTCACCTCAATATGAACTAGTTCAAAGTGTTACACAAATATTGTGAGGCACTAAATGACCAAGCTAATTCCACTACTGAAAAATAAACCCAATTTTTTTAGCATACTTGAATGTACTTCATCTATACATAAAGCTCTATGCTCTTGAAAAATGTTCAATATGCAACCACTGGCAGATGGCTCAACATTGGGGTTCGCTTAAAATGCATCGAATGAAAGGATCAACAATCCAAAACTTGAAATACAAAAGATGTAAAACATGCTAGGTGATGAATGGCAAACTAAAAGTTGAGATACTTTAGAAGCGAAACTTTAGAATCAATACTTTTTTACTTGACTATATCAAGTAAAAGGATTCCTTGAGGATGCGATTAGCATGTGAGAAGCTCAACAATCATGTTCCTCTAAAAACTTTAGCATTTTGTTCCTCCATGATGAAAGGATGAAACAAATTTTCTTTAGGCAAGTTGTTGCTTACCCAACCATGCTCCAAAAGTGAACAAACTCCAAAGCAAAAGACCAAGGATTGATTAAGGTAACTACACTAAAAAACAACCTCTTTCTAAAACTAACCCCTATATATTGCTACCTAAAATGTACTCCCACTATTCATGAGAGTCTAGGGCTGGTTTTAAAAACACCTATTTTTCAGCACTTTGAAAATCCATAATTTATTCATACAATGTCCAAAAAATGAATTCTAAGAAAATCTAGAATCTCCTTTTAACTACTAATAAGATCCCACAATAAATTTTCTAATATAATAGTGGAAACTATGATGGATTGCTTATTTGGACGCTTTTGGGTGTAGTTACCTTAATGCAATCACTTGAGAGACAGGGGCACCAACTTTTGATACAACTTAGAACATTTTTTAGTGCATAACTATCAATTATAGGGTTTGTAGGTGGACCCAATTTGAAGCACTTTTTTTGAAAAGTAGTGTAAATCAAGCCAATAGTAGTTTGGTTTCCATTATTACACCTCTCTAAATGCACAAACCTTTTTTAGTACATATAGTAGTTCCAACACCATGTACTAAGAGAGGTTCTACCTATAAACTATCAATTATAGAACTCGCTTGGATCCCCATATGCTGAAGATGGTGAGGTGAATAGCTCTCTGTTGAATGCCTAAGCTTAACCTTGTAACACTTCCACTACTACTAAGTGTCCGATGGATGACAAAGAATTCTCCCATGTGAGACAGAAGTGTGATTGTTCATCCTTGGAATTTTGTGCAGAAAGGGGAAGTCTTGCACAATAGTATGACCTTCAATGAATATATAGAGATACATATAAAGTACACTAAATAGTGAAATTAGGTTGCCCCACACTATATAAATACTTAGTATTACATTACAAGAATGCACTACTTTTGAATTAGGTGTTCTTGTAATTGGAACTCATGAACCTTCATATGTACAATGGGAATATATGTAGAAATTTTTGTTGACTTTGATGGCTTGTAAAGTACCTCATGGGGAGGAAGTCAATCTAATTGTTAAGGCAACCTAATTTCACTATTTAGTGTAGATGATTCACACTGTTTCCAAAACGGAGATTTTCATGGTGACCCGACCGTTTTTAAAGGTTTAAGTTATCTGTAGTTCTGTACCCACCAATTCAGTTCCCATTTGCCAAGAGCCCTGCTCAGAGCATCTCCACCGGGGCACGTCATACTCCCCCGGCAAAGGGTTTGGCGTGCCCGGAAGCTTTTGGCCGACCCACCAGTTGCAGCCTGAAGCGTTTGTCAACGCAGGCCACAGGGAATTTGTATTGCCACACTCCATCTTCCAGTGTCTCACTTGTTTGACTTCTAGCCCGGTACTGACGAAAAGAAGTGCTTGGTCCTATTTTCGATGGAGGTGGTCATTAAGTCCCACCCTACATTCATTTCATTGGCATATTTAGTTGAATGAGAGGGCCCAAGGCCGAGTTATAAAGACCCCCCTCCCCAGCTAACTTGGTAATATGATAATTGCGAACTCCACCTCCTGGCCTTGGGATGTGGGCTTGTCAGACTGTCACAATTGCTACCTCGAAATTTGGGTTTTCGCTCTTCACTGGTGGGGGCGCGGTAAATAACCGGGGCCTGTCGTCAAGCTGCCACACGCCAAAAGAACTTTGGCGTGTCCCTTTTAGAGGGCACCGGTGGAGATACTCTCATGCTCCAAACATGCTTCTCACAGCAAACACAATCAGTTATGAATCATGAAATATTGCCGCTAAAAAAGGATATGATACGAATCTCCACAACTTACATGGCCATAAATAACTTAGGAACTGACAGGGCGGGTCCCCCCAAATGCACCACTGATCCTAAACCACCATCTTCACTTTTTGTACATCTCCAAAATCAATTATGTACCTATGTAGAAAAAATTATTTTAGAACCAAACTTTGTTCCCTCATAACTTTTGCATATGGTATCCAAATGTCATATTCTTTGGTCTGTTCTAACCTCCTTTTAAATGCCAACAAATCAATACGAGAATTTGACCAATTTAACCCCTATAGGACCAAACTGCATTTTTTGGGCAACATAGCAATTTTGGGTAGCTCACCACAAATGGAATTTTTATTTACTTTTGATACAATTTTCACAAAACATGGGGACTAGGCTTTTCTTTAAGGCCTAAAAATTTTCATAACTTTTGACTACATGGTTAAAAAGTCATTGTATTACATGTAGTTTTTTCCTCGAGTAGGCAATCTAAGTAGATAAAAAAAAATCACTTTTTTCATAAATAAAAATTTGAAATTGGTTTTCTAGATTTACATATATCCAGAAAGCTTTGAATCATTCCATTTTGATTATTAAGATGAAAGTTATGAGGAGTTTTATTTTGCGGGTAGTTATGGATTTTTTTACTCTAAAATAATCTTTGAAGGCTTTTAATTAATCAATTTTCAATATTATTCAAAAAAAATAAAATCGTTGGATGTAGATTCTTTATTACAACATTACACCCATTGGGATTGGCATTTTTCAATTCCATATCTAAATTCTCAACAATTTAGTATTTTGAATCATTCTCTACTTCTTTCTACTTACTATTTGTTTCCTATATGTTGTACAATTCCAAATGATCTAAAAAATTTCAAGCATGTATCCAACTTGCCTTGAAGAATGAATCCAAAGAAGTATCACCATTGTGGCCATTTTTTCATACACATGTGACCTTGTGAAGAGCAGCTACCCGGTTTTTCACCAAGCCCAAAATAAGATTTTTGTCAATTATAACGCTAATATCTTGCAATCTACATGGTGGAAATTTATGAAATTTTTTCCACATCCTCTAAAACCAATGTACTACAAGATCCTATGGTTACATGTGTCCAAAAATGTTGTTTTTCTAAAATTTGGTACTTGTACTAGAAATAACAGTTTTGGAGTGTTTTTGGTGAAAATATAGTCAAGGAGCTTTAGGGATTAATAATAGTAACTAGGCCCCAAAGCAAAAAGTGGCGGTTTAGGGGGTACCCACCTTAATAATAAATGTCTAACATTACAAATATGCCATCTATAACTTACTTGTTTAACCTTGGAAGGACAAGCACATGACCATTGATTTCAAGCCTCATTGTCCATCACTCTATTTGCTACCATTTTGCATCTACATGTGAATGAAAAATTTGAAATTTATTTTTCAAAGACGAAATATAATGTCTAGTACAAGCCATAAAATTTTCAAATTGGGGGGGGGGGGGATTGGAAATTATTGTGAATTTCTTCAGAAAAAAAGGAAGAAAATTCATATCAAATACATAATATACTTGAAAAATACGAAATTTCACCATAGATGTATATTAGAGTACATAACATCATGGTCTAAACCAAAGTTAGCATGTCATTCTAAAATTAGAAAATCAACAAAGTCATATTGTTATAAAATATTGAGATTTATAAATTTTTCAAAATTTCCAATTGAAATTCACACTACACTTGATAAGCCTCGTTAGATGGACTCAAATTTAGAAAATATCATTTTAATGGCTAAATTTCACATCAAGAGTAAATAACAAGAAATAGTCAAAATACACTACTAACAAGGGTGATCATTGGATTAAGCATCTTCTTCTTTAGAAAAGTCAATAATACAACAATACAAAATATTGCAAGACTAGTCACTAAAAATATACTCAAGCACCTTAAAAAGAATTGGATAAGAAATTTTTTTTTCATCCTTCAATCTTAAGTAAAGTCATTCAAACAGACACTTAGTTAGTGTTTGTAGCAATGTTACAAGGTTAAATGTAGTTTATATACTTGGGTTACACCCTCACTTGGGCTCCTTGTAGAAACAAAAACAACAAAAATAAATAGAATTTCGAATATGCTTGGAAATTTTTAACAACAATCTCAATTTTAACCCCTTAAGTCTTGAGTCCATTTTTTTTTTTGTCAAAAACCACTCAAAATTGCCATTTCCAACAAAGTCCTTGAACATTTGTTTCTTTTTCATGTCCAACCATAAGATATTGCATTAGACTTGTATGAAAATGTGTCGAATTTTTTTTCATAAACCTTGACCATATCAATTACAAGATAAAAGCATTGAAAGTGAAGAAAACAAATTCTTTTGCTTTTAGCTTGACTCTTTGTAAGGCTTTAAATCCTCTTAACTTAATTTTCTACTATTGCAAATTGTGAATTAATTTTTCTTTTGGTTGAAGAACTAAGCTAGTAGTTTGTAATTTCTTTCAAAAAACAAACTCTAGGATTTTCATTCTTTAAAACCTTTAGTTATATCGAAGCAAGTACAAGAACTAAGGAAATATTGAATTCTTGATAGCTTTGCAATAAAATTGAATCACACTAATTCCAATGATAAGATTGTTTAAGAAAAAGAACTAAACCCTATGCAATTTTTTTGACTAATTATTATAATTAAGTTCAAAAAGGATCCAATACATGATTTTCTTAATAATTTGCCAAGTGAAAAGATTACCCACAAAACAAGAAGCTTTATAACTTTCACATTACTTATCCAAATGAAATGAATAAATTCTTTCTATATAGAAAAAATAGAAGTTATAGGACACACTCTGAATAAAAAATTCTCTCAAGTTTCTAGAGTTTCTTCGTTGCCCATCCTTGCCTATTTTGGGCTAATTGTGGCATAGCTTTTGCTCCTAGTCTTTGATTGAAATAAATATTATATTCCCACACAGCTCATTAATTTCTCTATTTTGGAAATAGTTTCGAAAAACCATGTCAAAATTTGAAATCATAGGTACTTGACCAAACCTTCAAGAATCCTCTGAGGGGATGCTTGATACTTGAGGGGTTGATAATAAACAACCATAGTCAATAAAAAAACCAATAGTAAAATCCTAAGAAGAAACTTCGTAGTTAGCAACAGCACATGCACAATAGTCACAAATAGATTCAAGCATGATTTGATCATTTGTGAGATTGAATTCTTTAATTGATTTCCTAGCCTCTGGATGCCTTCTTGTGTTGAATAATTAGTTAAAGTATGTAATTTATCAACATTGTATTGTTGAGTTCAATAATCTTACAAGCTCCCTCTTAAGCCATTCAAAGAATCTTGCATAATATAGAATACAATTGGCATTTTTTGTCTTGTATAATTAGCATTCAATTCTTTCGCAATCCCAATCAAGAACATTGACTAATTTCAATTTCAAGAAAATCAAAACTTCATTTTTGGTGAATTATTTCATTTAATATTCATGGTTTTAAATGATAATTGATTGAAAAACATTTTTGATAAATTTTTTAAAAATTGATTGTATAGATATCTAGGAAACATCCATAGGCAAACCTTTCCTTCTACAAGCTTCTCCCCCAAAGTTGCAAAATTCTCTCAATAAAGAGTTCAATGTGAGGTATTGTACGTCCAAATTTGTAAAATAGATATCTCTAAATTTTAACTAGATTTTGGCAAAGTAATTGCATCATCATTCCCAAATTTACAAGATTAGTTATAGTATGAGGGTCAAGTAGCAAAATGTAATTTCTATAAAGGGATATTATTTTTACAAAATTTGGGCATTGTTCCTCCAACATTGAAAGGGAATCCTAAACTTTTTTGGAGATGGCTTGTTGAAGGAAAAATGTGCACATGGAGATGTTTCCTACATATCTATGCAATTAAATTAAAAAATTCATCATCCATGTTTTTAATTAATTATCATGTACAAATATGAATATTAATGAAACAATTCATCAAAAATGAAGTTTTATTTATTTGAAACTGAAATTTGGTATGCTTGATGGAATTGCGTAAAAATTGAATGTTAATTATGGAATCCCAAAATGACAATGGTATTCCATATTATGCAAGATTCTTTGAATGGCCTATAGAGAATTTGTAAGATTTTTGGACCAACTACATTGTATAGTTAGTAGGGACATTTAATTGGTGGTAAATCAATTTGTAGGGGATGACCTTAAGGTCAAGGAGAATGAACCCCTTATTGCCCTGCAAAAGGGTAATTGTAAAAAATTTCCCCTTGTTTTGTGCAACATTTTTTGGTATTTCTTCACCTCTTCTACCTAATTTGAGGCCTCTTACTGCAAATAAAGAATTCCAATATCCGAGGGGGATATTGTAGGGCAATAGGGGTCACTTCACCTTGGCCATGGACTTAGAGGTAAAGTTCTTTTGTTTCATTTATTAGTTTTTTTAAAGATAGATAGAAGGTTAATTGAGGTAATTCCTTCCTATTTTTTCTTCGGATCGTAAACCTAATCCGGCACTAGATTGTTCGAATGTTAGCACAATTTCTCCTCAACCTTGAATGTTTGATAGCACATGCTTCTATGGGTAGTCTCAAGCCCAGGTTGTGCTTATGAATTATTGAAGTATTGATTGGTTGTTTACTTTCAACCATGAGAACCCATTTCAATTGATGTGATGCATAAATCATTGTTGTGCAAATAACAATTTAGAAACTAAAAGAGATCAAAGTCATGTCTAAACTTTCCCCTCCTTTGAAGAGCATCACCAGCACTTCGCGTGACACTTATCCAACCTAGTGGTTTGGGGATGAAAAGTGTGCAATAAATGTTTGACCCACCAAAATATTCTCCTCCACTTGGCAAGTGCAATTTTGCCGGGTACATCAACTTCGCTAAAACTATTTTTCATTCCACAAAGAGTTCATTGGATTAGCACTAATGGGGATTCTTTTGCTTTGGACTACTAGGAGTCTTGCATTGTTGGTTGGATGACAAAATAGCAAGTTGCACCATTGGGGCAAACAAGAATTTGTTGCAATGAAACAAAGTCTTGAATTTCCTTGAGATGATCTTTCTCCGTATTGCTAGAAGAGTAGCTTTGTCAATACAAAACTTAGATGCCATGACTTGCTTGTGGTTTGCAAAGTCAGAAATTGCAAACTTCTTGGAATTGATGCCAATACAACTTGTGTAAGTCCCCATGCCAAACTTTGTTGGCATTTCAATAAAATACTCTTAGAAACAAGTGATCACCAGATGTTTACCACTCATGTCCTTTGATGAGGATTCCTTGAAGATTTGAAGGTGACTTGGAACCAACCAATCTTTTTTGTCTTTTTGGTGGTAGAGTGACTTGCCCCCTAAAATGTATGCAAGTAAGGAAAAAATGGATAGAATCATCCACATGTATACATTCGTCCACAAAGTTATCTATTATTAGCAGATTTCATCCAAATATTGATGAATTGAATATTTTTTTGAGAAGGATTTTTTTCATTTCATCCATTTTTTCAAACATTTTTCTTAGTATTGGAGGAATCTATTTCAAAATCAAGTAAGATCCTAGTAAAAATTTGTCAAATTTTTGTTAGATCCTTAGAGCTACAGAACCCTCCTTTACTATAGGTTTTTTAAGTGTAGTTTTGTTCTTATCTATGAGAGTTAAATCTAAAAAAAATGATAAACCGACTCTCCAATTGATGCTCCATGGTTGGTCAAGCATAAAGTGGGTACCTCCAAAATGCCACTCTTTGCTATTGTGCTTCAATTACTATTATTAGAATAGTCAAATTTTCATGTTTTCTTGTTGGCAAGTGAAAGGAGGTTCGAAGGAACCAAAGAATGCAACATTTGGATACCGTGCAAAGGTTATGAAGGGTAAAAAAACATTTGGTAGATGTTCTGAAATCAATTTCTTCAATCAACGTACATATGGATTTTGGAGATGTACACAGAGTGATGATGGCGATTTTAGAGAGCGAATTATGAGTATACTGTACCGAACAATTTACCTCCGCTTGCCAGTCGGTTTTAAGTGGTTTTAAGTGCAGTGATTATGACTAAAGCTCCTCACTCGTGTAGAACCAGCAACAACGCTCGAAGTCAAGCCTGGTTCAGTCTTCGAGCTGTCTGTTGGCTCCAGAAAGCGCGTCTCTCCCCATTGGATCGACCAAGCGCTGGCAGACTGTTCGCTCGCCTCGGGGACATGAACGTTGTCACATGGGCAAAAGATTTTGAGTCAGCTTTCTGACGAACTCCTGCCCGAAATCTTGGCTCCCGACTATCGCTGGCTCGGGCTTGCCTCGGAATGTGGGCTCGTCGAGGAACATATGCTATTGCTTCTCCTCATTGCGAAGCTGCAGTGCCACATTTGAAGCGTTTTGCGAGCTTGAAGCCGGACTGGGAGCGCGACTGGGAGCCGTGCTTGGAGCTGTTATTACTGCTCTGCATGATGCATTTGGAGCAGTGGCAGAAGCGGTCAAGTTCTGCAATTTTGCTTTGCAGTTGAGCAGCTTCAGGAGTATTTGAGCGTTATGTCGTGGATACAAATTCTTGGATGATCGTGCTGCTGTGATTTCGGTGGAGTTTCTAGCTGTCAGCTCCTGTTGCTGAGCGTGCGGATTATTCCATCAAAGCGATCTTTCGATTACAAAAGCTTATTTAAGGTATCGTAGAATGTTTCTTGGATGGATGTGTGTCTAGATGTGCATACTCCTTGTGGTTTGAGTAGGTTGTGATTCTAGCGGCTGCTTGTATATTGCTGGAGGTTTTATGCTTCTTGAGGTCTCCTCAGTGTGATTACCCTAGTTTCGTTTTCCAGATGATTTTGCACGTGGTGGGAAATTAGGGAAGGGCATTTGTATGAGTTTTCCCTGTTGGCAACTCTGTCAACCGCCTAACATTCTGGAACTTTACAAAAGAATGTTCCTTTCTCTTGAGTGCCTTGCGTTCCTGTATTAGATAGATGCCCATCCTTTTTTTGGATGAATGATCGTCCTTGATTGAGAAGGTACTGTAGCACGGATGAATATGTCTATTACAGTGATGCTGGAGATAGAGAGTCCCCAGCCTTACCATTCAAGAAAGTTATGCAGGAATGGCAATCTCCTTGAAATTTTGACCTTTGTGAAGATGGATGTTGCAATTTTTGATTTGTGGAATATTGTGAATGTAATGGAGTTGAGCTTTCAATTGCTTTATTTTATTTCATACTTTGGTTTGAGCTTCTAGGTGTTTCTTTCTAGATTGTTGCATAGCATTAGTTGCTTTATCTTCAACCAATTATCCAACTTGTTTGTTTAGTGTTGTTAATATGTTGATAGATTAGATTTCCTTGATGTAAATTTTAGTATGTGTGAATATGTTCTTGTGGATTAGTAGTGTTAACATTCTTGATCTTTTTGGAAAAGTATTTGGAGGATGAAAGCATAAATGAAGCATTAATAAGTGCAATTGTGCAAGTGTTTCTCACATTTTCACCTATGATTTGTTATTTGTTCTCTAGCCAAGTATGTTTTTATTTCATTGATGAGTATTCTAAATCCTTTAGGCCTTTTACCCAAATTTGCAGTAGACCTAGGTTTTTTGATTGAATTGGATTGTTGCATTTTGGAGGAGGTCCTAGTGACTTGAGATGCTTGATTCCTTTATTGTAGGATCTTTGGGTGTAGCTCTTACTTGTCATCTTGTTCATGCCAAGATTGTAGTCAAGTTTTGTTTCATAAGTTGTAAAATTGATGCTATTGGGAGTGAACTTTGGAACTTTTGGTACACAAAAAATTGCAAAAGTTTGAGGCTTGATATTTTTCAAGTTGGATTTCAAACCACATATCAACGTTCAATCTCAAGCATCATCATGTTACAAGTGTTGTGGTTTTTTGAGTTTGGAATTTTTGGAAGTTGCATGTTTATAGGTTGAACTGAATTGTTCTAAAGATTTATTTTCCAAGACAATAATAAATGGGAGCATGTTGCATAATTGTTTTAAGGGGGAGTTGTCTTGGGATAATTCTATACTTGAAACGGCCTTGAAATTAGAGGGTTTGATTCATAAGTTCTAATTTGTTACTCAACCTTTGACATGTGAATCTTGGAAGGATGGGCCTATGACTATGTTTGAGCTTTAAAATCTCTTAGTCTTTTGTACATGCTAAATTGAATTTCTAGGAATGGAAATTTACGTATATATCTTAGAGGAAATTTCAAATCATTATGAAAACTTAGTTTTTGAACATTTTGCAAATGTTTCTCTCTTTTGTTTCATTTATTTATTTGATATCCATTGAATTTTCTTTTCTTTACTTTGGAGATGAAATCACAAGTCCATATTTTGTTGTTTTTTCCTATTGATGTATCTCTTAGACATTCCGCATTATTCCAAATTCTAGATAAGTATCCAAACTATGATGAGTTTTTCAACAATAATTTTTGACTATTTATGTGAGTCACGTTCACAATATGTGAACAAAAAGATTTGCAATACTTCCTTTGAATTAAACTCTTTTGCTATTGAAATTTACTCATTGGGCCTTCCAACGTAGGTTTACAATGTAAAACATCATATTCTAAAACAACTTCAGCTCCATTGACTAAAGAGGTTATGTATAGTATGCTACACAGGTTGCTATGGCAGAATTAGTTGGAGGAGCAATCCTTGGAGTTGTTGTGGAAGAACTACTCAAAAATGTGATATCTATAGCCAAAATGGCTTATTGATGTAAGAGAAATTGCCAAAGTCTATTGGCGACTTTGGAATCAATCTTACGACATTTGGATGGCATTGAAAACTTGACAACCATTGGAGATGTGAGTTGTCAAGCATGGCTCAAAAGTATGCAAGATCTTTTGGAAGATGCCAAGATCATTGTAGAAACATGTTCAAGGAAGAACTGGACGAATCGAATCAAGTACATCAAGTGAACGAGGTTGTCTTCAAAAATCATAGCGATTGACAATCACATTCGAAAGAAACTAGAGGAGGTAGATTTGATTACACTTCGCATTGCTCTAGAAACGAGGAATTTGATTATGCGACAACCATCTACAATGGGTTCAATGTTGCAAAGTATTCCAGATGCAAAAGTGCAAGACACTCCAAGCATGACGGTGCCATTTGTGGAAAATCCATTTGAGAGGTTGAAGGACAAAATCTTGAATGGAGTGGATGGAGTGCATGTACCTATGACTATTGGCTTGAAGGGGAGAGGTGGGTGTGGAAAAACATTACTTGCAAAGATGGTCAATAATGACAAGGACATTCAAAAAAAAGTATGGTGCAAAAGGCATCATATGGATCACTATTGGTCGTGATGCTACAATAGCATCCCTCTATTTGACCATGGCTAAGCTACTTCATGATGGTGGCGCATATGAGCGGGACTATGTGCACATGAACCTTGAAGATCAACGTCAATATTTAATGCAAGCTTTCAAAAAGAAGAAAGTTCTCTTGATCTTGGATGATGTATGGGACCAATATCCAACAAATAATCGTCCAATGGTTGAATGGTTGGATGTGGCCAAAGGATTAGGTTCAATAACATTGATCATTACTCGAAATGTTTCTGTTTTGAAATGTGTCAAATGTGTGGACATGGTGGATGTCCAATCATTGTCCAAAGAGGATAGTTGGGAATTGTTTTGCATGCATGCCTTTGTGAGCAAGAATCCTCCATCAGCTGGGATTGAAGTCATAGCCAAAGCTATTTGTGAGCAATGTGATGGACTTCCTCTTGCTATCAAAGTCATTGGTAGTGCAATGTGGGACAAGATTGATGAAAGAGAGTGGCATAATACTTTGAAGTATTTGGAAGGAACATCTAAAATGGCGCACTCAAAATTCGTGGAGAGAGAAGTAGAGCAAAAACTCTACAATCACTTGCAATATAGCTATGACGAATTGGATGATACTTCCAAAAAATGTTTCCTACATTTTGCGGCATTTCCAGAAGATGATCGAATTTCAACCAACTATTTATGTGACGTATGGCATGTACAACAATTATTTGGTTCTATAAATGCCCAAGAAACAAGAGATCTTGGCATATCAATCTTGATGGACTTAGCGGACCAATCCTTGATTGACATGTCTAGCGATGGAGAGTATGTTCAAATTCATGATGTTCTACGAGACCTTGCAAATCAAATTCTTAGCAAGGCCAAACCACATGAATGGGCCTCTCAATGTTATTTTCAAGTTGGGAAGGATTTTGAAACCTTTCCAGCCATAGGAAAAGATGTGAAGATTGTGTCCTTGATAGGTTGTACCTTTTGTGAGTTTCCAAACAACCTTGAATTACCAATTCTTCAAGTGTGTTTACTATCAAAGATTTCACATGCCAAGGATCTTGAAAGGTTGGTGATTTCCAAAGGCTTCTTCTCAAGTATGAAAGATTTGCGATTGTTGAACTTGGGAAGATCTGTTGGAGTCAACTGCAATCTTCTAAACTTTAAGGGATTGACCTCCCTCACGCACTTGGATTTGTCAAAGTGTTCATCCTTGACGCACCTTCCTAAAGGTATCAAAGAGTTGAAGTCTCTTACACACTTGGATTTGTTAGATTGTGAATCCTTGATGGAACTTCCTGAGGATATCAAAGAGTTGAAGTCTCTCACACACTTAGATGTGTCATGGTGTAGATTCTTGATGCAACTTCCTAAGGGTATCAAAGAGTTGAAGTCTCTCACGTACTTGGATGTGTCATGGTGTGCATTATTGATGCAACTTCCCGAGGGTATCAAAGAATTGAAGTCTCTCACACACTTGGCTTTGTCGAGGTGTTCATCCTTGATGCAACTTCCCGAGGGTATCAAAGAGTTGAAGTCTCTCACACACTTGGATTTGTCAAAGTGTTCATCCTTGACGCAACTTCCTGAGGGTCTTAAAGAGTTGAAGTCTCTCACGCGCTTGGATGTGTCATTGTGTTCATCATTGACACAGCTTCCCAAAGGTATCATAGAGTTGAAGTCTCTCATGGACTTGGTTTTGTCGGGGTGTTCATCCTTGATGCAACTTCCGGAGGGTATCAAAGAGTTGAAGTTTCTCACACACTTGGATCTGTGAGGGTATTTGTCATTGACTCAACTTCTAGCGAGTATCAAAGACTAGAGTTTCTAAGCCATGCTTTTTGATTAGTTAGAGGTTTGTCTTTGACAAAGCCTCTAAAGTGTTTGAAGTGCTAAAATCTCTCATGCCCTTGAATTTATCATGATGTTTTTCATTGATTGAGATTTCAAAAAGTGTCATTGACTTCTTTACAATGTCTTTTTAGGAATTGAATTGAAGTTGTTTCATATGCTTCTTGAAATTATAAATAATTATAGGTTTTTGAAAATTTGGATTTACTCCAATCCATAACCATTTACAAGAAAATTGTAGTAGAACTAATGTTTGATTAATTTCTTTTCAAATTTCTAAATTATTGCATTGAATAAATATAGATTGTTAAACTAGGTTGATTAGGTTAACATGGACATTTTAGATAAATGAATGATGATCTAATGTGCTTCATGGACACAAAGACTCACTAATGATTGTTTATATTGAAATACATCAATAAATCTGCCTTTGATTCAATTAGACTAGTTTGTTGATTGTATGTTATAGTGTAGATAGAGTAAGAAATTCCAAACTGGATAGTTCCACAAATTTTAGGTAGATGTTGCTGATTTGGCTCATAGTCTGTTAGTTAGGAAGCAAATAGGTCATAATTACATTCAACTTTGAGGTTAACAGTTGGATTAGCCAATTGGGTTAGAATTGTCAGGAAGTAAGAGGCGAAGTGTCATTTAGTAAATGTCTATTTAGATTTTCTTTCATGTGATCTTATTCGGTGGTGGTTGGTGTGTCACTCGGGTTGCCTACTTAGTTTGGAATTCCAATTTGTTTTTTTTGACCCACTGCAAGAGAAGCAAGTGCGAGTCCAGCCACCGAATTGGTTGTTTTGTGTAATGACTTTGTGATTAATATAATGAGAGGATTTAGTTGCCTATTGAATTGTGAGCTTGTTTTGGAGTGTGAGATTTTGTGAAAGTGATGAATGTGTAAAATTGTTGTGCTGTGACAAATGATTGTCTAATTGGACGTACTAGAATTATTGAGATAGATACTTTGTTGTGCATGTGTTTAAGTGCAATTGGAATTGTCTTGTGTTTGAGTGTTGGTATGTGTGATAAGTTGGAATTAATGCAATTGTTTGATTTAGAAGTCTTGTTGTTTAGTGTCATTGTAGTTTGAATGATTATTAATTTTTCAACTTGGGTCATGGTCTTTTATTTTGGGATTGTATACCCTATTTTAGGAATTGTTCCCAATAGTATAGATATCCTACTTGACTGTCTCCCTTGGAACGAACTTATTATACTAATAGGATAATTTCCAATTCGGTCATTATCCTTCTTCAACATAGTGTATCAGGTTTTTTTGTGAAAGTGCACTTCTAAGTATGCATTGGTTAAAAATCTTTGAAAATACATACTATTACTTGTGCATTGATAGAATTTTGGGTAGAAGCAAGTTTTTCACCAACTAAAGTTTATCTAAAGTACATAATTATATAGAAAACATCAAGGAAAAATCTCTTTATGGAGTAAATGAAGAAATTTCCACAAAATGATCGCTTTGTCAAGGTGCATTGTCCATTCATATACACTAAATTTAGGGATCTTATTGATAACAATTGAAAAGAACAATTCAATATTTCATATAAATGATTACTTTTCGAAGGATTGTATTTTTCATATTTATTCTATTTTAGAATTTTTTCACATTTTTATCTTTTACTTTGACATTCAAAATCTTAGATTGGCTTTGAAGGATTTCAAAATGCATATTTAACACTTTTAGTTCTCTTGAATGTGCATTTTATACAAATCATGAGGTGGAAAAATTCTTCAACTACTTCAATAAAGATCATGAATTAGTTGTGGCAAGATGGGGGAGATTTTTTAGTAAAATGTTGGTGGAAAGATATATCACTTATGGGGAAACTTGCAAAATTCTAACATTTCATTCATACCATTGGTAAAGACAAGAATTGATACCTTCTAAGGTGCAACTATCCAATTACTTCTAAAATATTACAAGCATGCAAGCTTCAATTGAATATTCATTCATTAGAAAAAAATGAAAATGTCTTTTATCTAGAATTTAGCCCCATTTTCATTTGACTAATGGTCTGATTATTTAAGTTGCATGTAAGTTTTAAGACTAATAAAAAAATAAAATTTTATGACTACACTCTTATTTGTTTAGGATGTCAACAACTACTACAATGTATTGGTGTTAATTGTAGGTTGGTCATTCCGAGCATTCTAGTTGTAGTGGACAAAAGAGTTATTTTTCATCTTTACAAACTTAGATGATCATTAATATGAGGAGGTTGTGAGTACATTGGCGTGTATAGGCTAAGTGACTTACAGATGCAGTTAGAGCTTAGAGGTTGCATCTACCCTTCCAAGCTCATACAATCGCATTTGGTAAGCAATTTTCTTTCATGCATGAAGTTGCCAATTGTGTTGCAACCAAAATGATACAATGCATATGTGGTGGTATAGTACCAATTCTTCAAGAAAAAAAATTGGTTTCTATTTTCATCAATTTTTTTAGTCTTTTATTTTTAATTCATAGATGTTTTTACTGGATTTTTATTTGTTTATGTGCAATTGGCTTGTGTGCATAAGTAAGCCTCTCAATTGTCATTTTGGATTCAACCTTTTTTTGTTTTTTTTCTTGCACCACATTAGTAGATTTTATAAACAAAAATCCCTACAAAGAGTGTTAGACAACAAGGGTCAAGTACTTCCTAATGCAATGTGTTGCCCTTAAACGTCTAGAGTGCCTAAAACACTCTTATCTCTTACTTTTAGGTGAAGTAGGAGTTTTAAAGGAGGCATGGGTCTAGTGTGCAATAATACAAGGGATCTAAAGCAAAAAACACTTCCTAAATTACAACTAAGTCCAAACCTACCATATATCTGTGAAAACTCTAGCTAAAAGAGGAGGTAGTATTCTGTATCATATTAATCCCTCTTTAGGTTGAAGAAAGCCTATTCTCTTCCCTATGTTAGATAGAATCAAAATTATTGGCCAATCTATGAAATGGTAGAAAGTTAGAGATCAATCTAGTAGGACCTAAACTCAAGAAATACAAAAAAGGCGCAATTGAAGACCAAAGATAGTTGCTTTCAAGACGAAAATATGCTAGAAGCCCAACAATGTAATTGGTGGTAAAGATTCCACACCACTTAATAGATTTTTGATCCTCCTAACACAGTAGATGGTGACAACCAAACTTTCTTGTGAAAAGTACAAAGTAGGAATAGGAGATTTCATTTAGTAAATAGGGACCTCTAGAAGTCATATATAAAGTTTTTGGATTTTTTTGGATTGCATTAATTTTTTTTTGGAAAGTGAATTGCTATAACAAGCTTTGAAAAATTCTGAGAAATTTAGCACGCATGTTAAAAAATTTATAATAATTTGGGGAAAGCCTTTAGTTGCAAGAATTTGCCAAGTGCCAAGTATCAAGGTATTCCAACACAAGTAAGGATCCAAATGGAAAATCCCAACAATTTTTTATGCGCCCCCCACCCCCACCTAGGATTAATGTGATTTTCTATCTTCAAACAACATTTCAAGAAATCATGTCAAAAATTGAGGTCATATTAGCTTAGGGGACATTGGGACTTTAGGACTTTAGGAGTTAAAATGAAACTAAATTTTTTTCATGTTATAGAATAAAAAAGCCCATCTTGGTTTGATCTTCTCCAAACAATGGTACATAGGCTTTCAAAAAGCCCCTTTGTTTGAATTGGTTGATTTTGAATTTTGAGATTTTTTTCTTTGTTTAACACCTTTTGCTTAAAACTTGAATTCCATTTTTTTTTCAAATTTGATCATCTATAGCAAGTGATAGGGTCTTTCATTTTTCTAAAGGCTAAACATTCGAGCCTCCATTTATTTACACCAAACCCTAAATAATGCACTAAGGTAGACAAGCCTATTACCACCTTGATTTGGAATTTGAATATCTTGGGGCCAATTCCAAGTGGGCACATATTTTTCAAGGGTGTGCTTTCGTTTGATGGATCAAATCTAAGTGGAATTATAGTTGTTGTTTTTATTAAAATTGTAATTCTTTTGAATTTTTGAAGTGGTTGCCCTAAAATTATGAAATTGCCAATAGAATGAAGTCATAAGCATCCTATAAACAATCCATAATGGCCTTTCTATGTATCTAATGCCACTTCAATACTCACCAATCAATCATTGACACATTCTCCCATTTTGACATTAATGCACTAAATTTGTCATAACCTTGAAAAGATTTGGATTTTTCTAGTCAAATTTGAATGTTTGAATGGATGGAATTGGGGTCAAATGTAGGGGACAAGACTAGACTTTGGATGGAAGAAGGTTGGTCTACCTTAAGTGCTCCTGTGAGTGCATTTGACACTCATTCATTGTAGGTGCTTTAAACCCACATTTGGAAATTCCACCCTTTCTTTTTTTAACTTTTAAAAAAAGTGCCAAGGTAGCAATCACTTAAAATTTAGTGAAGTATTGTATTTCCACATTCATCCATCTTTTGGACCCAAAAATACTTTTCAATCATATTCATGCACTTTTTCATCCAAATTTGGCAAATTCATTCACATTTTAAATAGACATGAAAAATTTCTAGCAAAAAAAGATTAATTTTTTTGGTAAAAATAGACATTTATTTCGGAATGTTGCAATCTAGCCCTGTGGTGCCAAAAAAAGGACTACTTAGAATAAGGCAAAGACAACCGGGTTCTTGGTTGGTTTTGTTGGACAAAATGTCCTATAGGTGTTTACAACGTGTAATCTAGTTATGCCTTCCAAGCAATGGATCTTTAGTTGTTGTTTTTGACTTATACTTTCCTTGTGGCAAAAACTAACCAAATTGAATAAATTAGTCAATTGAGTTGGTTTTGGCTAAAACAACCAAAACTTAGGTCCAATAGGGGTTAGTCAAGTGGAAAAGTTAAGTAGCCTAAGTTGTAGGTCTTATTTCTTTTCTTTCCAATAGAATAAAGAAGTTTGAATTTGACCTAATTCTCTAAAAGTTATCCATGGATGAAGTTTGACACTAAAACTACCTTCTAAAACTTCATCCGTCAACTCCTAACATTCTAACTATCAAAATTTACTTTTAGTTTTAGGGTTATTTTATTTTATTTTATCTTCTACCTAATTTCTGAATTTCACTTGGTATGGTCAACTATGGTTGATTTTCATCCAAATCCCTCTTATCTTTGATCAATTCTTCATTCTACTCTAATTTCTTCAATATTAATTCATTTTGTAAGGTTAAAATAGTTTTGGAACCCTGAAATTGTGTTCTAAGAGATTCTAATCCTAACTTGTCCCTCAAATACCTTCAAAAGATTCCTTATAATTCCCTATTGTTTTAACTAAATCTTTTAACTTTTAATCCTACTTGCTAGTTTGAGGTCGAAAATATTTCTAAATAAAAGCTACTCAATTTACCTTCCAAAAAAGGGTAAACACTTATAGATTTGACTTCTTGCACAAAAGTTATTCATGGATGAAGTTTGACCATCAACTAGTTCATGAAACTTCATCCATCAATTTCTTTTATCTTTTACCTTTGAAATTGACTTTTCTTTTCACCTTTGACTTCTACTTCTACTCTAGATTCTAAGATTTTTTTAAATTCTTTTGGATGATTTCCTAATTTTCCATCCACTTTTAGAATTGTTTTTCATCCTAGCATAATTTTTGGAGTTTTGTCTATTTTTTTATGTTTAACAACATTTTGGAAAGTTACAATACTTGTATAATTACTTTTGAATTCAAATCCTATTTTCTCGTGACCCTAATGGTCTAAATCTAAATTTTACGTTCTAATGCTAATGTTTAATGTTAATCTAACTATTTTTGGGTAAATCAAACAAAGATGAGGAATTCATGAACTTACCTCGAGATTCACACCTTCCAAATTCTCGTTGGCATGCATCGCATTTACATCCTTGTGGTGGGCTCCTTCCACTTCGATTTTGTTTTCTTTTTTGAAATGCTTGATAAAGTAGGTAGTTCGTTGGAAGAGTTCAAAGACTCTTTCTAGCTTGTCCTTGCTCTTTTCTTTTCTTTTAAATTTTTTTTTACAAACCAAGTCCTACCAAATCAAATCTCTAAATGCCTTGCTAAGTTATCAAGAAGCAAACAAATGCATTTTTGACAAGTTGATTTGACTTCTACTAACTACTAACTAATTCTTAAAATCTAAAAAGTCAACTATTCTCTCTCTTTTTTTTTCTTTTTTTTTTGACACAAATGAAACGAAATTTCATTGCAAGGGAGAAAAGGTTACAAACAAGCCAGCCACAAGTGGCCTGGCCCAGGACAACAGGAGAGAGACAACAAGTACGACAGGACCAGCCACTCGAGCGAACAAATCCCCATTGCACAGCGCAGAAGGAGGCCTAGAACTTCACACAGCCGGAAGGGAGGGGCGTCGTTGCCAACAGTGGCTGCCCGCTAGAACTCAAGGTGGTTGAAAGATGAACCCTACATTGGGGCCGGTAGGGGTCCACTTCGGTTGGCTTGCCTCCAATCTGGAGAAGATCTCGAATTTACATCTGCGCTTGACGAAGGCGTTCATAATCTTATTTTGAAGCTCCTATGACTTTTTCCGCTGGAAGACACTGCATTGGCCCATTCAGCCCTCCCGTAGTCGATTAATCCATTCCAAATATGTTGCCTTACTCGCTCGGCAGACCATGCAAGCCCATTGAACACCATGTCATTACGCTGCAACCATAATGTCCATAGTAATGTAGTTCTCATTTCAAGCCATATCCGCTTGAACTGGTTGAATTTGCGCGGGATACTTGTTGAGAAAATGCCTTGCTTCCAATTGAGTGGCTGCCAAGGACCTTTGGCCTCCACTCCTACTACCAAAGCGTTCAAAATGTGTATTCTCCATTGCCAGGCATATTGCGGAGAGAGGCATTTCCAGAACTGATGAAACACTGTTTCGTCCAATCTTCTGGGGCAGATTGGGTATCGGATGTTGATTGTGTCGTCTATTCGTCCTTTCCAGTGATTGACTGCCACAGCCTTGTGCCATATGAGCCACAAGAGACCCACTTCTTTCCTTATACGCTTCAGGGGCCACATAGTTTTCCACAAAAGTCTAAAGTTGGCCGAGAGAACCCTGCCCCATTTCTTGACTAGAGGGTTTGGGACTTGGTGGTGTTTTTTGAGTAGACGTCTCCCAAGTTGCACTATGTAATTCATGAAGGGTATATTGCCTCCAGCTACCTTCCATTCAAACTTGCCTGGGTCCCAGTCGAGAAGGTCAGTTCTCCCATAATAAAGGCGTATCGTAATTTTTTTTTGGGCCCTGTTGAATAGGGACCACCTATATCCTCCAGAAGCATCCCATCTCATTTGATGTGCGCTCCTCAGCCCGATGTCCCAGGGGCATTCAAGGTTCCTCCTCCTTGCCCCTTCCAAAAAATTTCGACCCCCGCCCGCTGCAGTTTTTTGAAGCCTCGTCGTCGTATTGTAAATGTGTTCATTATTTGAAAATGTATAATTGTTTGTTAAATTGGAGGGTTTTCTTTTCTAGAGTTTCAAGAAACAAATGGGGTTATACTCCACTTGAACTCTTTTTTTTTTATTTCTATTTGACAAACATTTAGTTCTTTGATTTCTATACTAGAAGATATTTTAATATGTTAGTTAGTTAGTTTGAAGTTGTAAAAACAAAAGGTAAAGCTTGTTTTACCTTTTTCTATATTTTTATTTTTAATGGATTAGAAATCCACGTAGATGATATGGATAGACTTATCAAGAATAGGAAGTGGCCCATGTGGGTATTATGGCTCATGTGGCATCTTAGTGGCCAAAATCCACTAACTTAGGTGGATGGCATGGAGGGTGAGGTGGCGGATGAGGTTGATGATCATCTTCTTCCTCCTCCTTGTTTGTTTAGGGAAGCCATCACTTTAGGAGGGGATAGCACTTTGTACATGGAGAGTTTGGTAATAAAATTTTAAGAGCTTGTGTATCTTGTTTTTGTATTTCCAAAAAGCTATCACTCATGAAGTTTGGAGTTAGTATGTGTAAGTTATGAATTTGGGAGTGAAGTGTTGTGAAGCTGAAGTTTGGAGTTAGTATGTGTAAGTTATGAGTTTGGGAGTGAAGTGTTGTGAAGCTGCCTCAAACTTTCAAGAGAGTGATCTTTGAAAGGCTATGAAATGTGGACAATACTTTGTATTTGAGTGAAACTTGAGGAGCTTGTAGATATTCATGTTAACTTTCCAAAATGGGGTTATTTTCTTGATTTGGAGGTAGTATGAGAAAGTTATGGGCTTGAGAGTGAAAGGGTGAAGGGATACTTTCGGGTTTCTAAGTGAGTGAGTTTTGAAAGGCTATGAAATGTGGACAGTACTTTGTATGTGAGTGAAACTTGGAGAGCTTGTAGATGTTCATGTCAGCTTTCCAAAATGGGTTTATTTTCTTGATTTGGAGGTGGTATGTGAAAGTTATGAGCTTGAGAGTGAAGTATAAGTGAGCTGCCTTTGAGTTGCAAAGGGTGAACTTTGATTGACCATAAAAGTCGGACAGTATCTTAGTTTTGAGTGAATTTTGGAGAGGTTGTAGAACTTTTTGTTAACTTTCTAGAGGCATATCACACTCTTAGTTTGGAGTTGTGTAGCAAACGTGGCACTCAATCAACTATCAGACACTTCTTCGAGGGGAGTTCATGAAGGATATGACTTTGTTTCTACAATTTTTTACCATACGTGGGGTATATTGAGACTCCATGACATCTTTGGAGGGGTGTATGGAAGGGTGATAGTATTTTGGTTCATATGGCATCATTGGGGGGATTTATTATTATGTTTGTGACTTTGGCCACGAGATCTTTTATTATTTGAACCACATCTAGTTGCAGCTAAAAGCCCCGCGTTTTCTCAAGGCAAGGCCTCTCTACTTGACACCGCGTGACCTTTGCGACCTGGCTTGTAGTGGCCATACACTGCTCTCCGCAGTGAGTGGCTTTGGCAGAGTGAGCCATACACTTCGGAGTGCATTGTATGGCTACCACCATCTCAATGCCAAGAGAGCCGATGCTTTGATAAAATTTGTATGGCCACCACCATGATTTTACCAAAAGAGTATATGGTTTTATGAAATTTGTGTGACCACCACCATATTTCTATGTTGTAGCAAGAGAACATATGATTTCTTAAAATTTGTAAGGTAATGAGGTACACCTAATTGTGACATCTATTTAAATGTCATGTGGCCTAGGTACTTTCAAATCTTACAAGTAGATTCCATTTGAAAAAATATTTTTTATACCTCCTCAAATGGCCCTTCAAAAATAATGTGAATATGAAGAGAAAAAAAAATTAGAATATGAAGAAAAAAAAAATTAGAATAAGAAGAATTTTGAATTTACATCAAAAACTTATAACCAAATATTATTATTAAAAATAAAAAATATTTCATTAATGAGTAGTTATATGAAGAATTTTCATTTTTTCCTTCCGAAGTTCCATTGTCCAATGATGCTTTAGGCCAATAGTAGGTTCATGGAGATAGATATCTCCCTTAAGAATACATGAAATACTATTGTTGTCTTCTATGTTGCACTTCATCATACATGTATAAATTTTGAAAATTTTGGATGATCATTGAAACCATGAGGAATTTATTTCAATTTCAAATACGTCTTCCATGTTTAGGATCTTGTATTCACAATACAAATATCTATATGAAAAAAATAATAATGCATTATATGTAGGTATACATTATCAATGGTAAATGAATACAAGAAAGTTTACTAATAATGAAATTATCTATTTATACCTTTCGACTTCCCAACTTTAGAGAGGAAGAAGAAAGGAAGCCAAAACCCTATTAGGGCACTTTATTTTCATTTGAGTACTTCCATTTGTTGGCTTAGAGGTTTAGGGTTGTAGAAAGAAGGTTTCATAAACACTTCAAGGATGCTTGTCATGAACTCTATTGCTACGTGTTTAGGGTTGTGGAGAGAAGGTTTTTCAAAAGAGTTTGAGGGTGCTTGTTATGAATTCTATTGCTACGTGTTTAGGGTTGTGGAGAGAAGGTTTTTCAAAAGAGTTTGAGGGTGCTTGTTATGAACCCTATTGTTACGTGTTAAGGGTTGTGGAGAGAGAATTTAGGTAAAGAGTTTGAGGGTGCTTGTTATGAACTCTATTGCTACGTGTATACAGTATTGAATATTTTATTTTAAATGATTGTCTACTACAGTTTCTAATTAGGGTTTAGGGTTTCATGGAGGAAGACAATGACTTCAAGGAAGATGAATGTTGCTATCCTTCTGATTTTGAAGATGATTTGGAGTTTGCTCTAGAAGTGGAAGACATACTTCATGGAGTGATTGGAAGTCATAGGTCTATTTCTTCTCCAACCTTTTAAGATGCCTATTTCCATTTGTTAGATTTTGAATTTGACTCTGTTTCTGATGAAGATATGGAGGAGATGTTCCAAGGGCATGGTGGATGGAATTCAAACTTCACGACTTCTGACTTATTGTATTCTTTAGATGAGCCCTCAAAACCTTCTTTCATCATGTTTCAGTGGAATCTTCTCCAAAGTTTGTTCAATTCACAATTGGTAGTAGGAATCTCATGGTTGATTGTTTACGAAGGGAGACGTTCCCTACTTTTCTTGAGATTCGTGAAGTGGATGGAAATTTCCATCCGCTTCTTACAAGCCATGGACAATCTATAGATGTCAATGACATTATCCACATTCAAGAACGATGGGTAAAACTTCAAAAGACTTTGAAGTTTATAGAAACCATTGATGGAGTTGGCCTTTCACCTTTAGGCGACACAAAACACAGAGAAATTCCTCCTATTGAGAATTGATCATCTATAGTATCCAACTCTCATGTGGATCCTAGTGGTAAACACTTATCACTACATGCTACCATTTCTTCCATACGAAGCAAGTGGAGCACAGACCAAAGGATAGGAGGTATTCCTCAATCTTACATTGAGAATTGCATAAAATGTTGTCCAAGTTGTCAAGAAACACAACTTTGGGACGAGGTTCACAAAGTTCCTTGTGAGCTTCTTAATGACACACTTGATGACAAATGTAAGACTCACATTGTAGTACGCCGTGTTCATTCCACTATGCTTACAAAGCATCATAGGGTCACATATTACCGTTGCCATAGAAGTGGAAAGAAAAGGTGTAGGAAGAGAAAAAAACAAGAAGATGTTTCCATTTCAACATTGAGAAGAGAGAGGAAGTCTATGAAATGCCATTGTGAGTTCCAAATGAAAGTTATGGTACCTCTTGAAAAACAAAAAGCCTCAAAGGAATCCAACATCTCTACAAAAGTTGTTATATTCGCACATACAAAACATAGTGGACATCATCCAGGTACGGAAGTTGACAACATGTTTCTACCTGTACATCCATTGGTTATTTTCTACACGGTGGAAAATTTGAAGCATATGATATCTACATCTATTGTTGCATTGGTATCTGTTCGAGAGGAAACCAAGATACGAGCTATGGTTGGAGACTTGGAGTGGACAACATATAGATTCTTTCTTATTCCAAAGGAAGTTGAACAACTTTCCTACTTCATAAGATTGAATGGTAATTTCCTTCTTCATTATTCATTTCCATTGTATACTTTTATATGTAATTATTACTTGAAATTTGATTGTGTATGTTTTTTGTTTTCTTCATAGATGCTTTGAGAATAGACGATTGGGATGCTGCAAACGTGGAAGTTCTGAGGCTTCAAAAACAAGGAAAAGTTATTTTCTACCAAGAGTATTGTCCAAAGCATGAAGATCCATATCGAAGACCATTTGTTGTGGTAATACAAGACGACTTCATGAGAGCAAATGCCAAGCGGTTTTCAAGAGGTCATTCATGGGCATTTGATTCTATTTTCAAAACGAATCAATATGATTTACCTCTATATGCCACGGTTGTTCCAAACCAAGATGGTAAAGCTATGCCTATTTTTTACATGTTATGTAGTAAAGATAAGGATGAGGGTCATGAAGGAATAGCAATTCAACTTGCATTGACACATGTATTTTCGAATATAGGAGATGTAAGACCATCAGCATTCATTATAGATAAACACAAGACATCCTTGAATGCTACAAAACATGTTGTAAATAATGATAATCATTGTTGGAAACATGGAAAACTCGGAGGAGAGCAAGTTGCCGGAAGAGTATTATTATGTTGGTTTCATGTAATGAAGGCATGGGGTGAGAATCTCCTAACACGTGTCCCTATACCCAATAAAGATAAGGTTTGGCAAAGCCTTCATGTATTGTTGAATTGTCCACGGGAAGATCATTTTGAAGAGAATTTGAGAAAATTCTAAACGGACTTTGAGCACATTCTTGGGGTGGAAGAATATATAAGATTTGGATGGGGGGATAGTATAGTGCCTTGGAGGACAATGTGGCCAAAATTTGGAAGGCTTTTTTCATACGGTGGCATGGACACTACAAATCATATTGAGAGGCATTGGGAGTGGAGAAAGTATACTCTACTTCAAGGGAGAGTAAACCGATCGGTTCGTGATTTAATTGTTGCCATCATTGGAAGTGCTGCGGACAGAAGTCATATTGGAGGGCCTACTCTTATAGACCACTTCAAACAAATACAAGCTATAAGTAAGGGTTTTCAATGTAATTGATCATCTTTAGTTTATATGTTTCAAAATACGAATATAATTATTATTGTGTCTAATTTCACCTTAATTTTTGGATATTATAGGTGATTTATGGAGGTTTTCAAAAAGAGCAAATGATAAACCTCATCAACGTCATCTAGCAAGTATAGAGAGACTATTCCAAAAGTATGAAAGTGTTCCTAAAGATGTTTTGGAGGTACTTGATGCAGAACAAATGATATTCCACATCTCAAGCAAAACTTCTATTAATACTAGGTACATTGTGTCCCTAAGTATTCATTTCTATGATTGTGCCTCTCATGTGTCAACTTGTAAACACATTCTTGAAGTTCAGTTGATAGTGAAAAAATATTATGAGCACTTAAATGGTGAAGAAGCTCTATCTTCAAGTACAAGAATCGAACCTACAATTCTTCCTATATTTCAAGAAGTCGACAACGATGATTTTGTGAGTGAGTGTACACCAGACAATGGCAAGGGCGAAGACTTCTTACAAGTTCTATGTGAAATGGAGAATGTGATTCAAAAATTGAAGTCAAATATTGGAGAATATGGAGATGAGAAATTGAAGTATAAGATTGATATTATGAAGGGATGCATGAATTCTATCACAGAGCCTTTTACATTTGCAAGGCCTTCTCCAATTACATTTCCATCAAAAGGCTCTATTTCATCCATTCAAGAAAATGTGCAACGTACAAGAATGAGACATGGTAGGACGTCAAAGAAGAAGGCCATAATGGAAGAAGACACAACCTCAATTTTAGGTCAAGTACGACCTATATTGAGACCTCCACCTCACAAATTGGTGTCTACTTCAAAACGGAAGAGGACTATTTTTCCAAGAATTCCAAAGGTGATTTGTGATGCATGCTTTACAAGAACTATGATAGAAAAAGGTGACATAATAGTATCTTGCCGTAATTGTGATAGATAAATGAAATCTACTTGAAGCAAGTAGACAATTAGTAGAAGACAATGTATTTGATGTTTTTATATTGAAATAGAAGTTGCTCAATATATTAAAAAAGTAAGTGAATTGTAGCATACAAATTTCTATATGTACTAAATCCTAAAACAATTATATAAATTCAAGCACCATATGTAAATGATGCAACTATAAGTAAGACAATAACCAAACTCTAAACATTAAAGGTAAAATAATAATGCATCAAATTAAAAAAGACTAATAAAAATATATCATTATGAGTATGAACTCTTTAGTTCTTCCCATTGCCTTTGCCTTTGCCTTGGGACTTGGGCTTGGGCTTAGGCTTGGGCTTGGGCTTGGGCTTGGGCTTGGGCTTAGCCTTTCCAATACCTTTAGATGTAGATGAACTTGGACCTCCCTCTTCCATTGTTGAAGGTCCTCCCTCTTCAATAATCACATTCTCCAACGCTCTTTTTTGAAGACAATCTTGCATTTCTTTGGTCTTCAAAGGATGGAGAAGTTTCCATTTCCCCATCCGCTTAGTCTTCCATTCTTCTTTCCATAGGTTCTCATTTTCCCACAAAAGCTTCCCATAGTAAAAGTCATTGGCTTGAAGTAGGTTTATGAGATGAGATGCCCTTGCATACTCATAGTGTTCCTAATCCTCATCTACAAAATTCGATATTACAAATAAATAAATAATTCAAAGTCATTTGAATGTGAAACACATTGAAAGTATGTGACAAAGAAAAAATGAGACTTACATAATTGACATGAAGAACCAAATACATTGCATAAGTGAAACTCACATACATAATTCATTAGAGAAATAAAAACACAAATAAATGAAGTGGCCTTTACCTTCAAAATAGCTTTGAACTCTCTCCACTTTTGCTTCTTCTTGCACATCCCCTTCAATGGAATCAAAGTACTCTTGTAAGCCACGTTTGATGTAAGAAACATGTAAGTTGGTGGAATCCACAAGGAATGGAACCAAGAATTTGTGGTCCTTCATACGAAACATTCTCAAATCTTTGAGAAATCCCCTCTCCATAGCCTTTACTAAAGGACAAGATTCCACTTCCTTACTCATGTGAGTGGGATGAAGTATTGTTGCTCTTTCTCTCTCAAATTTTGATTGCACACTCTCTTCTATCCTTGTCTTAGCATTTGCTTCCGCATTCTTCTCATTCTCTCTATCTTTTCTAGCCCTCCTTGCTTCCTTGGCTCTCTCATCCCGTTTCCAAATTCTCTTCCTCTTGGGGGCCATGATGATATAAACTAAACCTTAAGATCACACAACAAGGTAGCACACTAAACACATAGAAATTTCTATAAATGTTTTCCAAAAGCACAATGCTTTTCGAAACTATGAACCTCAAGCTCTCAAAATCTCATAATCAAAGAATCCCAAACCTTTTAATTTACATGAACCCAACCCAACAAACAAAAGAACTTGTAAAAGCTCCTAAAACTCTTTTGCTTAAAAAATCCTAAATCTTACTCTCATGTAACAAATCACTCTAAAAACTCAAAAGGGAGGTGGCCACACACTTCTCTTGGTAGTGCATGATCTAGGCCGAATGAGCCACTCACTGCGCCCAACAGTACGTGGCCACAAACACAGAAGTCTGAAGTTCAATGCGATGAAGAGTGTACGGCCACCTCCGACGCAGTCGCACTGCGACAGGCGCAGCCTGAAGTGGACAAGCGCAGCCAGGTCGCGATGGAGGAGAAGGCCGGGCGGGGCTTCAAAAAACTGCAACAGGCGTGCCCTGAAAAACTGCAGCGGACGGGGGTCAAAATTTTTTGGAGCGGGTAGGGAGGCGGAACCCCGAATGCCCCTGGGACATCGGGCCGAGGATGTGCGCTCTCTGTCCATTTTGGTGGTATTGGCTTGGAGCAGGCAAGCTTTGGGGAGGACCGTGAATCCTGGAGTCTCAATTTCGGCTGGCCACACTCATTCTGGTCCACCAATGGTGATCGAGCTACTTCCTGACGTCTGGAGGATAGTGACGGGGATTCGGGCGTCCCTATTTGTGAACCAGCCCACCCACTCTCCTTCTTTGGCGGGGTGAGGGAGTTGGTGAGCCAGGGACCCCCCTGATTAGAGAGGGAAGTTGTCGCTGCACGCCAGGCCCCTTCCTCTTCTTTTAACCCGAATTTGGCTCTCTCTTTGTTTTATCTATTTGTCTTTAAACTAACTTTCAAGCCTCGATAAGTGTAGCCAAACATTTCCTAATGAATGGTTTGCATTTTTTATTTATTTTTTAAACAAATGGGAATCCATTGCATGAAAAAAAGTCACAGTACAAAACGGCAAAGCCAAAAGAGGCTGGGCAATTGAAGAGAACAGAGCACCTGAAAAACAAAACAAAACACAGGGAAGAAAACAAAGGAAGCAAGCTAAAAAGAGGAGCAGGGGGGGTCCCTCCCTCCTCCAGTGAACGCTATCATCAACCCTGGAAATTGGTTTGCATTCAATCTCCAACTTATTCTTCTTCTCTCATTCCTCTACGACTAACTTCACAACTCTAGTACCCTCATTTGTATGTGTTTCATACTTGATTTGATGTCCGTAAACAAGGTACAGAGCTTGAGAATTGAGTTCTTGAGGTTTAGGAAGGAATCAGTGAGTCAATAGGGCTTGAGCGTTTGAGTTCATAAACCCATCAGAGCTTGAATATTGAGTTTGGAACCCAACAGAGCTTAAGATTGATTTGTGAGCCCAACAGAATGTGAATCTGGTTCGTAACTCAAATCAGACTTTGAGCTTTTGATTGATTGTGTACCAAATCCAGGGTTGATTTTTTTTTGTGATTAAAAACTTGATTCGTGATTCCCACCAGAGCTTGAATTTTGATTTTGTACACCCAAATAGAGTGTGGAAACTAGTTGTAACCCAACCAAAGTTTTAAAACTAGTTTATGATTCCAATCCAGAGCTTGAGACTTGGAAATTGAAATCAATTTTGATGACACACTTGTCTGCGGGGTTCGAGCTTCAAAAATCAGAGTTTAGGCTTTAAAAAACAAATTTTGGGATCTTGAAGGGTATCATCCCAAATTGGTGTTTTTGAATGTGATGTATGTGGAGAAATAAAAAAACTTGCTAATTGTCCCTATGACTTGGCTCACTCGCCCTTACAACCCACCCATTGGTACTGGCTCAACTGGGTACCTGCCTTGCTGGGTGCTGGTCCCTATGATAGTCTGCTCTAAATCCGCTCGTCTTCTAAAGACTGTCCCTAGCCAGGTTCTGAAATGGACATTAACAAGTTGTAAAATGCATATGTAAAGCATTGACTGTTTTGTCAATGATATCAGAGCGGTTTAAAATTTGCCAAACGTTCCTTTATACTTTGCTAGTGGATGGAATAAGAGCCAAAGTGGGTCCATTTTTGAAATGTTCACCTGTGTTCAAAAGAACTTTTCTCCCCCAACTTTGAATGCTAATATTTTTCAATCTGTACAGTCAAACTTCATAAAAAAAAGTTTTACCACATGATCTCATACAAATATAGTACAAGATCCTACAGTTGAATTTTTGAATTTTGATTTTTTTTTCCTTTCTTGAAAGAACGCAGCAGAAATGGCAATTTCGAGTGATTTTTGTCAAAAAATAGGCCTTGGTCCTTTAGGAGTTTAGTTTAGTAAAGCTCACATTTTGGAACCCTGTCTATTACTTTCTACATGCTGCAGTGCTTGTTTTTGGTGAAGCCATATCTTTTTTCAGACTACACATGTGTGAGTTTTGTAAGGCCTACAATCAAAAAATAGATACCTATGGCAGAATTCTTTAAAAATTCATAAGTAATTCAAAAATGATCCAAAAAATATGAAACCACTTGGGTTAGATTCCACATCAATTTTTCTTTGAGTGAAAAATAAGGAAAAATATTTTTATGCATCGAAGAACCATCAAAAAGGCCGACCAGCCCTTAAACGCACGGTTTAAGAGAAGACTACCTTATTGGGTAATGTTTTGGTAACAATTTAGTATTTTGAATCTTTCTCTACATCTTTCTACTTACTATTTTTTTCATATGTTGCACAATTCCAAATGATCTGAAATTTTTCAAACATGTATCCAACTTGCCTTGAAGAATGACTCTAAAGAAGAACCACCATTTGGGACATTTTTTCATATAAATGTGACCTTGTGAGGTGCAGCTACCTGTTTTTTCATAGGGCCAAAAAAAGGATATTTGTCACTTCAAATGCTAATATCTTGCAATCTACATGGTGGGAATTTCTGAAATTTTTTCCGCATCTTCTCAATCTAGTGTACTACTAGATCATATGGGAACATGTGTCCCCAAATGATGTTTTTCAAAAATTTGCTACTTGTATTAGAAATGGCAGTTTTTGAGAGTTTTTGGTGAAAACATAGTCAAGGAACTTTAGGGATTAAAGGTTAATCTACATATAAAGTGTTTGTTTTTCATCATTACAAGAGATATTGCAAAATTTATAATTTTCTTAATTTTCTTTGTCAAATTGGATTCCTAAAGTTACTTTCTAAATAATTTGAATTTGCATTATTCAATTGTACAAATTAAACTCTATGCAAAAGCATTTGAACCATTCAATTTGAAATAATGATGTGAAAATTATAAAAACTTTCATTCTTGTAGGCAAGGAAGGTAGAAAAAAAATACAAAGCCATATTTTGGACTCAATTTTGAAAATTTCCAATTAAATTTTCAAAAATATCTAAGAGAATGGAACATGACATTGAACTCATTAGGGTTAAATGTTTGTGGTAAACAATGATATTATGTTTTTTCTTTTTACAAATTGGATGTTCAAGTGGAAATTTATGTGGTGTTACAAGTGTAATATCAGATTGGATGCTAATTTATAGAGGTGATACACAGGTCATGATTTTTAATACTCTTGAAAGGGAAATGATTGTTTAAGATTCGTGTACTCTTTCAAACACAATCAATGTAAAAGTCATGTAAATTGATATTTTACTTTTCAATTGATTTGTCCAAAGACATATAGAAAGATGATACAAGTTGCAAGAGCGAGTGGGGTCATTTAGGTTACTTGTAAATGATAGAACCACCCATCGTCGACCACTTAAGCGATTCCACACATTTGTGGAGCAAATTTAAAGCAATGTAAATTTTCTACCATGCAAAAAGATAGAAATCATAAGGATTACAAATTTTTTGGTAATTTAATGCCTTGAAGTGAAATTAGTATGAGCTTTGGAAGCCAAAAGTTGGTTTGGACCCATACCCAATGCATAAGGTCTTCTATAACTGTTCATTCAAAGACTATTTAGGCTCTCAAAACTAAAGGCATGTGTTATGACATTGATAGTTGGAAACCAGGAAGTGATGGTTAGAAACCAATTGTAGTCTTTGTTGAATTTTCCAATACCTTTAGGGCCTCTTCACACTATGGTTGTCCAAGTCGAGAGGCCGTGGGATTGAGTGGCCAAACTTTGGTGAGAGTCTAAGGAAATGAGCAATAAATAGGCCAAAAAAACTAGGAATTAGAGCCTTCGACTGGCCATAGTGTATAGCCTCCAAGGGCCGACGTCCAAAGTCCAAGCCCAAAGTCCAAACCTATTCCATTTTTTCGACTTCTATCATTACTCTCCACATTAATCCATCCAATTTCTGAAATTTTCAATAAATTGTCACCCATGTGACAATTTTTTCAAGCAAAAGGTTAAAAAGACATGAGAAAGGAGTCAAAAATGGCCTTGGAAAAATAATTACAGCACATGCTCTCATCATCGAACAAAGAATATGAAGGATATAAATGGAAGAAAAGGTGGCATTAAACATTGAAGGGAAGTAGGTTCATTGATTGCTAAGACTCACCATTTTAGTAGTGGAGACTAGGTTTCAAACAAATAAACAAATAAACAAGGGAGGGCATCCTACCTATTACTACAAAAATAGTCTGATCTAGTGGTGGCAATCTTATCAGTTTCTGAAAAAAACTTGATGGACTCTCAATTGGAGTTTGGGTTGGCCAAAAATGGAGACCCAAACTCTAATCAAGAGTTTGTCACCATGTAGGCATTTGGTTGCCATGTAGGCAAACAAATGGGCGACAGACTTTGGACTGTACCTCCTTGTTTGAAGGCTCAAGAGGCCGAACTCTTAGGTTTCTGCAATCTCATTGGCTAAAACCGACGGACTCTCAACCTTGTGCTGTAGTGTGAAGTCGCCCTTAGATTCCCATGGGATCCTAGTTAGGAATGGGTGGTTCTACTATAGAGGTGCCAACTAGTGTTTGTAAAAAAGGCAGTGGGCTCTTGTTGTGCAGCTTGGTGGAAGAAGGGTTTATAGTACAAGATATTCTTTGCATCATTTGAAGCGTTTTAACATGCAACAATGTTTTTTTTCAAAGATTTATACAATTCTAGAGAGATTTTTGTATATATGAATGAAATGTGCTAAGATCAAAGTTTTATGACAATGTAAAATTTCTTTTTCTATTTCAATGTCGGATATTGTAGACCTATATATACATGACCCCCATTTTTAGTCTAAGAGTAGTTGACGTAGACATTTGGATAAGGCCTACTAACACCACTTTCTAATTAGTCCCATGAGGTGTATACTTGGATGAGTGTTTTTAGTGACAAAGTCAATATAGGATGTGGCATGAGTCCCTACATATTTCAGTTATCACACCTTTTTTACCCTTTCTAAATTCCGTATTATTATATTTTTATGTATCTTCTTATATTATAATATAGTATGATATTGAGGAAAAAGAAGCAAGACCATAACCATGTTTTTGCAACATACTGAGTATTTGGAAACAAATTCCAAGCCATTAGAATTAGGACTTGAATTATATAAAACAAAATCACTTAGATACTCTTTCCAATTCAACAAAACACATGGGCCACATCTATGTAGTGATTCCCACGAAAATTGACAAGTTTATGCATGGATTGGAAGATGGCATCAGTGACCAAATGATCTGCCTTTTAAACTGAGCACTGCTAATTTTGGAGTCGTCATAGGGAGCTCTCTAATATAATTTTCATTGACAAAATTTTGCTACATGCCATCTAGAAATTTGTCTCCAATGAAATGGGATATAATGATGTACATTCTAGAGACCTTGCCTATAACTCAAGATGAAAGCTTAATAGGAGGTGGAATGTAGATTTGGAGCATTTAAGGCATAAATTGCGACTTGAGAAAAATCTACACATAAAATCTCTATTTCTACAACTACTTCTTTTCTCTCGTCTCAACATAAACTTAATTCAAAGTATTGCACAAATATCACGAGACAATAAATGACCAACCTGTCTCATGACTAAAGAATAAATCCAATTTCCATTTTTTTAGCATACTTGAATGTACTTCATCTATTCATAAAGCTCTATAAAGCTCCAATAGTGTGCTCTTGAGAAATACTCATTATCCAACCAGTGGAGGATGGCTCATGCAGTGGTTCAATTACATTACATTGAGTAAAAGGGACCCAAATCCAAAACTTGGAATACTCCATTGACGATGTAAACCATGCAGTGACAAATGGCAAACTAAAAATTGAGAAAATTGAGAACAGCAAAACTTTGAGATAAGTATTTTTTTGCTAAACTCAGTTAAGATATACCCAAAACTATTCTTCCAGGATTTGCAAGAGTAGCGTGTGAGAGGCTCAATAATTGTGTTCTTTTAATAAAAGCTTTATCATTTTGTTCCTCCATGATGAAACAGATTTTCTTGAGGCAAGTTGCAGCCCACCAACCATGCTCTAAAAATGAACTCCAAACTGAAACAAAAGACCAGTGATTGATTGATTACTGGAATGCCTTGAGAGACAGCGGCACAAACTTTTGATACTCCATTATCAATACAGAGTGCAGGTGCAGGGGTGCACATCTGCCCTGCACAGTGGACACTGTAAATTGCGAACCATGAAACAGGATATTAGATGAATCTCCACAATGTGGCCAGATATAACTTAGAAACTGATAATAAGGTAACTACACCTAAAGTTGCACAAAAAAAGCAATGCAGCATGGTTCCCACTATTATGTTGTAAAAAAAAATTCATGGGGTCTTGTTGGTTGTCAAAAGGGGATTTTAGATTCTCTTGGAATACATTTTTTGGACATCGTATGAATAAACTACAAATTTTCAAAGTGTTGAAAATAGGTGTTTCTAAAATCCACCATAGACTCTCATGAATAGTGGGAGTACTTTTCAAGCAAGAATCTGTAGCGATCAATTTTACAAAGAAGTTGAATTTAGGGGTAGTTACCTTACTATTCTTCCTCTACAATACTTCAAATATGCCATCCACGACCAACTTGTTTACCCCCTAATGGCCCTTAACAACCCAAAGGCTTTTTTTGAGCTTCTTGGAATTGGCTCTAAATTAAACAAAAACATCAACATTTTGATAAGTTTGATCAATTTTTCTTTGACTTGTAACCATATAAATATAAACTAGACATGTTAGAGTTCACATGGGAAAAACAAACCCAACAATATCATCTATAGATTGAAAAATTAGAATGTTTGATCATGAGGATGTTAAAACTTGTGAAAGTGATTTGAAGTCTTTCAATCCTCTTTTCACATGTCAAATCTGAAATTGAGGTCATCAAAAAAATATGAGTCTAAAGGACACAACATGCATAACCCCAATTCATTTGTGGCTTCTCAATATCTACTCTACAATTTTTATGATTGAATTTTTAATGTGACTTTTTCTTTAAGATCTAGTGAATTTGAATCTCATTTCCAAGAGCCCTCAACACTAGAAAAAATCAAAATCAAGATTTGCAATGGACACCCTTGCACAATATCTTTAAGAAAATAATCATACTCAATCATTTTCAAAATCAGATTTTTGATGCTAAAGCTAGACTTCAAAAAGAATATTCTTCAAATCCTACTTAAAATTACGGTAACATGGTAAGATTTTGTTTGACATTAAAATTTTGTCAACATCTCCCATTTGGGCCTGAAAACTGAATAATAAAATACTGTCATTACAAAAGGATACTATATGAATCTCCACAATATAGCCAGAAATAACTTCGGAACTGATTGATAATAAGTTACTGTTCTTCCCTCTACGGTACTTCAAATATGCCCATCTATGACTTACTTGTTCAAATGCAGGTGGGACCACCCACCCCCACCCCCCTCACTTTGTACAAACAAAAACAATGTAAATAAGCAACATTCTGCCTATGCTTGGAATTTTTGAACAAAAGTCTGAATTTTAATCCTTCAAATCTGAAGACCCCCCCCCTTTTTCTTTGACAAAAAACCATTGAAAACTGTCATGTTCAATTACTTTGGCACATCCAATGGGAAATTCTTACATTAGAATAGTATGAAAATGTGTGGAAGGGTGATTGCAAGAAAGATTTGTTCTATTTCTTGTCTTCTTGCCCTTGGACAAGATGTTTTGTACTCATAATTTTGGCATCCTTAGTTCATTTTGCGTGAAATTTGGAAAGAAGGTAGATGGAGAAGTTTCAGACATTTCATAATTTTTTCAAATTATTTTCCTACTTTTAACCTGCCCCTAATTGGATGTCTATTTTGGCCATTTGGGGTTTTTTTAGTACTATTGGCAACCCCCAAAAGAAAATTGGAAGCCACAAATTGGATATGTTAGAGGTGTACTACCTTTTTAAAGATTGACGAAGAGGTTTTGTGAAAATAGCAACATGTCAGTTGCACATGTGGGGTCAAACTGACCTTCCTTTGCTTGAAGGCTATAGAGAGGGAAAAAAATTTCCTACATGAATTTTTTGGAGCAATGGAAGTGCAATCCTTTCTAGAAAAATGGCTTTTTTATGGAAATTTTTTGAATTTTTTTTGAATTACTAAAAACGGAAAAGTCAACAGACCCCGTTTTTCCTAATTTTTTTGTTGCTAGTGGCTTCTGTAATACTACATAGTACTAAAGCAACGGTTTAGATTCACAAGCGCTAAAATCAATGGTTTAGATTCACAAGCGCTAAAATCAATGGTTTAGATTCACAAGTGCAATTCTGATGCACGAATTTGACAGGTCCCTGTAGTACTACTAGTCCTATGCACAAAAACTATGATTCTGATCAAAAAACGTGAAGTGTTTCTTGCAATCACCCAGTGAAGGAAATGAGTGTTTTGGCCTCTAGCCTAAATAAATTATGAGGCTTTGAATCCTTTTAACTTAAAATTTTTTGTACTATAGATTGAAATTGAAATTTTTTTATCTTGAGAAATAAAGGTGAGACTTTAGGCCCTCCCTAATGATTTCTATTCTTCATAAAATTCTTAAGTCAAATCAGATACAAGATATAAGGAAAAACTAAATTGTTGATAGCTCAAAGATAAATTGAAACACACTAATCCCAACAATAAGAGTGTTTTGGATTGAAAATTGAACCATGTACAATTTTTTTTACTTTAAAAAAATTGAGTTTAAAAATGGATCCACTGCATTATCTTTGCAATAATTTGCTAAGATTGCGTGCAAAACAAGAAACTTCATAATTTTTTTCACTTATCCAAAGAGAATGAGTAAAAAATTAAAATAAAACATCATATATAAGAAATAAAACTTTAAAAAATTATGAAAAGTTTCTTTTTTGTTGCCTATCTTCACCTAGTTCGGGCTTTTGTCAACATAACTTTTGCTTCAAGGTAACATTCTGAAATATACATTATATTCCAAGAAAGTTGAAATCCTAAAAAATCTTGCCAAAAATTGAGATCATACTTACTTGACCAAACCTTCTAGAGTCCCCCAAAGAGACTCTTCGGTTCCTCGCACGTAAAACCTGACGAATGCCATGCACAACAAACAAATCAGAAGAAATACCCTAAATCCACCACAGCAATAATTTCAGGGTCACGAAAGTGCTGCACGTCACTGAAGGAGTCCAACCTCTACTATCCAATGATACCTCAGCCACCTGCTAACGATCTTTACCCCAGTTACAGCCACGAGCACAATAATCACGCACCAATCCTCATGAGAAAGGAAAACATGCTCTCCCTTTAATTTGCGTTCCACCAAGGCTGAACGATAAGAAGCTCGTTGGAAGACCTGGTTTGGAAATTGGTCGCGGTGTAAGCGAAGGAGTGACAATTCGAAGAGGGTTTCCTACGCGCCGCTAATTTGGTAGTCGTCGACTCCGATGGGAGTTTTCATAATTCAATTAGGAACCCGCAGTGTACAAATTGGGGTTGGGATGTCGGTGTATAATCCTGCTACGTACTTTCAGTCTTGCATCGCTTGATAATCCACAAGTTTCTGAGAAACTGACGTAACCGGAACGAGCTTTACGCTTTTGATATCTTACTTGATTGCAACTCAGTAATTCCAAACACTTGCCAAGTCATTTTACATTCATCTCTCCAATAGCGAACTGAACCACGCCATGCCTATCGACTGAAGGCAATGGAACTTACCAATCGGAGGGCACATTGCACAGCTCAGAAGCTAGCTACACTTCGAGCTCTCCATATGTAGTTTGGACTGTGGATCATCATATAACATGATGCTTACTTCCAAGAGATAACATCAATCATACTTCAAATCTGCAGGGAAGTGGTTTTCCCAACTCCCGTGAGTTCTAGCTCTTTCCTTGAATGTGCTTGTAGACTTGCAAGGGTCTTTTTTTCAGTTCCTATATTATCTAAATATGAGTGTCTTGAGGAGCTGAAATTGTGTTGGTTTCTTAGTTACGTTGAAAGGGTCTGTGTTCACTAAAGCGTTCACCAATAATGTGGATATCGTCCTCCATTTGAGAATTCCGTCCCTGTGTAGGTTGAATTCAAGATTTAACTTCTCCAGCTGGAATTCAAAGGGACTGAACCCATCAGCTTTAGAGTGTTGACTGTGAGGCCTCCTCACTTGTGAAGTTAATATTCAGCCAGGAGGTCCACAGTTACAGTTACAGTTTAGGGTACATCGATTGGGCTAAGCTTGGTAGTTGAAAATCCATAAACCGATTCTCAGGGGATGACCTTGGAGGTAAAGGTTGAGGGTTGATTGAGGTAATTCCATCCAATTTTCTCTTCAGATCGTAAACCTGATTCTGCACTGGATTGTTCGAATGTTAGCACCATTTCTCCTCGGCCTCAAATGTCTGATAGATAGCCCGTGCTTCCAAGGCTAGTGTCGAGATTGGGTTGTCTCAAACCCAGGTCGTGCTTATGAATTATTGAAGTATTGATTGATTGTTCACTTCCAACCACGAGAACCCATCTCAATTGACGTGATGTATAAATCATTGCCATGCAGATAACAATTTAGAAACTAAAAGAGATCAAAGTCAGGTGTACACTTTCTCCTCCTTTGAAGAGCATCTCCAGTCCTTTGCCACACTGGCCCAACCTAGTGGTTGGGGGATGAAAAGTGTGCAATGATTCCTTCTGCCGGCCACCAAGGGTCTTGCAGCCCCTTCTTGTGCTGTGCTTTGGGCGTTCTCTATGGGTCCATCGTGTCGTTGCTTGTGTTTTTGTCACTGTTCCCCCGGCCAGGCCACTTGTAGCTGGCTGGTTTGTAATTTTACTCTTGCAATGCAATTCCGTTTCATTTGTGTCAAAAAAAAAAGAAGTGTGCAATAAATGTTTGACCCACCAAAATATTCTCCTTCAATTGGCAAGTGCAATTTTTTCGGGTACATCAACTCTGCTAAAACTATTTTTTCTTCCACAAAGAATTCATTGGATTAGCACTAATGGGGATTCTTTTGATTTGGACCACTAGGAGTCTTGCATTGTTGATTGGATGACAAAATAGCAAGTTGCACCATTGGGGCAAACAAGAATTTGTTGTAAGGAAACAAAGTCTTGAATTTCCTTCATATGGTGTTTCTTTGTATTGCTAGAAGAGTAGAATCATCAATACAAAAGTTAGATGCCATCACTTGCCCATGGTTTGCAAAGTCAAAAAGTTGAAGATTTCTCGGAATTGATGCCAACACAACTTGTGTAAGTCCCCATGCCAAACTTTCTTGGCATTTCAATAAAGTACTCTAAAAAACAAGTGCCTGCTGAATGTTTACCACTCATGTCCTTCAATGAAGATTCCTTGAAGATTTGAAGGTGACTTGGAACCAACCAATTTTCTACTAGTGTATTCACAAGGTTATCTATTATTAATAGATTTCATCCAAATATTGATGAATTGAGTATTTTTATAAGAAGGATTTGTTTTATTTCATCCATTTTTGTAGACATTTTTCTATGTGTTGAATGAGTCTATTCCAAAATCAAGTAAGATCCTATGAAAAGATTGTCAAATATTTCTTAGATCCTTAGAACTATAGAACCCTCCTTTGCAATAAGTCATTTAGTGTAGTCTTGTTTTTATTTGTGAGAGTTAAATCTATAAAAAAAAATGAGAAGCTCACTCTCCAATTGATTCTTCCATGTTAATTAGGCTTAAGATGGGTACCCCCAAAATGCCACTCTTTGCTATTGTGCCCAATTACTATTATTAGACTAGTCAAATTTTCATGTTTTCATGTTGGCAAGTGAAAGGAGTTTCCAAGGAACCAAAGAATGCAACATTTGGATACCGTATGCAAGAGTTATGAAGAGTAAAAAAATATTTGGTAGATGTTCTGAAATCAATTTCTTCTCTTGTCGTCCGTGTTTTCTTGTGTTGTGTCCCCGGCCAGGCCACTTGTGGCTGGCTGGTTTGTATTTTTTCTCTTGCAATGGAATTCCGTTTCATTTGTGTCAAAAATTAAAAATTAAAAAAAAATCAATTTCTTTAACCAACATACACATGGATTTTGAAGATATACACACAGTGTACTCTTTCTCTTTGCAATGGAACCCTGTTTCATTTGTTTCAAAATAAAAATTATATATATATAGACACACACACACAGTGATGATGGCGGGTTTTGTTTTGTTTTTGATACAAATGAAACGGAATTTCATTGCAATGATGGCGGTTTAAGGAGTGATTTTAGAGTGTACCCAACAATTTACCTCCTCTTGACAGTGGGTTGTACAGTACAGTGGGTTTTAAATGCAGTAGTTAATATGACTAACTTAAAGCTCCTCACTCGTGTAGAACCAGCAACAACACTCGAAGTCAAAGTCTGGTTCAGTCTTCGAGCTGGCTGGTGGCTCCAGAAAGCGCGTCTCTCGCAATTGGAGTATTGGACCAACCAAGCGCTGGCAGACTGTTTGCTCGCCTTGGGGCCATGAACGTGGTCACATGGGCAAATGATTGGGTTGTTTTTTTTACACATATGAAATGGAATTTCATTGCACGGATAGGATACATACCGGCCAGCCACAAGTGGTGGGCAAATGATTTTGAGTCAGCTCTCCGACGAACTCCTGCCCGAAATCTTGGCTCCCAACTGTCGCTGGTTCGGGCTTGCCTCGGACTGAGTCAGCTCGACGAGTAACTTATGCTATTGTTTCTCCCCCTTGCGAAGTTGCAGTGCCTCTTTGGAAGCATTTTGTGAGCTTGGAGCCTTGCTTGGCTCCTTCCTCAGAGCCATGCTTGGAGCTCTTATTAGTGCTCTTCGATAGTAAACCACTCATCCAAGCATATGCCTCGTTGGACTAACTGGAAAGTGGTGTATGTATGCCTTATGTAAATGTTTATGGCCACTATACTTTGAATGAAAATAGAGACATGTATATAGGTCTACAACATCCCATCTTGAAATAGAAAAAGAAATTTACACTGTGATAAAACTTCAATCTCAGCACATTTGATTTTTGTATCCAAAACTCCATCCTGAACTATATAAATCTTTGAAAAAATGCACTTCTAAAGTTTGTTAACCCTAAGCACTCCAATGTCCACTTTGGGGATGATAAATACATTGAAACTCAAGTTTCATCTTCAGCGTTGCTTGGATGAAAGTCATCCTAATTTGTGGAGATACTTTATCAAGTTGTTATCTTATCTAATTGTTAGATTTGGTGTTACTACAATACATATTTTTCTAAAATTACAAATGTGCAAATAGGTCAAATGGTTGACCAGGCCAGAATCCCATTAACTCTAATTCAAAACTAGATTTGCAAAAATGAGGTCATAGATTTGAAGAACACAAAAATTCCAAAAAATCATCATGTCAAGAGAACCTTGTTTCAAATCCATTCCAACAAATTTTACTCAAAAAAATGATTATATTTTGCTTGTAATCAAATTTAGAAGGAATTTTGAAATTTTCCTTTCAAAACTAAAAAAAATATATATTGGTGATAGCATTGGTGAATCTAACTAGACAGATGGAACCTACAACTCATAATCAACAACTTTAATTTGAATATGAATTCCAAAATATTCTTCCAAAAAATACTTTGTAATTATTTTTTCAAATTGTCAATTTTGGTGAAAACTCTTTACGCTTATGGATTAAACTCAATATTATTACATTTTCATATATATTCTTGTATTAGAATGTAGTGTTATATTGAGAAAAAAATTAGCAAAACCTTGATTGGGTTTGTGCAATGACCCCAACATATGGAAACAAATTCTAAGCAATCAAAATTGTGATTCAAATTATATAAAACAAAATCATACTTAGGACATTCTTTCCAATTCAATAGAATACATGGTTGACATCTACAAAGTGATTTCTTGGAAGACTTGACAAGTTTTTGCATCTATTTAAGATCCTACTTTACAAAATATTGAAATTTATTTCACCCTACCAAGAATTTACCATTGAAAATTTGAAGAAAACACATTGATTGTGTCTTCTTCATCCTCAAGGGGTTAATATATTTTGTAAATGTTTTTCTTACCTACAGCATCATGTTTTGCAATATTAGAAAACGGGATATGGCCATGTACATTCTAGAGACCTTGCCTATAATACAAGAAGAAAGCCTAATAGGATATGGAATGTAGATTTGAAGCTTTTAAGGCATAAATTATAACTTGAGACAAATCTAAACATAAAATCTCCATTTCTACAAGATTTTCTTTTCTCTCACCTCAATATGAACTAGTTCAAAGTGTTACACAAATATCGTGAGGCACTAAACGACCAAGCTAATTCCACGAATGAAAAATAAACCCAATTTCTTTTTTTAGCATAGTTGAATGTACTTCATCTATACATAAAGCTCTATAAATCTCCAATACTATGCTCTTGAAAAATGTTCAATATGCAACCAATGGCGGATGGCTCAACATTGGGGTTCAGTTAAAATGCATCGAGTAAAAGGATCAGCAATCCCAAACTTGAAATACAAGAGATGTAAAACATGCTAGGTGATGAATGCCAAAATAAAAGTTGAGATATTTTAGAAGCCAAACTTTGGAATCAATACTTTTTTACTTGACTATATCAAGTAAAAGGATTCCTTGAGGATGCGATTAGCATGTGAGAAGCTCAACAATCATGTTCCTCTAAAAAACTTTAGCATTTTTTTCCTCCATGATGAAAGGATGAAACAAATTTTCTTTAGGCAAGTTGTTGCATACCCAACCATGCTCCAAAATTGAACAAACTCCAAAGCAAAAGACCAAGGATTGATTAAGGTAACTACACTAAAAAACAACCTCTTTCTAAAACTAACCCCTATATATTGCTACCAAAAATGCACTCCCACTATTCATGAGAATCTAGGGTTGGTTTTAGAAACACCTATTTTTCAGCACTTTGAAAATCCATAATTTATTCATACAATGTCCAAAAAATGAATTCTAAGAAAATCTAGAATCTCCTTTTAATTACTAACAAGATCCCACAATAAGTTTTCTAATATAATAGTGGAAACTATGATGGATTGTTTGTTTGGATGCTTTTGGGTGTAGTTACCTTAATGCAGTCACTTGAGAGACAAGGGCACCAACATTTGATACAAGTTAGAACGTTTTTTAGTGCATAACTATCAATTATAGGATTTGTAGGTGGACCCAATTTGAAGCACTTTTGAAAAGTAGTGTAAATCAAGCCGATAGTAGTTTGGTGACCATTATTACACCTCTCTAAATGCACAAACCTTTCTTAGTACATATAGTAGTTCGAACACCATGTACTAAGAGAGGTTCTACCTATAGTCTATAAATTATAGAACTTTCTTGGATCCCCATATGCTGAAGATGGTGCTATGAACAACTCTCTGTTGAATGCCTAAGCTTAACCTTGTAACACTTCCACTAGTACTAAGTGTCTGATGGATGACAAAGAATTCTCCCATGTGAGATAGAAGTGCGATTGTTCATCCTGGGAATTTTGTGCAGGAAGGGGGAGGTCTTGCACAATAGTATGACCTTCAATGAATATATAGAGAGATACATATAAAGTAGATGATTCACACTGTTTCCAAAAACGGAGATTTTCAGGGTGACCCGACCGTTCTTAAAGGGTTAAGTTATCTGTAGTTCTGTACCCACCAATTCAGTTCCCATTTGCCAAAAGCCCTGCTCATGCTCCAAACATGCTTCTCACAGCAAACACAATCAGTTATGAATCATGAAATACTGCCGCTAAAAAGGGATATGATATGAATCTCTACAACTTACATGGCCATAAATAACTTAGGAACTCACATGGTGGGTCCCCCCAAATGCACCAGTGATCCTAAACCACCATCTTCACTTTTTGTACATCTCCAAAATCAATTATGTACCTATGTAGAAGAAATTATTTTAGAATCAAACTTTGTTCCCTCGTAACTTTTGCATATGGTATCCAAATGTCACATTCTTTGGTCTGTTCCAACCTCCTTTCAAGTGCCAACAAAGTAATACAAAAATTTGACCAATTTAACCCCTATAGGACCAAATTGCATTTGGGGGGGCAACATAGCAATTTTGGGCAACTCACCATGAATGGAATTTTTATTTACTTTTATTGCAATTTTCACAAAACATTGGGACTAGGCTTTTCTTTAAGGCCTAAAATTTTTCATAACTTTTGACTACATGGTTAAAAAGTTATTGTATTACATGTAGTTTTTTCCTTGAGTGGGCAATCTAAGTAGATCAGAAAAAATCACTTTTTTCATAAACAAAAATTTGAAATTGGTTTTCTAGAGTTATATATACCTAGAAAGCTTTGAATCATTCCATTTTGATTATTGAGATGAAAGTTATGAGGAGTTTCAGTTTGTGAGTAGTTATGAATTTTTTACTCTAAAATAATCTTTGAAGGCTTTTATTTAATCAATTTTCAATATTATTCAAAAAATAATAAAATCATTGGATGTAGATTATTTATTACAACATTACAACCATTGGGATTGGCATTTTTCAATTCCATATCTAAATTCTCAACAATTTAGTATTTTGAATCATTCTCTACTTCTTCCTACTTACTATTTGTTTCCTATATGTTGTACAATTCCAAATGATCTAAAAATTTTCAAGCATGTATCCAACTTGCCTTGAAGAATGAATCCAAAGAAGTATCACCATTTGGGTCATTTTTTCATAAACATGTGACCTCGTAAAGAGTAGCTGCCGGGTTTTTCACTGGGCCCAAAATAAGATTTTTGTCAATTCTAACACTAATATCTTGCAATCTACATGATGGAAACTTATGAAATTTTTTCCACATCCTCTCAAACCAATGTACTACAAAATCCTATGGTTACATGTGTCCAAAATTGTTGTTTTTCTAAAATTTGGTACTTGTACTAGAAATAGCAGTTTTGGAGTGTTTTTGGTGAAAACATAGTCAAGGAGCTTTAGGGGTTATTAATAGTAACTAGGCCCAAAAGCAAAAAGTGGCAGTTTAGGGGGTACCCACCTTAATACTAAATGTCTAACACTACAAATATGCCATCTATGACTTACTTATTTAACCCTGGAAGGATGGGCACATGACCACTGATTTCAAGCGTCACCATCCATTACTCTATTTGCTACCATTTTGCAACTACATGTGAATGAAAAATTTGAAATTTATTTTTCAAAGAGGAAATACAATGTCTGGTACAAGTCATAAAATTTTCAAATTGGGGAGGGATTTGAAATTATTGTGAATTTCTTAAGAAGAAAAGGAAGAAAATTTATATCAAATACATAATATACTTGAAAAATACGAAATTTCAACATAGATGTATATTAGAGTACATAACATCGTGGTTTGAACCAAAGTTAGCATGTCATTCTAAAATTAGAAAATCAACAAAGACATATTGTTATAAAATATTGAGATTTATAAATTTTTCAAAATTTCCAATTGAAGTTCACACTACACTTGATAAGCTTCATTTCATTAGTTGGACTCAAATTTAGAAAATATCATTTTAATGGCTAAATTTCACATCAAGAGTAAATAGCAAGAAATGGCCAAAATACACTACTAACAAGGGTGATCATTGGATTAAGCATCTTCTTCTTCTTTAGAAAAGTCAATATTACAATAATACAAAATATTTCCAGACTAGTCACTAAAAATATACTCAAGCACCTTAAAAAAAAATTGGATAAGAATTCTTTTTTTTCATCCTACAATCTTAAGTAAAGTCATCCAAACAATCAAACACTTAGCTAGTGTTTGTAGCAATGTTACAAGGTTAAATGTAGTTTATATACTTCGGTTACACCCTCACTTTGTCTCCTTGTAGAAACGAAAACAACAAAAATAAATAGAATTTCGAATATGCTTGGAAATTTTTAACAACAATCTCAATTTTAACCCCTTAAGTCTTGAATCCATTTTTTAGTGTCAAAAACCACTCAAAATTGCCATTTCCAACAAAGTTCTCGAACATTTGTTTCTTTTTCATGTCCAACCATAAGATATTGCATTAGACTTATATGAAAATGTGTCGAATTTTTTTTTATAAACTTTGGCCATATCAATTACGAGATATAAGCATTGAAAGTGAAGAAAACAAATTCTTTTACTTTTAGCTTGACTCATTATAAGGCTTTAAATCCTCTTTACTCAATTTTTTGTTATTGCAAATTGTGAATTAATTTTTTTTTGGTTGAAGAACTAAGCTAGTAGTTTGTAATTTCTTTCAAAAAACAAACTCTAGGATTTTCATTCTTTAAAACCTTCACTTATATCAAAGCCAGTAAGAGAACTAAGGAAATATTGAATTCTTGATAGCTTTGCAATAAAATTGAATCACACTAATTCCAACGATAAGATTGTTTAATAAAAAGAACTAAACCTTGTGCAATGTTTTTGACTAATTATTATAATTAAGTTCAAAAAGGATCCAATACATGAGTTTCTCAATAATTTGCCAAGTGAAAAGATTACCTGCAAAACAAGAAGCTTCGTAACTTTCACATTTCTTATCCAAATGAAATGAATAAAATCTTTCCATATAGAAAAAATAGAAGTTATAAGACACACTTTGAATGAAAAATTCTCTCAAGTTTGTAGAGTTTTTCGGTTACCCATCCTTGCCTATTTTGGGCTAATTGTGGCATAGCTTTTGCTTCTAGTCTTTGATTGAAATAAATATTATATTCCCACACAACTCATTGATTTTTCTATTTTGGAAATAGTTTCCAAAATCCATGTCAAAATTTGAAATCATCGGTACTTGATCAAACCTTCAAGAATCCTTTGAGGGGATGCTTGATACTCGAGGGGTTGATAATAAACAACCATAGTCAATAAAAAAACTAATAATAAAATCCTAGGAAGAAACTTCGTAGTTAACAACAACACATCCACAATAGTCACAAACAAATTCAAGCATGATTTGATCATTTGCGAGATTGAATTCCATAATTGATTTTTGAGCCTCCGGATGCTCACTTGTGTTGAATAATTAATTAAAGTATGTAATTTATCAACATTGTGTTCTTGAGCTCAATAATCTTACAAGCTCCCTCTTAAGCCATTCAAAGAATCTTGCATAATATAGAATACAATTGGCATTTTTTGTCTTGTATAATTAGCATTCAATTCTTTCACAATCCCAATCAAGAACATTGACCAATTTCAATTTCAAGAAAATCAAAACTTCATTTTTGGTGAATTATTTAATTTAATATTCATGGTTTTAAATGATAATTGATTGAAAAACATTTTTGATAAATTTTTAAAAAATTGATTGTATAGATATCTAGGAAACATCCATATGCAAATCTTTCCTTCTACAAGCTTCTCCCCCAAAGTTGCAAAATTCTCTCCATGAAGAGTTCAATGTGAGGTGTTGTACGTTCAAATTTGTAAAATAGATATCTCTATATTTTAACTAGATTTTGGCAAAGTAATTGCATCATCATTCTCAAATTTACAAGATTAGTTATAGTGTAAGGGTCAAGTAGCAAAATGTAATTTCTATAAAGGGATATTAATTTTACAAAATTTGGGCATTGTCCCTCCAACAGTGAAAGGGAATCGTAAACTTTTTTGGAGACGGCTTGTTGAAGGAAAAATGTGCACATGGAGATGTTTCCTGCATATCTATGCAATCAAATTAAAAAAAATTATCATCAATGTTTTTCAATTAATTATCGTGTACAACCATGAATATTAAATGAAACAATTCACCAAAAATGAAGTTTTGTTTTTTTGAAACTGAAATTTGGTATGCTCGATGGAATTGTGTAAGAATTGAATGTCAATTATGTAAGACCAAAATGACAATGGTATTCCATATTATGCAAGATTCTTTGAATGGACCAATAGACAATTTGTAAGATTATTAGACCAACCATTATTGTACAATTAGTAGCAACATTTAGTTGGTGGTAAATCGGTTCTTAGGGGATGAACTTAGGGATACGGAGAATCGACCCCTCATTGCCTTGCAAAAGGGTAATTGTAATAAATTGCCCCCTATTTTATGCAATATTTTTTGGTATTTCTTCACTTCTTCTACCTCATTTGAGGCCTCTTATTGCAAATAAAGAATTCCAATATTAACCCAAGGGGACATTGTGGGACAATAGGGGTCAATTCACCTTGGCCATGGACTTCGAGGCAAAGTTCTTTTGTTTAGTTTATTAGTTTTTCTTAAGAAAGGTAGAGGGGTGATTGAGGTACTTCTTTCCTATTTTCTCTTCAAATCGTAAACCTAGATGTACTGTTTGTCTTGTTTTGTTTGCTTGTTTGTTGTCTTGATTTGTCTTGGTTCTCCAGTCAAGCCACTTGTGGTTGATGGGCCTGTATTTTATCCCTTTGCCATGGAATTCATTTCATTCGTTTCAAAAAAAAAAAAACCAAAAAACCCTGGATGCACTGGATTATTTGAATAATAGCACCATTTCTCCTTGCCCTTGAATGCTTGATAGTACATGCTTTGATGGCTAGTCTTTAGAGTTGAGATTGGATTCTCTCAAGCCTAGGTCGTGCTTATGAATTATTGAAGTATTGATTGGTTGTTTACTTCCAACCACGAGAACCTATCTCACTTGACATGATGTATAAATCATTGCCATACACATAACAATTTAGAAAACAAAAAAGATCAAAGTCAGGTGTAAACTTTCTCCTCTTTTGAAGAGCATCGCCACACTTGTCCAACCTGGTGGTTTGGGGATGAAAAGTGTGCAAGAAATGTTTGACCCACCAAAATATTCTCCTTCAATTGGCAAATGCAATTTTGTTGGAAAAATCTACTCTATTAAAACTATTTTTTCTTCTACAAAGAGTTCATTGGATTAGCACTAATGGAGAATATTTTGCTTTGGACCACTAGGAGTCTTGCATTGTTGGTTGGATGACAAAATAGCATGTTGCACTATTGGGGCAAACAAGAATTTGTTGTAATGAAACAAAGTCTTGAATTTTCTCTGTATTGCTAGAAGAGTAGCTTTGTCAATACAAAACTTAGATGCCATGACTTGCTTGTGGTTTGCAAAGTTGGAAGTTGCAACTTCTTGGAATTGATGCCAATACAACTTGTGTAAGTCCCCATGCCAAACTTTGTTGGTATTTCAATAAAATACTCTTAGAAATGAGTGACCACCAGATGTTCACCACTCATTTTCTTTGATGTGGATTCCTTGAAGATTTGAAGGTGACTTGGAACCAACCAATCTTTTTTGTCTTTTTGGTGGTAGAGTGACTTGCCCCCTAAAATGTATGCAAGTAAGGAAAAAATGGGTAGAATCATCCACATGCATACATTTGTTCACAAAGTTATCTATTAGTAGTAGATTTCATCCAAATATTGATGAATTGAATATTTTTTTGAGAAGGATTTTTTTCATTTCATCCATTTTTTCAAACATTTTTCTTAGTATTGAAGGAGTCTATTTCAAAATCAAGTAAGATCCTAGTAAAAATTTGTCAAATTTTTGTTAGATCCTTAGAACTCTAGAAGCCTCCTTCACTAAAGGTTTTTTAAGTGTAGTTTTATTTTTATCTATGAGAGTTAAATCTAAAAAATTGATAAACCAACTCTCCAATTGATGCTCCATGGACGGTCAAGCATAAAGTGGGTACCTCTAAAATGCCACTCATTGCTATTGTGCCCAATTACTATTATTAGACTAGTCAAATTCTCATGTTTTCTTGTTGGCAAGTGAAAGGAGGTTCGAAGGAACCAAAGAATGCAACATTTGGATACCGTGCAAAGGTTATGAAGGGTAAAAAAACATTTGGTAGATGTTCTGAAATCAATTTCTTCAATCAACGTACATATGGATTTTGGAGATGTACACAGAGTGATGATGGCGATTTTAGAGAGCGAATTATGAGTGTACTGTACCGAACAATTTACCTCCGCTTGCCAGTCGGTTTTAAGTGCAGTGATTATGACTAAAGCTCCTCACTCGTGTAGAACCAGCAACAACACTCGAAGTCAAAGTCAGGTTCAGTCTTCGAGCTGTCTGGTGGCTACAGAAAGCGCGTCTCGCCCCATTGGACCGACCAAGCGCTGGCAGACTGTTCGCTCGCCTCGGGGCCATGAACGTTGTCACATGGGCAAAAGATTTTGAGTCAGCTCTCCGACGAACTCCTCCCCGAAATCTTGGCTCCCGACTATCGCTGGCTCGGGCTAGCCCCGGACTGTCGGCTCGTCGAGGAACTTATGCTATTGCTTCTCTTCATTGCAAAGTTGCAGTGCCTCTTTGGAAGCGAGTTGCGAGCTTGAAGCTGGACTGGGAGCGCGACTGGGAGCCGTGCTTGGAGCTGTTACTAGTGCTCTGCATGATGCATTTGGAGCAGTGGCAGAAGCGGTGAAGTTCTGCATTTTTGCTTTGCGGTTGAGCAGCTTCAGGAGTATTTGAGCGTTATGTCGTGGATACAAATTCTTGGATGATCGTGCTGCTGTGATTTCGGTGGAGTTTCTAGCTGTCAGCTCCTGTTGCTGAGCGTGCGGATTATTCAATCAAAGCGATCTTTCGATTGCAAAAGCTTATTTAAGGTATCGTAGAATGTTTCTTGGATGGATGTGTGTCTAGATGTGCATACTCCTTGTGGTTTGAGTAGGTTGTGATTCTAGCGGCTGCTTGTATATTGCTGGAGGTTTTATGCTTCTTGAGGTCTCCTCAGTGCGATTACCCTAGTTTTCGTTTACTGGGGGAATATCAGAATTTCCCAGATGATTTTGCACGTGGTGGGCAATTAGGGAAGGGCATTTGTATGAGTTTTCCCTGTTGGCAACTCTGTCAACCGCCAAACATTCTGGAACTTTACAAAAGAATGTTCCTTTCTCTTGAGTGCCTTGCGTTCCTGTATTCGATAGATGCCCATCCTTTTTTTGGATGAATGATCGTCCTTGATTGAGAAGGCACTGTAGCACGGATGAATATGCCTATTCCAGTGTTGCTGGAGATAGAGAGTCCCTAGCCTTACCATTCAAGAAAGTTATGCGGGAATGGCAATCTCCTTGAAATTTTGACCTTTGTGAAGATGGATGTTGCAATTTTTGATTTGTGGAATATTGTGAATGTAATGGAGTTGAGCTTTCCGTTGCTTTATTTTACATGATACTTTGGTTTCGGCTTCTAGGTGTTTCTTTCTAGATTGTTGCATAGCATTAGTTGCTTTATCTTCAACCAATTACCAAACTTGTTTGTTTGTTTAGTGTTGTTATTATGTTGATAGATTAGATTTCCTTGATATAAATTTTAGTATGTGTGAATATGTTCTTGTGGATAAGTAGTGTTAACATTCTTGATCTTTTTGGAAAAGTATTTGGAGGATGAAAGCATAACTAAAGCATTAATGAGTGCAATTGTGCAAGTGTGTTTCACATTTTCACCTATGATTTGTTATTTGTTCTGTAGCCAAGTATGTTTTTATTTCATTGATGAGTATTCTAAATCCTTTAGGCCTTTTACCCAAATTTGCAGTAGACCTAGGTTTTTTGATTGAATTGGATTGTTGCATTTTGGAGGAGGTCCTAGTGACTTGAGATGCTTGATTCCTTTATTGTAGGATCTTTGGGTGTAGCTCTTACTTGTCATCTTGTTCATGCCAAGATCGTAGTCAAGTTTTGTTTCATAAGTTGTAAAATTGATGCTATTGGGAGTGAACTTTGGAACTTTTGGTATAGAAAAAATTGCTAAAGTTTGAGGCATGATATTTTTCAAGTTGGATTTCAAACCACATATCAACATTCAATCTCTAGCATGATCATGTTACAAGTGTTGTGGTTTTTGAGTTTAGAATTTTTGGAAGTTGCATGTCTATAGGTTGAACTCAATTGTTCTAAGGATTTATTTTCCAAGACAATAATAAATGGGAGCTTGTTGCATAATTGTTTTAAGGGGGAGTTGTCTTGGGATAATTCTACTTGAAATGGCCTTGGAATTAGAGGGTTTGATTCAGAAGTTCTAATTTGTTACTCAACCTTTGACATGTGAATCTTGGAAGGATGGGCCTATGATTATGTTTGAGCTTTAAAATCTCTTACTCTTTTGTACATGCTCAATTGAATTTCTACAAATTGAAATTTATATATATATATCTTAGAGGAAATTTCAAATCATTGTGAAAACTTAGTTTTTGAACATTTTGCAAATGTTTCTCTCTTTTGTTTTCATTTATTTATTTTATATCCATTGAATTTTCTTTTCTTTACGTTGGAGATGAAATCACAAGTCCATTTTTTCTTGTTTTTTCCTATTGATGTATCTCTTAGACATTCCAAATTATTCCAAATTCTAGATAAGTATACAAACTATGATGAGTTTTTCAACAATAATTTTTGACTATTTATGTGAGTGATGTTCACAATATGTGTTAAAAAAGATTTGCAATACTTCCTTTGAATTAAACTCTTTTGCTATTGAAATTTACTCATTGGGCCTTCTAACACATATTTACAATGTAAAACATCATAATCTAAAACAAGTTCAACTCCATTGACTAAAGAGGTCATGTATAGTGTGCTACAGAGGTTGCTATGGCAGAATTAGTTGGAGGAGCAATCCTTGAAGCTGTTGTGGGGGAACTACTCAAAACTGTGATATCTATAGCCAAAATGGCTTATTGCTGTAAGAGAAATTGCCAAAGTCTATTGGCGACTTTGGAATCAATCTCACGACATTTGGATGGCATGGAAAACTTGACAACCATTGGAGATGTGAGTTGTCAAGCATGGCTCAAAAGTATGCAAGATCTTTTGGAAGATGCCAAGATTATTGTAGAAACATGTTCAAAGAAGAATTGGACGAATCGAATCAACTACATCAAGCGAACCAAGTTGTCTTCCAAAATCATAGCGATTGACAATCAAATTCGAAAGAAACTAGATGAGGCAGATTTGATTACACTACGCATTGCTCTAGAAATGAGGAATCTGATTATGCTACAACCATCTCCAATGGGTTCAATGTTGCAAAGTATTCCACCTACAAAAGTGCAAGACACTCCAAGCATGATGGTGCCATTTGTGGAAAATCCATTTGAGAGGTTGAAGGACAAAATCTTGAATGGAGTGGATGGAATGGTTGTACCTATGACTATTGGCTTGAAGGGGAGAGGTGGCTGTGGAAAAACATTACTTGCAAAGATGGTCAATAATGACAAGGACATTCAAAAAAAGTATGGCGCAGGTGGCATCTTATGGATTACTATTGGTCGGGATGCTACAATACCATCCCTCTATTTGACCATGGCTAAGCTACTTCATGATGGTGGTACATATGAGTACGACTATAAGCACATGAACCTTGAAGATCAACGTCGATATTTGATGCAAGTACTCCAAAAGAAGAAAGTTCTCTTGATCTTGGATGATGTATGGGACCAATATCCAACAAATAATCGTGCAATGGTTGAATGGTTGGATGTGGCCAAAGGATCGGGTTCAATAACATTGATCACTACCCGAAATGTTTCTGTTTTGAAATGTGTCAAATGTGTGGACATGGTGGATGTCCAATCATTGTCCAAAGAGGATAGTTGGGAATTGTTCTGCATGCACGCCTTTGTAAGTAAGAATCCTCCATCAGCTTGGATTGAAGTCATAGCCAAAGATATTTGTGAGCAATGTGATGGACTTCCTCTAGCTATCAAAGTCATTGGTAGTGCAATGTGGGAAAAGATTGATGAAAGAGAGTGGCATAATACTTTGAAGTATTTGGAAGGAACATCTACAATGGCGCACTCAAAATTCGTTGAGAGAGAAGTGGAGCAGAAACTCTACAATCACATGCAATATAGCTATGACGAATTGGGTGATACTTCCAAAAAATGTTTCCTACATTTTGCAGCATTTCCAGAAGATGATCGAATTTCAACCAACTATTTATGTGACGTATGGCATGTACAACAATTATTTGGTTCTAGAAATGCCCAAGAAACAAGAGATCTTGGCATATTAATCTTAATAGACTTAGCAGACCGTTCCTTGATTGAGATGTCTGGCGATGGAGAGTACGTTCAAATTCATGATGTTCTACGAGACCTTGCAAATCAAATCCTTAGCAAGGCCAAACCGGATGAATGGGCATCTCAATGTTATTTTCAAGTTGGCAAGGATTTTGAAACCTTTCCAGCCATAGGAAAACATGTGAAGATTGTATCCTTGATAGGTTGTACTTTTTGTGAGTTTCCAAACAACCTTGAATTACCAATTCTTCAAGTGTGTTTACTATCAAGGATTTCACATGCCAAGGATCTTGAAAGCTTGGTGATTTCCAAAGGTTTCCTCTCAAGTATGAAAGATTTGCGATTGTTAAACTTAGGAGGATGTGTTGGAGTCAATTGCAATCTTCTCAACTTTAAGGGATTGACCTCACTCACGCACTTGTATTTGAGTAATGGTTCATCCTTGACACAATTTCCGGAGGGTATCAAAGAGTTGAAGTGTCTCACACACTTGGATGTGTCAAGGTGTTCATCCTTGACGCAACTTCCCGAGGGTATCAAAGAGTTGAAATCTCTCACGCACTTGGATGTATCATGGTGTTCATCCTTGACGCAATTTCCTGAGGGTATCAAAGAATTGAAGTCTCTCACACACTTGGATGTGTCAGGGTGTTCATCCTTGACGCAACTTCCTGATGGTATCAAAGAGTTGAAGTCTCTCGCACACTTGGATGTATCATGGTGTTCATCCTTGACGCAACTTCCTGAGGGTATCAAAGAGTTGAAGTCTCTCACACACTTGGATTTGTCAGATTGTTCATCCTTGATGCAACCTCCCGAGAGTATTAAAGAGTTGAAGTCTCTGAGGCACTTAGATTTGTTAGGGTATTCATCCTTGATGCAACTTCCTGAGGGTATCAAAGACTTGAAGTCTCTCACACACTTGGATGTGTCATGGTGTTCATCCTTGACACAACTTCCCGATGGTATCAAAGAGTTGAAGTCTCTCACACACTTGGATTTGTCAGGGTGTTTATCCTTGACGCAACTTCCCGAGGGTATCAAAGAGTTGAAGTCTCTCACCTACTTGGATTTGTCAAAGTGTTCATCCTTGATGCAACTTCCCGAGGGTATCAGAGAGTTGAAGTCTCTCACCTACTTGGATTTGTCAAAGTGTTCATCCTTGACGCAACTTCCCGAGGGTATCAAAGAGTTGAAGTCTCTCAAGCACTTGAATTTATTAGGGTGTTCATCCTTGACGCAACTTCCCGAGGGTATTGAAGTACTGAAGTTTCTCATAGACTTGGGTCCATGAGGGTATTCGTCTTTGATTCAACTTCTAGATGGTATCAAAGACTAAAGTCTCTAAGCCATGTTTTTTTTACTTGTAAGACGGTTTGTCCTTGACAAAGCTTCTAAACTATTTGAAGTGCTAAAATCTCTCATGCCCTTGGATTTGTCATCATATTTTTCATAGATTGTGATTTCAAATAGTATCATTGACTTCTTTACAATGTCTTTTTAGGAGTGGAATTGAAGTTCTTTCATATGCTTAATGAAATTGTAAGCAATTCTAGGTTTTTGAAAATTTGGATGTATTTCAATCTTCAACCCTTTACAAGAGTATTGAAGTAGAAATCAAGTTCTTTATTATTTTTTCACATTTCTAAATTATTGCATTGAATAAATATAGAATGCAAAATTAGGTTCATTACGTTAATACGGACGTTTTAGATGAATGAATGATGATCTAATGTGCTTCATGGACATAAAGACTCACCAATGATTGTTTATATTGCAATACATTTATAAAACTACCATTGATTCAATTAGAAAAGTTGGTGATTGTATATTATAGTGTATTGTGTTTTTTTGTAAAAGTGCACTTCTATGTATGCATTCGTTAAAAAACTTTGGAAATCCATAATATTAAATGTGCATTGACAGAATTTTGGATAGAAGCAAGTTTTTCACCAACTAAGTTTATCCAAAGTACATAATTATATAGAAAACATCAATGAAAAAACTCTATATGGAGTAAAAGAAGAAATTTCCACAAAATGATTGCTTGGTCAAGGTGCATTGTCCATTCATATACGCTAAATTTAGGGATCTCATTGATAACAATTGAAAAGAACAATTGAATATTTCATATACATGATTACTTTTAGAACAATTGTATTTTTCATATTTATGAATTTTATCACATTTTTATATTTACTTTGATGTTCAAAATCTTATATTGGCTTTGAAGGATTTCTAAATGCATATTTAACCTTTTTATTTCTCTTGAAGATGCATTTTATACAAATCATGAGGTGGAAAAGTTCTTCAACTATTTCAATAAAGATCATGAATTAGTTGTGGCAAGATGGGGTAGATTTTCTAGTAAGATTTTGGTGCAAAGATGTGTCATTGAGGGAGAACTTGCACAATTCTAACATTTCATCCATTCCGTGGTAGATGACAAGAATTGGTTACTTTTGGTATGCAATTATTGAATTATTTTAAAAATATATTAAGCATTAAAACTTCAATTGAATATTCATCAAATATAATAAATTACAATGTCTTTCATCTAGAATTTAGCCCCATTTTCATTTGACTCATGGTTTGATTATTTTAGCTATATGTGAGTTGTATCTTTTATAGAAAAACTAGATTTTATGACAACATTCTTATTTGTTTAGGTGTCAACAACTATGAGTAACTATGTATTGGTGTTTGGAATCATTGTAGACTAGTCATTCCGAGCATTCTAGTTGTAGTTGACAAAAGAGTTATTTTTCGTCTTTACAAATTTAGAAGATCTTTAATATGAAGAGGATGTGAGTACATTGATGTGTTTAGACTAAGTGAGTTACAAATGTAGTTAGAACTTAGAGATTGCATCTATCCTTCCAAACTTGCATAATCGCATTTAGCAAGCAAATTTCTTTCATACCTGCCATTGCCAATTGCTTTGCAACTACAATGATACTATACATATGTGGTGGTATAGTACAAGTTCTTCAACAAGAAATTTGTAGTTTCTATTTTCATCGTTTTTGTTTTTTATTCTTTATTTTAAGTTCATAGGTATTATCACTTAGTTTCCATTTGTTTTTGTGCAATTGGCTTGTGTGCATAAGTAAGCCCCTCAATTGTCATTTTGGACTCAATCTTTTTTTTTTTGTTCTTGCACCACATTTGTAGATTTTATAAACAAAAATTTGTACAAAGAGTGTTAGACAACAAGGATAAAGTACTTACTAATGTAGAGTTTCGCCGTTAAAGTCTAGAGTGCCTAAAATGCTCCCTGAAATGCTCTTATCTCTCCTTTGTAGACTAATTAGGAGTTTTAAAGGAGGCATGGGTCTAGTGTGCAATAAAACAAGGGATCTAAAGCAGGATACGCTTCCCAAATTACAACCAAGTCCAAACCTACTGTATATGTGTGAAAAAACTAGCTAAAAGAGGAGTTAGTATTTTGTATCATATTAATCCCTCTTCAGGTTGAAGGAAGTTTATTCTCTTCTCTATGTTAGATTAAATTAAACTTATTGGCCAATTTAAGAAAATGGTAGAAAATTAGAGATCAATCTAGTAGAACCTAAACTCAAGAAATACAAAGAAAGGCACAATTAAAGACCAAAGATAGCCAAGTGCTTTCAAGACTAGAACATGCTAGAAGCCCAACAATGTAATTGGTGGTAAGGATTCCACACCACTTAAAAAGATATGTGATCCTTCTGACACGGTAGATAAGAACAACCAAACTTTCTTGCGAAAAGTGCAGAGTAAAAATATGAGGATTCACTTAGTATATAGGGACCTCTAGAAGTTACATATAATGTTAGGATTTTTTTGGATTGCATTAGGTAGTTTTTTGGAAAGTAAATTGCTATAACAAGCTTGGATAAATTCTTAGAAATTAACCACGCATGTTAAAAAAATTATAGAAATTAAGGGAAAGTTTTTAGTCACAATAAATTGCCAAGTGATAAGTATCAAGGCATTCCAACACGAGCAAGGATCCAATTGGAGAACCCCAACAATTTTTAATGAATTCAATTCCCCCACCCCCCACAAAATGAATGTGATTTTCTATCTTCAAACAACATTTTAAAAATCATGTCAAAAATTGAGGTCATATTAATCTATACAAAATCCCAAGAGGTCTTTGAGGGGACTTTAGGACTTTAGGGGTTAAAAATGAAAATATAAAATTTTCATATTATAGAATAAGAAACAACATCTTGGTTTGATCTTCTCCAAACAATGGAACAATTCAAAAAGTCATTTTTTTTAATTGGTTGATTTTGAATTTTGAGATTTTTCTTTTTTTCTTTAAGAACTTTTGCTTAAAATATGAATTCAATTTTTAAAAAATTTGATCATCTGTAGCAAATGATTGGGTTTTTCATTTTTCTAAAGCTTAAACATTTGAGCCTCTATTTGTTTACACCAAACCCTAAAGAATGCATGAAGGTAGACAAGCCTAATACCACCCTAATTTGGAATTTTAATATCTAGGGGCCAATTCCAAGGGGGAACATATTTTTCATGGGTGTTCTTTTGTTTCAAAAATCAATCCTAAGTGGAATTATAGTTTTTTTTGTTTTTTTGTTGAAATTGTAATTTTTTTTGAATTTTTGAAGTGGCTTGCCCTAAAATTATGAAACTACCTATAGAATAGAGTCATAAATTTCCCATAAACAATTCATATCCACCTTTCTATGTATCTAATGCCACTTCAATACTTACCAATCCAACATTGACACATTCTCCCATTTTGCACTAATTTTGTCATAATCTTGAAAAGATTTGGATATTTTCTAGTCAAATTTGAATGTTTGAATGGATGGAATTGAGACAAAATGTAGGGGACAAAATTGGACATTGGATTGAAGAAGGTTGGTCTACTAAAATTTCTCCTATGAATGCATTCACTAGTAGAAAAGTGCATTGCCTTCAACAAAATCCAGGTGATGCATTTTTCCGTGTTCTCCCCCAAAATGCAAAATCTGTGTTTACTGTAACATAGTTTTTAGAAAATTGCGTTACAGTAAACGCAGATTTTGCATTTTGGGACAGAAAACGGAAAAATGTGTCACGTGGATTTTGTTGAAAGCAATGCACTTTTCTACTAGTGATTTGACACTCATTCATTAAAGGTACATATGTTTTAATTTGTGTTGACAGAAACAATATTGCATTAAATTCATTTCCTCAAAAATAATATTTTGTAGTGACATGAATTTTGTAGTCATACATAAATGTTTTTGGGGGGTTATAGTAGAGTTACTCTAATGTATTTCAAGAAAATAGTACAAAATATTCCCTTACAATTGATTTATTAATTATTTAAGAGAAGAAGATTCAATATCCACAAATCACCCTTCTAGTGGATTTGGGATTTTGGGGTACTTCTTATTCAACACTTTTGATTTGAATTTTACCTATAAAAATGAGATTTTTATAATTTGTTATCAACTAAGGAATCAAATTTTATAAAGTGTAGTTTCTTCTGATCTTCTCCAATTGGATAATTTGAAGAATTCTTAAAATTCAATATTTTTTTAGAATTTAGGGCCTACAACCATGGTTAACTAATTTTATAATATTACATAGTAACTTTGGTTTTCACCATCAAATTGTAATCTATAATACATACCTATGGTAAAAATTTCAAATTCATTTAGTACATTTTGTATTTCATATGAATTTTCTTTTTTTTTCCTCAAAAAATTAACGATAATTTCAAAGTCTTAAGAAAATTGAAATTTTCATGACTCAAAGTAGACATAGAATTCTATGTCTTTAAAATACAAAATGAAAATGTCGTTTAGTATTAAGGCCGTATTCGTTAAAATGAAGCAATTTATAGTCTCCTATTATCCTTGATCTTACATTTAGGTGATACTAGGTTTTCAATATTGAGAGAATCTGATAAATTGAGAATTTAATATATGAATACATTTATAAGCCTTTGATTCTTTAAAGGTTGATTTTTTTTGCAATTCATTAATTCATTAGAATGGAAGACTCTAAGTGTGGGGCTAAAGTCTCAAAATGTGCATTTTGTCTCAATTTAATGAATATGGCCAATTTAATATATATAGTTGCAAAAAAGTAGCAAACAAAGTAACGGATTTGATAGCATGACTCCAAGATCATGAGTTGTCCTTTGAAAGTTAATCTACATATAAAGTGTTTGTTTTTCATGATTCCAATAAATATTGCAAAATTTATAATTTTTTTTCATTTTCTATATCAAATTGGGTTACTAAAATTACATTCTAAAATAAGTTAAATTCCTGTTATTCAATTGTACAAATTACACTCTATACAAAAGCATTTGAACCATTCAAATTGAAATAATAATGTAAAAATTATGTGGCCTTTTACTTTTTTAGGCAAGAAAGGTAGAAAAAATATGTATAGAGCCATCTATATATAGAGATATATAGATAATTTTGGACTTGATTTTAAAAATTTCTAATTAAATCAAAAAAACTAACTAAAAGAATGCACCACAACAATAGACTCAAAGTTTAACACTTATTGATCCTTACTAGGATTAAATGTTTGTTGTAAATAATGATATCATGTTTTGCCTTTCTATAAATTGGATTTCCAAGTGGAAATTTATGTGGTGTTACAAGTGTAATATTAGATTGGATGCTAATTTACAGAGGTGTTAAAAAGGTTATGATTTTTAATAGTCTTGAAAGGGGAATGATTGTTTATGCTTAGTGTACTCTTCAAAACACATTCAATGCGAAAGTTATGTAAATTGATATTTTACTTGTCAATTGATTCATCTAAAGACATACATAAAGATGATAGAGTACAAATTCCTAGAGTGTGTGAGGGCATTTAAGTTACTTGTACATGGTCACTAGTATAAAATTTAGTGACCAAATTAACAAAGATTCAACACAAAAGTGTTGATTTTTTTTGTTAATTTGGACGTGTTGATTTGGGTAGTTGTTAATAAAATAATGTTGATTCTTTTGTTAATTTAGTCACATGGAAAATGAAGAATTTTTTAAAATTTAAATGGAATCCGACCATACATGAATTGCCATGTGGTAGGTGCCACATCACCGCAAAAAGCCACTTACGCAACTCCCCCAAGCCAACGACCACTTAACCAAAGGGGTGCCAATGGGGTTCAAACCTTACACCCCTTACTTGTAGCGGTAGAACTTCACCTGTGCACCAAGCTTATAATTTCATATCCATTTGAGGGTTCCGGTTGGATTTTTTTTTTTTTTTTTCTAGTCTTTTCCATTTGGTTGTAAACCCAGTAGACTTCAAAGTCCATTTGGGCATAGTAAAAATAATTATTTCAAAGAACTTTCAACTAAGAAAAGTTGGGAAATCAAGTTAACTTTCACCCCAAAAATCCGTTTGCGATTTTGAAATTTTAATCAAAATTTATGAACAATAATCAGAGAGGATGTTTGAAAATGTCAAAGAAAATGTCAATTCCAAAGCCTCCCAAAATTTGGTCCATAACTTTTGATTTGAAACTCAAAATTGAAAAATAATTTTTTGGAGGTGAAATTTAACTTGATTTAAAAACTTTTATTAATTCAAAATATTTTGAAAAAAGTTTTATTATTATGCCTAAATGGCCTCTGAAGTTTGCTAAGCTTGAAAAACACTGAATTTTAAATGATTAAGTTACAAAAACACATTTCGTAGTACATGAAATTTCATCTATGATGATTTAGCCCCTACATGACCAAGGTTTTTGAAAAAAAATTTGACTATAAAAAAGATCATGAGCTTATAGTTATCCCCAACTAAGCAAATTTTTTTTAAATGACAAAGAAAATGATCAATCCAACACCTCTCTGAATTTTGTCCCTAACTTTTTATTGGAGACTCAAAATTACAGAAAGATTTTTGGAGGTGAAAGTTAAGTTGATTTTCTAGATTTTATTAGTTCAAAGTTTTTTGAATTTTTTTGTTTAACTATGCCTAAATGGCCTTTGAAGTCTGCTGATTTCATAAAATACCAAATTTTGAATGAATAAGTTAAAAAATAAAATTACATTACATATAGAATTGAAACCACAATGATTTAATTCTAATGCCGAAGTCTTTTGGAAAATTATTTAACACTTTTGCACTAAAGTGAACAAAAAAGTGTTGAATTTTTTGTTGATTTGGGCTTGCATTACTCAAATCAACAAAGTTTTGTAACCATTTTGTTAACTTGTGCCAAAATCAACAAAAAACTGTAGAAACAGACGATACAGTACCCACTTTAACAAAAATTTGTTGATGTTTTGTTGATTCAGTCACTATTTTTCTACTAGTGGGTAGAACCACCTATAGTCGACCACTTAAGTGATTTCGCATATCTCTCAAGCACTAGAAGGCAATGTAAGTTTTCTACCATGTTGAAAGATAGAAATTACAAAGATTGCAAATTTTTTGGTAATTGTAGGCCTTGAATTGAAACTATTATGAGTTTTAGAAACCAAAAGTTGGTTTGGATTATTATGTGTCTCCATGGCTTGCCCTCAACTCCTCTATTGTTTGTTCAAGTTCTATGTTTTGGAATAAATTTTGATTTCAAATTTTTTTCTTAAAGGTGGTCTGGATCCATACCTTACACATAGAGTCTTCCATAACTACTCATTCAAAGACTACTTTGGCTCTCAAAACTAAGGACATGTGTTATAACATTGATGATTAGAAGATGATCAAAAACCAAGAACTCATGGTTAGAAATCACTATTGAATTTCCCAATACCTATAGATTGCCCATAGGATCCTAGTAGAGAATGGGTGGTTCTACCATAGAGGTGCCAATAAATATTTGTGAAAAGGCAATGAGCACTTGTTGTGCAAAGGGCTTACAATACAAGATATGATTTGCATCATTCACTATAAGAAACCTACATTTTAGGGGATGAGCCTTAATTTTTTTGAAACGGATTTTAGGTGATATCCAATGCAACAAACCCATGCCTTCATGTCATCATTGATGTTATGTTGGCAATTTTCTTTAACATAAAAACATGGGTTTGTTGCATTGGACATCACCTAAAATCCATTCCAAAAAAATTAAGGCTCCTCACCTAAAATGCAAATTTCTTACAGTGATTTGAAGCGTTTTAACATGAAGCACTATGATTTTTCAAAGATATATACAATTCTAGAGAGATTTTTGGATATATGAATTAAATGTGCTAATGGCACTAGTATGTAAGCCTAGAAATGCGAGCATATGACCTTGAGCACAGGTGCAGATAGATATTCTACAACTATTGAAGGTGTTTATAACATACATACTTATAATATGAGTACCCTATAACTATGTAAGGTGCTTGTAACATAGGTATCTACAATATAAATATAATATAACCATGGAAGGTGCCTATAATATTTGTACCTAAAACATAGACAACCATAATATATTTAGGCACTTATTATTTAAACATCCTACAACCTTAGAAGGTGCTTATAATATAGGTACTTACAACATAGACACCTATAATATAAACATCCTATAACCATGGAAGGTGTTTATAACATAGGTATCTATGTTATAACATAGGTATCTACAACATAGATACCTATAATTATAAACATCCTATAAATATAGAAGGTACCTACAATATAGGTAGCAATAACATAGGAGTCTAGGCTCCTAAGCTCATGGGCTCAAGATCCTAGGCTCACATACTAGCAACTGTGTTAAATGTGCTAAGGTCAAAGTTTTATCATAGTGTATAAATTTCTTTTTCTATTTCAATGTGGGATGTTGTAGACCTATATACATGGCCCCATTTTCATTCAAAGAATAGTTGATGTAGACATTTGAATAAGGCCTACTTACACCACTTTCTAATTAGTCCCATGAGGTATATGTTTAGACAAGTGTTTTTTAGTGACAAAGTCAATATAGGATATGGGATGAGTCCCTACCATTTTTAGATATCATACCTTTTTCACTCTTGTTAAACTTTGTATTATTTCATTTTTTTGTATCTTCTTTTGTTATAATATAATTTGATTTTGAGAAAAAAAGCAACAAAACTCTAACCATATTGGTGCAACATATTGAATATTTAGAAAAAAATTCTATACAATTAGAATGAGGATGCAAATTATAGAAAAAGTTATCACTTAGTCATTCTTTCTAATTCAATAGAATACATGACAACATCTTCAACTAGTCTGCCCTTCAAATTGTTCATCACTAATTTTGGAGTTGTTGTTAGGAGTTTGATGATTCCATCCACATAAATCCTCTTTGATATAAATGTCACAATTGGAATTATATTTGTTAAAACTAAGCCACAAGGCAATCTTGAAAGTCGTTTATAATAAAGTGAACCTCTATAATTATGACTTGAAAATTTAATTTTGTCACCTTGTTGCTAAAACTCATTTTTGCATGTAGTATTACAAGTACAAAAAGTGAGATAGAAATATGATACTACAAACTTGCCGAATGTGAAAAAGGATTCTAAACTACCTCCCTCTCTCATGTATTTTGTAAATGTCATTCTTACCTAAAACATTATGTTTTGCAATATTGAAAAATGGGATATAACTATGTACATTCTAGAGACCTTGCCTATAACTCAAGATGAAAGCCTAATAGGAGGTAGAATATAGATTTGGAGCATTTTAAGGCATAAATTGCGATGTGAGACAAATCTAGACATAAAATCTCTATTTCTATAACTGTTTCTTTTCTCTCATTTCAACATGAACTAATTCAAAGTATTGCACAAATATCATGAAGCACTAGATGACCAAGCTAGTCCTACCATTGAAAAATAAACCCAATATTTTTAGCATACTTGAATATTCTTCATCTATTTATAAAGTTCCATTAAGCTCCAATAGTATGCTCTTGAGAAATGCTCATCATCAACCCAGTGGAGGATGACTCATGTTGGGGTTTAATTACAATACATTGAGTAAAATAGGTCAAAATCCAAAACTCTAGAATTCAAAAGATGTAAACCATGACTGAGGTGACAAATGACAAACTAAAAGTTGAGAAGTTTACAACAACAAAACTTGTAGAGTAGTATTGTTTTCTTACTTGCCTATGTATTAAAATGTTCCTCCACGATGCAAGTAGTGTGCGAGAAGCTCAGTAATTATGTTTCTCTAAAACTTTATCATTTTGTTCCTACATGACAAGATGGATTCTTTTGAGGCAAATTGTACCCACCCCAACCGTGCTCCAAAGTGAACAAATTCAGATTGAAGCAAAAGTCCAGTGATTGAATAATTTAGTCTATCAATTGGAATGTTTCTTGTCTCTTGTCTTTTGAGTGCATAGTCACTCACAAGGGACAATTCAATAAGTTTAACCAAAATAGATTGAAGCTTTGTCCAAAACATATGATTTTCCAAAGGGGTCCACATGGCATTTCTCCATTTGTTGTTAATCTTTTCAAATATACCTAGAAAGGGTACACATGTCATTCTCTCATTCACTAAGGTTGGTACTTGAAATTCATTCTTTCCTACCCTACATTTGTATTTGTGTGACATCAGTGTGGTTGACAAAAAATATGGGATATTTCTAATATGTTTGCCATATTTGTATTTCGTATTTATACTTCCATATCTGTTCTCGTATCTATATTTTCTTTTAATATGTCGTAGCAATATTCCATATCTATATTCAATATATGTATTCCGTATTTGACTTGGGTGCTTGACATTAAAATTTGACCACCCACATCAATGGTGCTAGGGGGTGGTTTAATTTTTTTTCAAAATGATCAGATAGCCTAGATTTTTTGACAATGAGGGGGGGGAAAGTTTTTACAAAAAATAAGTTGTGTTGCATCTTTTGAGTGCATAGTCTATCAATTGGAACTTAGAGCAAGCTTGGGTCCCCACATCTTGAAATCGGCAAGGTGAACAACTCTTTGCTGAATACCTACACTAAATAGTGAAATTAGGTTGCCCACACTAATTTTTCGACATTTGACACTATAGAAACATTTACTATCATTCTATAAGAATGTACTAATTTTGAATCAGGTATTGTTGTAAATTGGGACTCATGAACCTTTATGTATGCAAATGGAAATATTTGTAGAAATATTTTTTAACTTTGATGGCTTGAAAAGTAACTTTTGGGGGTATAAGGAAATCTAATTTCATGATTTAGTAGAAGTTACCAATATACACCAAGTCCGCTCCAATTTGGGCCTGAAAATTGAAGATTGCCAAGAGTCTTGCATCTGGTCCACGCAATAGACACAAGAAGTTACGAATCATGAAATATTGCTATAAAACAAGATATAATATGAACTGACCCCCTTGCTCATCCTTGAGTTTACTCCTTGGGAAAACAATGGAATTCTTTATTTGACATCCATGATTACATTTGAAAATTTTGAATTCATATTTGCAATCACAAGCTCCAAATTAGCTTGGAAAGATGTAGAAAATAAATTAATCAAACACAAAGTAAGGGGTCTTTTTTTACATGCACCCTTGGAATGATTCTAGGAGGACAAGCAAGGAGTGGGGGACAATTCACCCCAACCACTAGGAACTAAAACTTTAGAATTAATAAACCTGTTTGTCCTCTTCATTACTTTGAATATGCCATCTATAACTAACCTATCTAACCTGTAAAGTTCTTTCATGTGTACAGGCCCAAAACTTCTTCAAAATACTTAGGGGGGGGGGGGGTAGTGAGTGGTTGGAGTAGCAACCTACGTGCAAAAAAAATGATAGGGTATTTTGAAAACATGGGGGCTAATAATTGGGCTTAGAGTAATATGGGGTATCAAAAATGGCAATGGACGTCTTTAACGTATTAAAGGGTATGGAATAATAAGTCCTATTAGAAAATTACATAATGATAGCATGTGAAATTTTAAAAAAAAAATAATCCATACCCCCCTATAAAATAGTGATTGTTCACGCCTATATTCTTATTTTTTTAATACACTGACCCCCCCGAGAATACTAGTAAGGTTAAAAGTTCAAAATTTGAAGTAAGGTTACAATCTTTATCTATATTTATTTTTTAGCAAATCCAACCTTAGGACCCTTTAGTTAACTTGTGAGAGTACACCCTCCAAAAATTTCAGAATAAAAAAACATATCAATTGCAAGATCAAGATGCTTGGGTTTAAAAAAGAAGTATTTTCAAGACTTCCAAAATGGGTAGATTCTACAACTTCCAACTCTATATAATATGTTGAATAAATAAGTTGGAAATACATATAAAAAATTTCAAAAAAATAAATTTAATATTCATTCTTGAAAAATAGTAAGTAGAAAGAAGTAGATGTGATTCAAGTACTAAATTGTTAAGAATTTAGATATGGAATTGAAAAATGCCAATTCCAATAGATGTAAAGTTGTATGAAAAAACCTACATCTTATGATGAATTGTTTTCCAAAAATATTGAAAATTGAATTAAATAAAGGACTTCAAAGTTTATTTTAGAGTAGAGACTCTATAACTACAGGTATCCACAAACTAAAACTTTGATAACTTTCATCTCATTTATCAAAATGGAATGATAGCAAGCTTTCCATGCATATAGAAATCTAAAAAATCCATTTTTTTCTTAAAAAAGTGATGTTTTAGGTACCCAAGCTGCCTAGGTTGAGAAAGAAACTACATGTCATACAATAACTTTTTAACCATGTAGTCAAAAGTTTAAAAAATTGTTGTGCCTCAAAGCTACACCTCGTCCACATGTTGTGTGAAAATTTCAAAGGAAAAAGATGGAAATTCTGTTCTTGGTTAATTGCCCAAATTTTCTATGTTGCCAAAAAATGTTTGGTCCTTTAGGGATTAATTGCCTTGGAAGGTTTGGAGGGATAGGCCCACAATCACTAATTTCAAGCTTCACTATCCATTACTCTGTTTGCTGTTATTTTGCAACTAGATAAGAATGAAAATTTTAATTTTAATTTTCAAAGATGAAACAATATGTCTACTATAAGTCCTAAAATTTTCAAATTTAGGTGTGTGTGTGTATGTTGAAATTACTGTGAATTTCTTAAGAAAAAAATGAAGAAAATTCATATGAAATACAAATTATACTAAAAAACTCTGAAATTTTTTACCATAGATGTTTATTATAGTGCATAACACCATGATATAAACCAAATTTATCATCACTCTAAAATTAAAACATCAACAAAACCATGTTTATAAGCCCAAAGCACATATTGTTATAAAATATTGAAATTTCTAATTGGAGTAGAAACCAATCTTCAAAGACTTCATGTCATTAGGTGGACTCAAATTTAGAAAATATCATTTTAATGGCTAAAATTCACATCAAGAATAAATAACAAGAAATGGCCTAATTACACTACAAGGGTGATTCAAGGCTTAAGCATCTTCATCTTTAGAAAAGTGTATAATATTAGTATGAGAAAATTTGCAAAACTATTCACTAAAAATGTACTCAAGCACCTTCAAAAAAAAAGTTGGATGAAAAAAAGTTATTTTTGCATCTTAGGTGAAGTCATCCAAACAAGCATTTAGTGTTTGTAATAATGTTATATGGTTAAATGTGGATGGTGTATATCTGTTACCCACTCACCTTGTCGCCCTGAAGCTCGCTCTGGGCACATTTTGTTACTATTTAATTAAAGGGGTTTTCTTTTTGGCAAATTGTACCCCACCCCACTATGCTCTAAAAGTGAACAAAATCTAAAGTAAAAGACCAATTATTGATTAACTTATTGGGGGTAATTTGAGAGACAGGCGGGCACAAACCTTTGATGTCAATTATAGAACTCGCTTGGGTACCCATATCACCCATAACTTACATGTTTTTACCCTTAAACTACACTGAGGATATTTTTTGTCTAATGGATAACAAAAACTCTTTCTATATAGGACAGAAGTGCAATTGTTCATCTTTGGAATTTTGTGCAAAAAGGTGAGATCTTGCACAATAGTTTGACATCTTATGCAAATTTTTGTTTCTTTAAAGTAGATGATGTCACGTAGTTCCAAAAGGGATGATTTCACAATCATCAATCCTTCTTTTAAGGGTTAAGGTAGGATCACCAATTGTCAACCATGCCCAATATTTAACCTATAGAGTGCGCTATTTTCAACCTTAGGCTAAAGTTCAAGACATGAATGTTTTTTTTTGTCCTTTTCAAAGTTGGGACTAATAAGGTTATGACACATGTCTTGAAGTAGTGAGCAAAATGGAAGTGGAGCAGCCATGGTGGGCAGCCTCTGGGCCCCATGCCGGCTTTGTATTCCAATCTCCATGAGTGGCTCCATTGGCACTACGGCACAACGTCTTCCCCTCTCATTGACGACCGTGAGAGGCCTTGCAGCCTCTCTATATGCTACGCCGAGGCCTTGATCTTTGTGTACCTACTTGTCCGGTCAATCTTTGTTAGTCTTTTGTTGTCATGTCGTTCCTCTCCCTAGGCCACTTGTGGCCGGTGGCTTTGAATTTTGCCTTTGCAATGAAATTCAATTTCATTTGTTTCAAAAAGAAGAAGTAGTGAGCAAAATTGAATGATTAGATAGGAAGACTCTAAACATTGGCTACTAGTGAAATGGATTTTTTGGCTCCCAAAATTTACAATAATTTCAATTTTGGGAATCAATTTCTGAAAATTTTGCTATCTTCCTACATGGGAAAATTTCCACCACCTCATACTCCACATGATCTACTCCATAATTGATTTAATGATCAACTATTGGTGCTTCTAGCTTAATGCGACTAGGATACATGAATCCCCTCACTTTGGTGCCCTATAGGAATGAAAGCAACATAAAGAAGTAACATTCCAACCATGCTTGCATTTTTTAATAACCAATCTTGATTTTAATCCCTCAAGTCCCAAATCCAATTTTTCATGTCAAAAATCACTTGAAATTATCATTTTCAATACAAACAACAAAAATCTTAAACATTTGTTTCTTTTGCATATCTAATTGTAAGGTCTTGCATTAGACTAGTATGAAAATGTGTAGAAGAAATTTCAAAATCTTTGACCACCAATGATTACAAGATAAAAGTGTTTACAATGAAGAAAACAAGTACTTTTGTTCCTAGCTTGAGTAAATTATGAGGCCTTTAACCCTCTTAACTTAAATTTTTTGTACTATAGATTGAGAATTTAAGTGTTTAGTTTATGTTGAGGAATTGAGTTGAGAATTCACCCTGCGTCCTCCCCCTTGTGATTTTCATTCTTTAGAAAATTATTAACTCAAAGTAGGTACAAGATAGAAGGAAAAACTAAATTGTTAATAGCTTTGCACTAAAATTGAAACACTCTAATTCGAATGATAGGATTTCTCTAGAAAGAAAAATAAACTATGTACAATTTTTTTTGAAAAATTGTTAAAATTGAGTTTAAAAACGGATCTAATACATTAGTCCCTCAATATATATATATATATATATATATATATGGTCAATTTCATTAAAATGGCGGTGTTCCATTAAAATGGCGGTATTCTAGAAAATTGGTGGTCCATTTCACTACTTTGGCATGGTCTGAAATCTAGACTTGTCCTAGATGTTAGAAATCTAGACTTGTCCTGGATATCTAAAATCTAGACATGTCATAGATACTTTAGATCATGCGGTCAGAAATCTATACCATCTCTAGATTTCCAAAATCTATAAGTGTCCTAGATGTTAGAAATCTATAACAATCTTAGATGTCCTTTTACAGTTCAAACTACGTGGTCTGAAAAATGGCATTTGAATACCGCCAATTTAATGAAATTGACCATATATATATAGTGATTTGATGTTATTTTGAATTTTTCTTTTCTTTATTTGGCAATATATGGAGTGAAAAAAAAAATTTGAGGTCAAATTTCAATCAACAAGATTTCAATCAATAAAATTCCAAAATTCATGAAACTTGTAACACCTGATTCTAGTCAAGATGTGTATTTTGCCTATAAAAAGGAATGAGATTTTTTGACTTTTTAAAAAAAGTTTATTTTTATATAGAAATTTCATTCAAATAATAATAGGTCTAAACATAGTCTGTTATAAGTCAAATTACATGTGACAATAGAATCCCTTTTGTACAACATGTCCAAATTTCACTTCATGATTCTAATTTCTCAATTTATGAGAGCAATTTATATGGTGGCCCACTACTTTGGAGAGTCATTGTACAAAGATTTATAATCGTGCTTCACCAAAGATCCCTGGTTCCTGAATTTGAAGTTGGCAAACACTATTATGAATATTGATAATTCTCTTGCTTAGATAACCCTGAATAGACATAAGTCCTCCAACCGAGGTAGTTACCAAAATATTCCTATTATTGGACCAATCTTTGCATTTTTTGTTTCTACAGTCAACAATGAAGTCATCCTGCTTACCACATCGTCCTTACACTCATTGGAAGCATTCAAGACAACATTTTCAATTACATTGTCTCCAGCTATCTATTTACAAGAGGTTGATCATTTTGCTCTAATAAGTAAGTCCATGACACTTTCTATGATACTAGATAGTAGATACATATGACTTTGTTTAGGCTAGATGCCATCCATTTTCACCAAACCCTAGTGAATAGACACACTATTGTGAACCCTATTGCTTTTCATTCTTGGAAATAGCAACAGAACATGAGGTGAGTGAAAAAAGTCACAAACAACAAAACTTGGGGTTGACTTGGCTACTAACATTAGATCATTTTCAACCTCCGATGAGTGAGAACTGACAAAGGTCCAAATCTCTAGAATAAAAAACAACAAGGGTTTGCTAGTGCCTATTCATAACCCACTCTATTGTCTTGCTATTATATTGTTATGTTGGTAGAAAGTTGTATGCAAATGTGACTAGGAAAAGAGCTTGACAAGTGTGACATTGGTTCTAGACCCACCTTTTCTAACTTCTGCAACCCCAAGTACTCCTGTAATGTCACTTTCTCATGAAGCAGTGCTGACTTTTTATAATGTTACCGGACGCTATGTATCCCCATGCATTTGGGGTGACATTATAAAAACGTCTGGGTGAACATTTTGAAGCAAGATTCATTGACAAACTAAATTGCTTTTTAACTCCTAAATGTCTGAGGCACCAAAATGTGGTGTTCAGAAAACTTTGAAGTTAGATAAAACCTAAGCAATTTTCTATTTTTAGAAGTTTATGTTTTTGGAAAATTCTTTTTGAAGTCTAGTTTTAGCATCAAATATCCAATTTTGAAAATGATTGATTATGATTTTTTTATTCAAGATTTTGTGCAAGGGTATCAATTGCAATCTTGACTTTCCGTCGTGTTGGGGGCGCTTGGAAATGGGCCTCAAATACACTAGATCTTGGAGAAAAAATCACATTCAAAATTCATTTAAAAAAATTGTAGAATAAATTTTGAGAACCCATAAATTGATTGGGGTTATGCATGTTAGGCCCTTTAACCTCATATTTTTTTGGTGAACAACTTCTTAGATTTGACATGTGAAAAGTGGATGTTAAAATTTTTGTGGTTTTAATGCCCTCATGATCAAACGTTATAATCTTTCCATAAGTAATATTGTTTTCTTTTCTTTTCCCATGTGATCTCTAACATGTCTAGTTTGAATTTGTACGGTTACAAATTTTAAACTACAACTTTGAAGTTTAAAATGATACAACTTATCAAAATGATGAAGTTTTGTTCAATTTAGAGCAAATTCCTAGAAGCTCAAAAATGGCCTTGGGCATGTAGAGGTTAATGAATTTTCTACTGCTCAAATGCTCAATACTGCATTTGTTCTAGCTTGCACATCAAAAGTAAGTTAGTAGTTGTGTGCTAATAGGAGTGGCCCATGTCTTGTAAATGTGACCTTAAACCATGTCTTGGAAAAAATAATTGAGATATGGGTACTTTCACTACTTTGAGTCACTTTGTGCTTGATTTCAGAATATGTCACGTGAACTTCTAATCAATTTGTATATTCTGCAAATTCACGTCTCATTTTGAAAAATCTTACCCATGAAATCTTCTTCAAGAACAAGATTTCCATGCTGACCTTGTCAAGTATTACAAACCACTCGGCACCTGGACGCACTCGCACTTGTTGACAAGGATGGCGGTATCCAAACCTGCCATAACTATCTTATTGGAAACAATATTAAGTAGTTGTGTGACTACCAGTAGTTACAATTTGAAGGGATGCTTTTGGACTACCATTGCAATTGTGTAAGGGAGTCTAGGAGAGTGCAAATAATTACATTCAAATCCCAATGGACAACAATAGTCGTCTCCTTGTGATCAACAATGGAAAGCTATTGTATGTGTTTTTGCTTTGATCACCTATAATGTGACTTTTTTTATTTTTCAAAAGTGAGTTGATTGAAATTCATGGTATAAATTTGATGTTGTATTACGCAATTGGTTGCTTTGGCATTTCCAGGTCTAAATGTTGTGCAAGTTTGCAAAGGCAATTGCATAATACTAATAAGCAATAGCTTAAGATAGTAAGGGCAATCGCATTAAAGAACTTGGATCTATTTCTATTTCAAACCAGTGGAACCTAGGTTTATGTATTGATACTCACACTACTAATTATGATTGTCAGTAGTATATTGTATTACAAGGACACCTTAAAAACAACAAGAATTGTATTAAAATCATACATTAGGAAAATTCTGAGGTCAAGGGAAGGCTGTGAGTATTAGATTTTCAGCCCCCTTGTGGTGCATGAATAGAAAAAATTAAAAATATTAAAAATATTTAAAAAAAGCTAATCTGATGTGGCTCTGATGTGGCAATAGTAGCACCACATCAGATTCCAAATTTTAAAAAATAAAAAATAAATTTTAATTCTTTTAATTTTTAATTTTTTTCCATAATTGCACCACAAGGGTTCAGAACTTGCAACCTTGATGAGACCTCAGAATTTTCCTAATGAGATTTTTTCGCAAATTAACAACTTTATAGTGCTTATAGTCTAGGTAGATATAATATATAGGATGTTATATTATACAAATGCATTATGTCTTGAGGGCTATAAAGCATGAACAATTCAAATTTAGAAGTTCTAAAGCATTGAGAGAAACAAGCTTCTTTCATAGATTGAGATTAGTTTCAAGCATATCCACATCAAGAACATCTTCAGAATTTTCAAGAAAATCGGGTCAAATCTAGATGAAACTTATCCTCACGAGGCAAGGCTAATTAGTTTCATGAAGTAAATGTTTGATATAGAGAGGATATGTTGGAACCAAAAAAGTCTTGCAAATGTAGAAATCCCAATTCTTGTTACCATAAATGAGAAATTCCCTAAATATTGCAAACTTGGTCTTTGACGAGTGCAATATCTCGTGGGCACTTTCCTTCATGTAATTGGGATGTGTATTATAATCAAGCACACATCCTACAATTTACAAACCTATAATCAAGAAAAATTCATTTGTTTCATTCTTTATATGGTTGTGAACATGAAGAGGTCACTAAGTAATACACAAACATTCTAATCATACGCCTTGCTATGCACAAAATTTGTTAGAAAGTGCATTGTTGGATGTGTATCAATTTTAACATACCATAATACCATCAAGAGCACTTCCAGTTTCATAACTATTAAAATATGAAATTCAAAGCTAATATTGGTTAAACATTGCCAAAAAAATTTTAGACTGAGAAAGATGCCACGTTAGAATAGTTTACAAGCAAACCAACAAATCCACAATATATTGTAGCCACTTATGAAAGACCAAATCACACTACCTATACTATAATGCTAAGGTAGAGCTTCTAAACACTTAGTTGACAATGTTTTGTCTACAAAGACTAGAGGCTTGCAAGTTTTCTAAAACATACCACAAATTGGCAAAATAGGTCTCATTCTAATACCTATACAAAATAGTGAAATTAGGTTTCTTTAACCCCTAAGGGCAGACTTCCATGTGGAATTGGGGCTGGTGAAGTTTACCAATTAGCAGTGGACAAGGAGTTTTAGAAAAAACGAACACCCATTCCACCGTTGATCAGTTGACTTCACTGACCCTAATTCCACATGGAAGCCCGCCCTAAGCACCTCCAAAACACCAAAGTATCCCCACATAGGTACATAGTCTAGAAGTGTATTTTGAAGTGTTGTAACTTTTGCATCCAATATTTGGTTTTTAATAAAACTTTGTAGGAAAGTTGTTCTCTCTCTCTCCTAGTTTGTTGTAATCAATCCAAGCTATATTGATTTTAGAAAGCCATTTGAATTTCATAGGTTAAATTTGAGTTCACCAAATTGCATTTTGATGGCTACAACTTTAAAGGCTCATATCCACTTCATCTACTTTTTTTTCACAATATAATTTGTTGAATCATACTCTCTCTTAATTCAAGTTATTGTAGTATAATTTTAAATGTTTGTTGTAATCAATCCAAATTGCTTTGAATGTTTGGGAACAATTCGAAGTTCAAAATTTAAACATTTTTTGGAATAAGGTGAACTTCAACAACTTATTACTTCTTCACATAGTGTCTTCTTGTAATATTTTTTTGAGGGAAAGTTGTACATACTAATCTAATTTGTGTGGTTAAAATTACATATCAATCCAAGAAGTCATTAGTGTCTAAAAAGAATTTAGTAGGAGGTTCGACCTTGCAAGTGTTTCCTACAACTTTTTACTAGTTTTTTTACATTTTAAAGCCACTTTGCAAACACAATGAATCATTGCAGTGATAAATAATTTCACCAATGTGTTTAAACTATAAGGTGCTTTAAATCCGAATCTCCAAAGATTTTTCATTTGAGTAGATTCAGAAATCGAATTTCACCTCCAAATGTGTTGCTAGGAAAATTTCAGCAGACTTTTTCAACACTAAAACATTATAAACTTGCAATCTATAAGGCCAAATGACTCCAAAGCCTCACCCCCACGAAGTAAGTGTACAAGCCAACAAACATTTCCATTCGCACACATGTAGGTTCATGAGTCCCAATTACACCAACAGCTAATTCAAAAGTAGTGCATTATTGTAGAGTAATTGTAAGTATTTGTAGTGTGTCAAAAGTCGAGAAATTAGTGAGGGGCAACCTAATTTCAATATCCAGTGCAGCGTATGACATGCACACGCAGAATCAGCTCCACGGAAAATACTCACCCACCCGGGTTCATCACATGGCCCTGTGCTTGATAAATCCGAGATAGTCCGCTGCTTTTCGATACCGACACTTGTTCCAAATAGCTAAAACCTCACCTCCCCAATTGCACGAGGAGCCACTTCCTGGGGTTCATGAATGACTAGCTCCGTCGTGCAAAATTTTGTTCATTTACTGGGACGCTTCACCAGTAACTAGTTATTAGTCGATTGAAGAAAAAAGACTCCCAAGGTGAAGACATTAGAACAACGGAGTAAGCATTACAAAATAGCTTATGAAATAAAAATCAACAGTTTTGAGAGACACGGGCGCAATCATTTAATGTCAATTATGCATACAGAACTCTCAAACAGCGTAGGGTGCCGCTACCCTCAAGGCAACAGCCGCGGCCCCAAATGCTTGAAATTGAAACGACACCTACTCTCTGCCAGATTCCTATACCTGAATGGTCATCACATCTACTGCGCCTCAAAACTGCAGCTTGCTCAAGAGTCCTGCATATGTTACAACGGGCATAAACGATCGGTGAAACTAAAACAACCCAGCTTTTGGCTCCAACCAATCTAAGTAAAGCCTAGGTAGAGTCAGAATGAAGATCCAGCAACAGACAATAATCTTCCATTTCAATATCCAGAACACCCTACCAGAAGTTTTACCTGTTTAAATACGGCTGGGATACATGAACACCCTCACTCTGGCACCCTGCACAACATAATCATCAGAATTAATTAATCCTCTAGGATCAGGGAGTGATACTTAAGTATATGCGCTTAATCTTGTTTTTATTGTATGACTTCAATCTATGCAAGATTCAATCCAAATTCCAAACAACAAGAAAATTTAGAAACGGGTAACCATGTTTGTATCATTAGTGCCATTATTCATCATGTCAAGTAAATATATGCATAAAATGAAAATACACTGTATCAAAAATGTACAGGAGTCCTTCAGAGGTTAAAATTCTTAGAGGGTTTGAAATACTAACAGCGCAAAAATCAAACGTGGCCAAAACATATTCAGATATCCCACAATGAAAGACTCATAAGCTACTGTAGTCGACAAGTTCAAAATCCCTAACGAACCCTAACCTATGAAATCTCAGAGAGCCGACATCTAAAATATTCAGCACTAACAACAGGAAAAAGGAACGAAAGGAAGAATTCCGATGAGGAAGTAAAAACTTACGAGGGATGAAGGAGGGAGATTACTCCTGAACCTCGCACGGACTACTCCACTGCTACCATGGGGGCGAACAACCTTGCCCCAGACGCAGCGGAACTGGGATCCATTCTTCTTGGTCTTGGCCTTGTAAACATAAGCCAACCTCTTTCCGAGGTACCAGTTCACCTCCTCAGATGTGTTGACACCCTCAATCTGCAAGAGTGAAGTGCTTGGATACTGATTGGACTTGGACCTGCATAAAAATAAGGTCTCAATTCAGTGACAATGCATCCGACACCGTCAGTATCAGTTCATGATTCCAAGGCTTAACTACAATTGATTTATAAAGGGCTTCATAAGATTCTGATACGCCATATTATCATTTTACTAATACTTTTAGGGTTCCAAACATCACTATGCGTCTTTGTCGATATAGAGCACGGACATAGTGAATAGCGTTTGAACTATTCGGCACATTCTCTCGCATCTCAATTCCAGCAGGACAAAAAGCTGATTCTCTCTAAAGAGAGCTTGCAATTATGATATGAAGAAGTCAAATTATCAAAAACCGAAATCGAATGCGGGCGCGCCAAATATCGTCACCAAAAGACTGAATACATGACCCTAAAACTGACGACTACGAATCTATGTAGAGCGTGTTCGCATATGCATACCTTTTGTACCCGAGGATGGTTCCTCGCACGTACAACCTGTTCAAACATCACATACTCTCACTCATCAGAAACCGAAAAATATGCCACCTCCACAACCACAACTCTTCTAGGGTTTGTTCGGTCCTGGAGACTGATACATGATTCTGAACCCAGGTTTTCTTCATAAAGTCTTAAAACAGTTCCATTGCCTTAAGCTATCCTGTGAAGGGCAATAATGCACCAATCCTCGAGAGCAAGAGGTCATTGGAAAGTGCGTGAAGCGAGGAAAAACCTGACGCGTTCACCCTTGCGTTCCACCATGTCTGGAAGGTGAGAATCTCGCCGGAAGTGCTGGCTCTGGCAAAGGGGAGAGTTCCGACGAGTGGGCGAGCGAGCGAGGACCCAAAGAGGCATGGGGATTAGGGTTTCCGCCACCATATTGCAGTCAGGGAACGTGGGAACGTGCCGACCATGAAAACCCTGTTCCCAATCAATCCACGAGGTGAAAAGATTGGAACGCTTGGCGGCGTGCCTATGACCAAAGTTGGTCGACCTATTGCCAGAGTCGTGTCTATGACCGAGTAATGGGACTGGGGCAATGCAATTAGAAAGGGATTATTATAAGGTAGTACTACCTACTTCATTGAAGCTGATTTGGATGCGGTAGATACAGTAGGAGGCTCATGAATGGACCATCTAAGGGCTGGTCCGCCTTTTTCATGTGTTTTCTCAGATGGGATTATTTTTAGCTCATTTTTCAGATGAAGAGAAATAGATTTTGATTGTAACACAAGTCGTTTCATATTTTTTGAAGCATTTTGGAATTACTTATGAATTTTCAAACAAGATGAATCATAGGTCCCTAGTTATGTCCCTAGGTCTTCCATAAACCATTCACTTGCAACTTTTAGAGAGAAATGGGGAAAGCAAAGAGAATGATTGGCTCTTGCAATAAATAATATTTTTCTTATCAATTCATTCAATGACTAGTGAAGATCCATTTAAAGACCACCTCGCTTCCATTTCAGGCAAGTCTACATGGGTGGCTCTAAATGCCCACTCGCTTTTAGAGCCTCCTACCTTATATAGAAAGACCTAGAGCTTTGCATTGCTACCCCAAACCATTAGTGATTTGCAAAGTGAAAAATAAAGTAAAAAGTCATTATGAAAATAAAGTTTGAACCATAATGATAGTAGAAATTGTTTTTTACTAACAAAACAAAGATTGACATGTTTTTGGTGTTTCAAAAGAGACTCGGATTATCTACTAACTATTTTAAAACCAATAATAAATGCACTCCCTCTATATCAAGCACTTGGTAATTGAAGGTCTCTGATGATTGTATCTCTATATCACACTATTGGAAATATTTAGTTGGACTTGTTTTAGGTGAACTTGTCATGAGAAATTGCACTCATCATATACTAGGTTTCAGCAATATTTAGAAAATTTCCAACTTATGGTAACAACAATTGGAATTTCATATTTTGCAAGGTTTTTTGAGTTCCAATAGATTTTCTATAAATCAAATGCTTACTTCATGATATAAAGTATCATGGCTTTGTAAAGGCAAGTTTCACTTTGATTTCATCTAATTTTCTTGAAAGTTTTAAAGATGTTCTTAATATCGATACCCTTGAAATTAATCTCAATTTATGAGAGAAGTTTGTTACTTTCAATGCCTTAGAACTTGTAGATTTGAATTGTTGATGGTTGTAGACCTTTGGACATGATACACTTGCATAATACAACATCATATATTATATTTATTGAGCCTATAAGCACTATAAATCATTGATGTATTGTAGAAATTTGTGATGTAAATACAATTCTTGTTGTTTTTAAGGGGTTTGTATGGTATAGTATACCACCGACAAATAGTATACACTAACAATCATAATCAATTGCGTGAAGATTGATACATTAACCTAGGTTCTAGTGGTTCAAGATAGAAACAAATCTGAGCTCTTTAATTTCATTGTTTGTGAGTATTGAGCAATTGACTTGACAAACTTTCACAACATCTGAAACCTAAAAGCAAACCAATCACATAATACAACATCGAACAATTGCAACTAGTGCGCTACAATGCCATTTTCCATTTCCAAACGAGATGTTGATTCCTACAAATCCAACATAAGACCACATAGATTCAAACCTACAAAAAAACCATGGGTATTTGCTCTTTTTTCAAGTGTAAGGCTTGGTCCCCTTTGATGAGTAAGGCCTTTGCAAGTTGAAAACTAGATCCTCCTCTAGTGTCTAAAAGCTTCAATAAATGTTGAGAAAGTAATATATAAGTATAAATCTACTCCTTTCAACTGAATTTGTTGTCTTATCCAAATTGCTAAACCTCCAGGAAAGAAGAGAAAAATTCTACTTTGGTTAACCAAATGCAACCTAAACATTAGCAACATCCAATATACACAACAAACTTCAAAATCAACTTTAGCACAAAGCATCATATATGACAACAATTATCTGCAACCACCACCATCAATGTATGCAACCTTGATACGGGGAGTACTAGCATGTCAGTATAGAATTTATGAGCCCATAAGCCTAAGAGTCTATACCATAGACACCTGATAGTGTACCTACATTATAGGTACATATGTTATAAACACTTTCAAATGGTTGAAGGTACACATCTAAAACTAGGTTTAAGGCTTGAGGGCTCATGTTTCTTCACTCACATGCTAGCACCGTTGCGTTGATACTAAGCTTCAGTTAAAACATACATCATATAGAATATGGCCTTCTGTTCCCTTTCATCTGTGTTTGCTTGATTCTCTACACTGCTAAACCCTGCCTACTCGTGCATTCAAACATAGGAAGAGACAACAACAACTCGACATCAACACCAATAACTTCTACTGAATTGAACTTCAGAAAACTTGACTGGAACTTAGTCCGCTGAAAATTTCAATTGTGAAAGTATCAATCTCTAAGATTCTCAAATGCCTAAAACTATTCTATAGCAGCAAGAACGAAGTTCGTGACGAAGACCAAGATGCCGCGCCAGGGTGGCACCTCCACGTGATTGAAAGAAGTATCCGGGCATGTCCATGGAGAAAAAGATTTCACGTAAACAGGTCAAAGGGTTTTCCACGGTTTGGCCTCTATAGACTTATGAAGTTCTTCAATATGATTAATTGTGATTGCTACTGGTTCAACCTCGATAGTAATTGGTGTGATCGACGGTGAAATTGAAGTGCATCTGGGAAGGAAGAGTGATTTTCAACCACAAATCCTGCGGACAGTGCTTCTCGCTCAAAGGTAAATATCTAGGTTGCATTTCTCTTAAACTGTTTTCACGATCGCATCAACTCCTTATTCTCGACGTAAACCACCGGCAGGAAATGCAGGGAAATGCGCCGTTCATTCCCCAGGCGAATTGTTTTCCATAATACCCTGCCAGTGAGTAAAACTGTCGTAATCAAGGATCACGAGTTTCTCATCTGCCCTAACAGATCATGTACATAACAATTGCTTAATTGTCAAATATTTCTGCATTTCCCGCCCGTGGTTTCGGTCGGGCAATCTCCTTCTCAACGGGATAATAGACATCATCTTGTTGGCTACTTTCCAAAAATAACAATAACATCACAAGAAATGCCAAGACGTCATGAATCCAGAGGCACCATTCGCATTCGCTCAGTCTCAGGTCTCCAACGATACCCCTTGACATCCCAGTCAACAATGATGTGAACACGTGGAGGTTCCAATACAGAGCAATTCAGTCTAATCACCCCAACTAAAAACTCAAATATAGATAACCAAGTCTGGCACAGTAAACACTCGTCAATCGTCATCCCCAAATGTCAAAAGTATCACAGGAAGCAAGTAAATCACACCAAACAAGTCAACATTTTCCAAGACTCCTTTATAAAATTGCTCAAAACAAACAACAGCAAGGAAGGACTCCTCGGCTTGCTACTGGGCCCGCAGAACGGCACTAGCAAAAATCAGGCAAAATTGTCTGAAAGCCAGAAACAAACCTCGGAATCACACCCAAGAAATCAGGCAGTAGACTAGCAGGTAGGAAATCCAAATGACTTCACGAACTCCACTTCTCCGCTAAAAACAAGAAGACTGAAAACTGGAAACCGAGACATCCTCTCCAGAGAACCGGTTCGCCAGTCGGATGTTAGAGCCAAACGACAATCCCATACACCAGCCTACAACCCACGACTTTTCGCTGTTGCACCCAGCTTGGGAACCCCGTTCCCAAAACCAGGACAGAGAGCACGAAACGCAAAAACTCCCTACAACAAAGAAACCCCAAACCGCAGGACGCGAACACCCAAGCGGCAAAGGATTCCAAGTGTAGAACATTCTCAGGCCGAATCGCTGATGGCAAGGTTCCCCAGCTGCTCGGTGGGAGGGTGGTTGGGCACCGACTGGGCCATGCGCAACACTTCCATCGCCTCAGCCACCTTCGCCTTCAAAGCTTCAGGAGACTCGATCAAGTGCAAAACCTCCGTTTGATCCATCTCAAGAAGCATACCCGTCACCTTCCCAGCAAAATCATGCTCCAAGCTGTCCACGAGGGGATACAGCTGCTCACCCAGCATCTGAATTCACAACAAGGAACAGACAGATTAGAAATGAAAAACCACCAGGAGCGATGTTCTTCTCAAGAATAGATGGGCAACTCAGTGGAAGTCATAGAGAGGTCCAGAAACATACAGCGCGCTGTTGCTCAGGTGGAGCAGACGCCAAGGCAGAAGAAAGAGCACTGATGGGCAGAGGTTGGTTGTTCCCAGAATCCGCACTCGCCACTGGAACGCCTCCGATTTCCAGCGGGACAGGAAGCATGGCACCCATTAGGCCCTGAGGAGGAACAGACACATCAGGGGTGTTCCTCGCATTAGGGGTGTAGCGGAAGTTCCGGTTGCCACCGCGTTGGATCATCTACAAGATAAAAAGCCACAATGAGATAACGGGTACCAAGAATAGCGCCTGCCGCTCCTCAAACGCCATCAAAACGAAACGGAAACCCCAACACACAAAAATTCGAAATTCAAGGGACGTCACAAAACCATCAAGGAAACGAGTCCCCACACTAATATAGCAAATTCCTCACCAACACTCTATCGAACAACAATATTATTAGAAGAGACTGCCGTAGTCAACACACTCAACGAAAACATCGCAACAGATGCATACCTGCTGCTGGGGCTGCTGCTGTTGCTGGGGTGCACCACCACGACGACCGCCCGCCCGCTGGCCTTGCTGGCCTTGCCTCAGGGGAACGTTCGGATATCCAATGTAGTTTGGAATTTGGGGGCCTCCAGGACGGATGATCTGAGGCTGATACCCGTAAGCAGCAGGCTGAAAAAACATAACTCAAACAACATCAGCAATTGCATTCTGCCACGCTTCCAATAGCACAGCACAAAAAGACTCCTAAGAAGCTCCACACCACAACTTAATCCAAAACTTCATCGTCGTCGAAACCAACTGCATATAAAACCAACTCGAACGAGATACATCACAATTCAAATTTCGTACCTGAAGTGGAATGGGACCAGAAGGATGCTGGCTATAGTAAGGCATCTGCGGACCCATCCCCGGAGTACCAGGATGGTACATCGGAACGCTTGTCGGAACTGCAGGACCAACAGGAGTTCGCATCTGGGCAAACGCAGCCTGCACATCGCGCTCACAAAATATCAATAAATGAAACCCGAACGGCACAAACAACCCGTGAATGGCTTTAGTCATCGGCAAAACATTCAATCGGAGCATCATGTTCAATGGAAAGCATCGTTCAGCCATGATTGCCTCGAAAGATGCGGCTGTCAAAGTCATTAATAAAAAAACGTGAAGGAGCTTTTCACACTGCAGATCTCCAATACCCCCTCAAAACCCACAAACGATTCCCATGACACGAGTCACTTTCACTTACTTGCAACCTTGCCCTCCTCTCCTCCTTCCGCTGCGCCAAAGCAACATACAGAGGCTTGCTTCCCACCATCTTGCCGTTCATTTCAGTCACCTAAATGATTGAAGCAAGTCCCGACATTTCAGGAAAAGCGAGAAATACTACCAAAACAAGAAAACAGCACTCACACAAGGACAGGAAATCAACACATGGTGACTGTAGCAGCTGTTCCACCCAAAAATACACATCTACAAAATCCACGAACTACACAATCATCACACAAGATGAGAATCAATCTCGTCCTAAGCACTCAGCTCAAAGAAAGATAAGGAACCAATGCTGCAGCCTCCCACCCGGGACTGTTAAGGAACTCACCGCTCGGGTTGCCTCCTCCGGTGAAGAAAACGCAACAAATCCAGAACCCCGGCTCTGACCCTGAGGATCTCGCATCACCTGAAAAATACGCGCAAATCCTAGAGAAGTTCAGGAAACAACAAACAACAATACCGATCAAACAAGTCAATAAAAGAGGAGCAAACACAAGGACCAACGAGAACAGAAGACCACACAACCCAGCAAAAGCAATTGGACAACTAAGAAATGACCGCCGGACCTTGCACGACGTAATAGTGCCGTACTCCGCGAAAAGCTCCCGCAACTTCTCATCATCCACGGTGTCGTCCAAATTCTTCAGGTAAAGGTTCACGCCTTGGTACTTCTCGATCCTCTCCTTACGCTCTTGCTCAAACTTAGCACGCAGCTCAGCCTCACGCTCCGATTTCTTCTGGGCTCGACCCACGTACCATTCTTTCTCATCGATCTTCTTGCCGTTCAAAGCCTCCACGGCCTTCGCGGCATCCTCCGCATGCTCGAAGTTCACGAACCCAAAACACTTCGACTTGCCTTCGTTATCCCTCATCACCACCGCACTGCTGATGATGCCGTAAGCACCGAAAGCCTTCTTCAGGTCGTCATCAGTGGTGACGTCTCCCAGGTTCTTCACGTAAACGTTGTTGAACTTCGAGACTCCACCCGATTGATCCCTTTCCTGACGACGAACAAAAGGGCCCACAAACACTTGCTTGTCATTCAAAAGCATGCCGTTCACTTTCTCAATCGCAGTCTGAGCGGATTCTTCTTGCTCAAACTGAACAAAACCGTAGCCCTTCGACTGACCAGAACCATCAGTCGCAACCTTGCACGACAAAATGCCACCGAATGCGGAGAACGTGTCATGCAAGGCCTTGTTGTCGATAGCCTTGTCCAAGTTCTGCACACTCGGAAAAAAACACCCCACTTAGACAGGAATACGAGGGGCTGTCAGGAATGAACACGACGATAGGGTAAAGTGTAGAACGGAAGGGAAGGAAGTTCAAAAAAGGTGCTCGCATACCTTGATGAAAATATTTGCTGTGCCACTCTTACGAATACTAGGGTCTCTGTGGGAGAACATGATACGAATGGGTTTGCCATTAACAGGAGTGAAGTTGAGCAGCTCCAAGGCGCGAGTGGCTGCAAAACAAAGAAACGTCATCTGAGTTCCTGGGGCTCAAAGTAGGTTAGCTGATGCTACACTTCGAAAGAGAATTCATATCAGAATTTTCTTGAATCCCCCGAATGGAGAGCCGAAAACCCTGAACCCCTTAGGGGTTTACGACGCTTCACGAGAAAGTGTCGTCATCCGGAGACCACGTGCATTTGGTTAGGTTGTACTACAGAAAAGGGTCCCAGAAACCTCTCTGCTTTAAGAAGTGTCTCAAGCTTCTGATGAACAATAACGTCGGATCACTCGTCACGAGTCCGAGCTGCAACCACAACGGCGTTGGAAGGACCCGAAGATGGAACTAAACCCCTAGCCATACCGGAGGCGATATGAAAGAAACCTCAGAACCAAATGCACACTCCACTATATATGAAATCAAATCAAATCAAGTTCCCCAAGGACATACCATCTTGAGCGTTGTTGTAGTTCACGTAGGCATATCCCAAAGACCGCCTCGTAATCAGATCGCGGCACACACGGATCGACACCACCTGACCAACCTGGCTGAACATCTCATACAACTGAGCTTCAGACACATTGGGCTCCAGGTCGCCAACGTACAGAGAAGTCGAGACAAACTGGGTGGGAGCCGCGCCGGCCGCGGCTTGGGCGGCCTGCTGCTGCTGCACCGGAACCTGAGCTTGCGCCATGATTGATGCTAACACAGTCCCGGATGAAGCGGACCGAGGACCTTCCACAGCTCACAACACCGCGCGTCTCTTTCCGCCGAACAGGTGGAGTTCTTTTTTCTTTTTTTAAAATTTTTATGATTAATTGCACCCTGCTGAAACAGAGTTCCAGGGAACAAGAAACGGCGACGAAAGAAACGCACCGCGTCTTATCTCCCTCCCCCCGGTTGGAATCTCTGCCTCTCCACACGCACCACCACAAACAGAAATATTCTGCTCTCTAATCCAGAACACAACACAACACAACAACCCCAGCCGGTGAGCCGATTACCGCAAAACCCTACCACATCCAGTCCAAACGCTCAAGCAACAGACCTAACCTCCAAGGCTGTCCTTAATCATTCCACCAGTAAGTCAAGCCTCCTGCGCCAAACCCTAAAGAATCCCAACAGAGAAAAAAAAGAAAGAGAAAAAATTCGAAACCCTATTATATCCCGTGATCACTTCGAGGCTCACCTGACGAATCACCGACGCGGCGGCGGCAAAAGATGAGCAGCGGCAGGTGTGACAATCTTGTTTTTTGGATTTTGGTCACAGTCAGCTGTTGCTGTTGCTGCTGCGAAGGAGGCCGGCGGTGTGCTTGCTGCTCACGCTTGCTTACTGAGTCGCCCTGTCGTCGTCGTGATGGGGATGAGACGCCGAGGGCTGGTGGGGTTGTTGTTTTTTGCGAGGTGGCCGAGCCTCATCGCGTCATGTCCTATACGAAGGCATGAGGGCCGAACAGGCAAGGCCTTGGCCAGCGCCTGCTGCTGCTGCGACAAGACGGACGGACGGCGAGGTGCGAAGGGGGACGCGCGACGGAACAAAAAAAGGGGGCGGAGGCACGGAGCCAGCAGCAACACTTACACGATTTTACTCCAACCGGCTCGCTCCGACCTAGACTCCTCCAGGCGTCCCTACTCCCGCGACTGACGTAGTTGCCTGCCGTATACCGGGTTGTTGCCACAACAGCGACCCACCGGGTATCGGGCGTGCCCGTATACCCGCCAGATACAGGGTGTTTGTTAGAGCAGCTCCACGGTGACTGGCCCGGAAGGGAGACCGAGGCATGGCTCAATATGGGCAGTTGTCCCACAATGAACTTAACAACAGTAATTTTTTTAACTTACCCTGTGGGAAGGTCAGATTCGGCAAAATTAAGTCATTTTTGTAAAAAGTGCCATATGTCATCTTGTGAATGGCATAAGGTGATATGGACCCTTGAGAATCTGACGTGGAAACTCAATTTCAATACTTGAGTGCTGAATTAGACCTTCATGTACGATAGTTGGAATTGTCACCTAAGAAGGCATCGTCCTAAGCAATGTGTTTTTTTTATCATTTAGGAGAAGTAGCCAAATATTTCTTCAATATCTATGTGACTTTTTGTGGTATTATATCAAACATTAAGTGATACTTAGGTAAAATTTGGCTACTAGTGGTCTTAAATAACAACAATAATCTAACTATTTTGATTATAAAAATGAAATTTTTCTTATAAAAAAAATAGCGATTTTTTCTTCGGTATAGCGAAGTGGCAAAAAATCATGCATAAGAAAACATGTACCAAGCCCTTAGAGTTTGTAAGAGCCCAAGAAGCAAAGAATCCTTCCTTAGTTCCTAATTGAAGCTTTTGCCCCTATTTCAACTACTGAATGGGGAGTTTATGGGGTGATTCAACTTTTTGGCTTTTTTTTACATGCTATTTGGTGGTTCTCCATGGTCATTTGGTTGTTGCCTAATCTTAGTCATTTAATTTAGTGAAAAAACTAATTTTGGGGGGCATTCTAGTCATCTTCCATAAGTTTGCAAAAGCAAGTGGTTATAAAATCGAGAAATAAAATTATAACTTGGTTCAAATATTTAGTTGAAGGTAGTTTGCATAATAATTCAATATTGATTACTATATATTGATAAAAGTATATGAGGTAGTTACTACTTCTTTTGAGCACATTGTAAGAGAATGTCAATTTCAAGGAAAAACACAAATGCTTTTCCAAAGGAATCCACATGGCATTTTTCCATTTGTTGTTAAAATTTTCCAAAAAACCTAAAATGGATACACATGTCGTTCTCTCATTTGCTGAGGCTAGTATTTGTAATTGACCCCCCTCCCTCCCTCCATTTGTATTTGTGTGAGATCAATGTGATTGACAAACCATATAGGAAATTTTAAACATGTTTGCCATATTCGTATTTTGTATTTGTAATTTTGTATTCGTATTTCCATATCTATTTTTTATATCTATTTTGTATCAATATGCTAGATGTGTTTGTTGTATTTGTATTTTGTATCTGAATTCCATATTCGTCTTGGACGCCTGAAATTGGCCTGATCATATGCCCTACATTATAGTTGACCACCCACATCAACAATGCTTTGGTGGTTTAATTTTTCTTCAAATGATTAGACGCCCAAGGGTTTTGGCAATCGGCGGGGAGATTTTAAAAAAAAACAAGCTTTGTTGCCTCTTTTTTGGTACATTGTAAGATAAAGAATCATTTCAAATCATACTTTGAAAACAACCACAGATATGAAAATAAGACAATAACATAATAACAACATCCAAAAACATCAAAACAATATTCAAACCTAAACTCATGGTGGATCCCTTGAATCTTGAAAACCAAATTTTTCTCACTTCTGGATCCAACCTTTTTCTGGAATCTAGTTCCATCTCTTCTCACACACTGGTTTTCTATGCCTTTGTTTTACCCTTAGAGGGTCTACTTTTGATCTTATAGAGGGGTAGGGACTCACCACTCATATTCTTCACACTCTCTTCTCTCTCTAACTACACAAAACACACCTGACAATATGTTATAATAGATCGGACAAGGAAAACACTCTCACAACTTTTTGGATGGCCGATCTAGAAAGCAAATCACTTAGAGTTGTTTCCAACCTCTTCCACTACAACAACTAATTAACATCACCCGAAATTGATAGTGGATTGTTAGTTGTTCACTAGACTAATCCTAGGGTTGGCAAACCTTCTAGAGAGTGGGGATCTTCTGTTGGCGGTTGATTATCTCCACACGGAACCCTCCCTGGATTCCAGACTCGTATCTACACCACTCCTTGCCAGATTACCGTTCTAGTAATTTAAAGGCACCATGCACAAGAACGTATTCACAAGCCTAAACTACATCACAAACGTTCCCTCCAAATCAAATCTAGTCACCTTAGATCCGGATTCCTCCTTTTCTAACTTCCTCTTACACTTCAATGCTCTCACAAGCAAAACAACCCAAGCAAGAACTCTATCAAAAATTTCAATCTCAATTATTCACTTGGTGGCTCAGATTAAAGAAAAGAGAAATCAATGAACAATTGAAAGTGCTAGGATGGATTGGGAGGGCAACATACCTGCCCACTTTTAAAAACCAAAGGCAAAAAGACACCTAGAAATCAAGGCATCTAATCACTAACTTCCCGAGAAATCTGGTAAGTCAACTACAAGTGGCCCTAAAAATCCGGAACCCGGGCCCACGCTTAGAAACCCATTTTCGGAACTGAAAATCAAAATCCTAACTAACTGAAATAACTAATTCTCCTTCCATGCTTTCTTCAAACTACTTCCACCTTGACTTTCTCGTGCCTTGCTGGGTACCTTCACCGGAGTTGATTTGCCCGCTGCCCGGGTTTGAATCTTCTAAGTTATAAGTGGGGGCGGATTGTCGTCATCATCTGATCCGATTTTGGACTAGTACTTCTCCTCATTTGATTTGTCAATAAGCCGATTTTCCTCTTCCTCTTCCTCTTCTATTGGCAATGTGTCAACAAAATCGATCATGATGGTCTTCTTCCTTGGCGACAACTGTTGCATGTGCTCGAAATTTTCCAAATTGATCTTCGTTGGATTCATCATGATCCCGATCCGGTCAATGAGATCGCTCCGAACTGGTAATCCGAGTGTCTTGAATCCGTCCTTCCCAATCTGCCAGATGATCAAGATAATCGGTGGAACAAAAACCTCTAGCGGTACTAGAGCCCTCGGTATGCTCGACATGCTTTCTAGCTCAAGTACCATCTTCTCGCTCCCCCATGTAGCATTCCGGGTCTGACTTGAGAAGGATTCTGTAGATTCACGAGGATAGTCCTTAGACCCTCCGATTGTTGCTATAGTGGAGTTGATGGAGTCCGCCTCACCAGAGTTCTTGTCACAAAAGGCAATTTCGGAAATTGCATGAAGTCCATGATTCGATCCGGATCAAGAGGCCCCAACAATTAGGGCATCTCCTTCAATATAGTTTTGATCTGGCCTAAAAAGTCAACCAAGATTGTTACTACCTTCGATCTAGTCACTTGCCCTTCCTAGTTTAACCTAGAGTCGATGAGTGGCTTTGGCAATGACATCTGATGGCACTGCCACCAAACTAGTCAAACTTTTGACGAGGTGGAGAGCCTCATTCTCCCTCTATTTTGATGCTACGAGCTCTCCATTTGCCCAATTCTCCCGGGACTGAAGCTCTTTCCGTTCCTTCTCCAAGTTCCGAATTTGCTCCTCGTTCCGTCTCAACTCTTTTGGTCCTCGGAGTGATTTGATCTTGTTCAAGACATCTTGCGGCTCAACCTTAAGCTCCTTGGCAATGTCAATCTAGAATTCCGCCACGATCTCGTGTCGTTCTTGCACCTACAACACCCATTTTATTCCAGTCTGGTAGAATGATGAAACTTTCCCCTGTATCTTCTCTTGGACAAGCAACTTTCCTCATACGGCCAGATAGGTGGACTTCCTCCTCTTCTCCCTTTGGTCAACTAGTCGCTCCTCCTCTTTCGGCTCTTCATCTTTGTATTCCGAATGATCTAGCTCGACTTTGTTCATGAGGCTTTACCTCAAGATAATGGCTTTGGTGTTGTACTCGACCATTTCTTCACTACTCAAAACCTCTGACTGGTGGTAGAGATGGAACATGTAAGGGTTGATGGGATTGAGTTTGCTTTTTCCGACATGGTTAGCGAGTTTGGATACTACACCTATGATAACCCTCCTCCAATGCGCCAATCTATCCTCCATCGTCCCAAAGATGGTGTTGGCCACCATGATCATAACCCAAGTAGGCTTTTTTGGATACAAAATTGGGATAAGAAATTCTAACATCCGTCTATGCCCCTCGTCTTTACAATCACTGATAGCATACCCCTCCTTTATATGGACCGGACTTTTAAATTTTCCGGCCATAAACTTATCTACTCAGGAGGCTAATACGGATCCATTCTTTGAAAATCCGTAGACATCCACCCAAACATCCTCTGTCCATGCTATGGGGCGACCCCTTATTGTCAGCTCGTATTGATTTGGAGCTCCAAGGATGAGCTCTTGAATCATTTCGTCATTCTTGAGGGTCTAGGGTCTCCGTATCAATCCGACACACCCTATGCACATTAGGTCTTCCTCTAACTACTTCTGGATGTTTGGATCCATAGGGATGGTGGGATATACCATCCAGGTTGCAACTATATACTTATAACTACTACCTTCCGCAATCAAGTACTGTAAACGAATATAGATCTAGTGTGGACAATACAGTCCTTACTTTCGTATTCCTGACACGGTCTCTAACTCACCACTTTTTCACTCAACTACACGAGTATAAAGTTTTGTAGAAGAAAGAGAAAGAAAATGGAGGCGGCAGGGGTTTAAGTACCCGATATTATACTGACAGTTCCCAGTAGAAGACTGTTCCCCTAACATTTCCCTAGATTCCTAGACCGGAACTCTAGCCTATAGGCTCTATCAATCCAAGTTTCCGGATTCTGGATCTGGTTATAGAATATCTGATTCATCTTTTCAGCCTAATTATAATATTTAAGCTAATCAAATTCTAATTCCTTTTGTCTAACCAAAAAAATGAAAAATTTAGTACTACAATAATTCTATTTTATACTAACTCAACATGTTCCAAGTAGCCTTTTTAAAACTTTCTAAACTTCAAGAAAATTCACCATCCTATAATGTGCTTCAATTTTCCCATTAGTAAAAGCTAGGTAAAAATAACGTTTAATAGCCAAATTGCTAGTGTTTGTTGGAGTAGGGTACTAGTACTTCCATATTGGTAGTCATAGTGTAGCCATATCAGAGTCATCAATTAAATACTCACTCTTGATTGGTAGCCAGTACTTCATTAATCTTGGCCATTGAAGATGGATGTTATCGCCAACACTTTGTCTTGTGTGCAATTGTAGCCAAACTCAATTGTACTTCACTACGTCTTCGCCAATAAGAAACCTCCAATATGGAAGGCCTATCACCATGATACTTTCATACGAGAGATTCTGGTGGAGCCCATAATCTCCATGCAATGTAGGAGATGTAGCCTAATTTCCCATATAATTCATATTTTATACTTTCTGTCGTCTTCAATATGGAGCGGTGGAGTTCTTTACTTCTTTTAAACTTTGGCGCCAAAGATACGTCATGGTCATGTCCTTCAACTCCACAGCTCTACTTCTACCAAAGTATCAAGATCAGAGGACGGAGAGCATCAAATCTGCGAAGTAAGATCAAAAACATTGAATGCAAAATCTAGGTAGAGTTTGATCAATTTGATGGCGCATGTAGGAATGTAGGATTGAGTAATGGACTCTTGCAAATTGAAAAGAGAAAACAAACAATTACACCGTCACCTGTGAATTTTCAAAGTATATATTAAGGTGAGAATTCCATCACTCTCACTTTACTTATAACTTGTATACACTGCCAAATGCCCATGCAGAAGTAGTAGAACTTGTATAGAGCATGATTCCTAGTTTTTGCAAGTGATTGGAAGAACTCAAAATATTGTGACAATTGGTGAAGTATGGGTGAAAACACTACACTTTTGTATTTTGGATATGTATAGTTGAGGCCTCGAGGGTGATTGACACCAAATGCTAGATGCATATGATAGGAGCATTATCATGAATCTTAAACTTTTGTAACATGCACCTTATGCGAGACCTTGTGTTATTCATATTCACATTATTTTATTCAACTTATAGACCTGTGCAACTTTTTATTTGAACATCATATCATGATCCTCATCCGTTTTCTTATTAGATAGTTTATACTCCATAAGGAGTGTTTGCTTGTTTGATGATCTTTTAGTAGTTTTAAGTAGGTACTATGAATACTATCTAAACTTCCTTACATTTTCGAATGTTTGTATGTATTGCCAAGGTCAAGATGGGAAGATCTGTTCATATTGGAGGGACTCGAGGGAGTAGTAACAATAATGCATGAAGTGTCAATGGTGGTGAAGGCGGAAGCACTACAAGAGGCGCCTTCATTGGGAGCGCTGGTGGTGAAGCTCCAGACAGCGGATACAATGCTAGCTTCGAGGACACAACGGTTGGAAGCAAAGACTTCATTATCATCCCTTCCCAAGTTGGAGGAGAGTCGAGAATTGAAAAAGGGAAGGAAATGGCTATTTCAAGGCCAACAACCTACATTGGATTGCTTTTGCACTATTTCAATAGCAATCAGAATTCTTTAAACACTAGGCCACTTCATATGGCTTCAGTGGCAGCTACATCCCCAAATTTCCAACATTTGTCTCAAATAATGGCCGACCTCTTCAGGTGAAGGTGAGAGCGAAGGTCAAGACCAAGAGAAATGCCCCTATATATTGTCTCCCCTAGGCAAAATGAGGGTGGTTTTCCAACTCACATGCCACAATTCCTTGGTCATGCTAGCTGCAAGGGCAAAAAACAGATGCCAGAGACTTCAAAGTCTAGAAGAAAAGAGAAAGTATTTGAAGACTTGTTGATTCACATACCCATTCCCATGGATGTTGATATTGCCAAGGGTGCTCAAGTATTTGTAAATTGTTCTAATGAAGAAATGTTGATTGTTATTAGTGGAGATGATGCAAATGAGTTGCAGGAAGGAGAGATCGAGGTGACGTCAGTACCAAATCCTATTCTTCAGCATCGACAATATGAGGCATCACGGCACTTTCAAGACACATGGCCAGCCAAGTTGCTATGGGATGAGATGGTAGTTGGAGGTGACGGCCACATCTGCCAAGTCAAATGCCTCATTTGCTTGGCCATACAACATCGCATTAAACTCTTGCTACCAAAATGGGATACCCTCACAAAGCATGTAGGCCGTCGAAGAGCAGATTGTGACATACTAGGCGTGGCCAAAAAAGGAGATTACTATTATTCTTGTAATTGTGCACATGCTAAAAATGCGATACTTCATGTGTCTCAAGGGCCCCATATAGTTGCTAAAATGACACAGAATGATGTTGGAGAGCGTTCTCGTAAGCGTGTTCAGTTTGCAACTATATTCCACATACTCGCAAAAGGTCGACCGATGGTTGAATGTGAGTCTTTGAACCACTATAATAAAACATAGTTAAAAAAACCATAGTCAAAATCGACTACGGTTCTTTTTGCCATGTTTTTGTGAAGGCCCACTACGTGCGCAGCCATTGTTTTTTGCAATTTCCCATTGCAATTTTGGAATTTTGGGGCGTGTGATATACCATTGGAAAGGTATTTTCAATATCTTTCCCATGGTATATCACACGCCCCAAAATTCCAAAATTGCAGTGGGAAATTGCAAAAGAAGCTAATAGCCCACGTAGTGGGCCTTCACAAAAACATGGCAAAAAGAACCATAGTCGATTTTGACTATGGTTTTTTTTACCATGTTTTGTTATAGTGAACTCACTTATCAACTTCTTGTAGGTCCGCCATCTTCTGAAAAAGCATTAGTCTGACAACTCTCGTTGGGCAATGGTTGAAGTACTGTATACTTTGGTAAAGACGAAACTAGTGGAGACTCTAGAAAATGCATAGTTCTTTGCTATTACTTGCAATAAAGCCATGAGCATTGACAACCAATCATGGCTTAGCATACACATTTATACAATGAAGGATTGGATTTGACAACCAAACCTTTTAGCGTTGAAGTGTTGTGTCAATGGAGGGTCCGCAAACAACATGAAGGAAGCGGTTGTGAACGCAATGACAAGTGAAGGTGCATTATCACGCAAAGATATTGCTTAGAAGTTCGTCTCCTTTGGCGCCGACACCGTCAACGTCTTCCAAGGACTGAGAATTGGTGACACCCAGCAGTTGAAAGAGAACCATGCTCCTTGGATGGATGGCAATCATTGCATGTCACATTGCTTTTAGCTTGCCATTGCTACATTGTCGAAGATGGAAGTGGTTTCAGATTTTAAGGATACTCTTGGTAGCCTATACAACTACTTTAGCCACTCACACAAGCGTCACAATGAGTTTGTAAAGTTGGCGGCTATGATAAATTGAAGTCATGACAAAATATTGTGACAAGTGAAAACACAGTGGATAAGCATGTTGAAGCCGGCAAAGAGGGTGCTTGCACACTACGACACTTTATTGTACAAGATGCATCTTGATGCACCTACTGTCAAAGCATCAAGATCCAATCTCGATCTACTTTGCAATGTTCAAACACTATTGGGCTTAAGTTGTTTGTTGCCATTGCTAGAGATTCTAAATGGCATCATTAAGTTCTCTCAGGGACGTAATATCTTTGTTTGTGACTTTATTGGAGCTATACGTGCATGCCAAATAGAGTTGTTCCAAGATTATTGTGATTCCAATTTGGCATTCACCAACCTAGCTTTTTCTGAGTTCAAAGCCCTGGTTGGGTTCACCCATGGCAGGCTCCAATCCCGGCTCCAATTTGAAGTGAAGGAAGATTTGAAGACTTGTGTAAGAAAACTTGTCTTTGTTGTTGGAGGTGCACACATTGGGCAAAGTACAAGTCCAAGATCAGTGGAGCATACGAATTTGTAAGTGAGGCAAAATGGGCTAAAATTGTGGACGAAGTGAAGGTAGCATACAAGAGTAAGCTTCTGACTCTTCTATTAATACAAAAATTCTCAATATCTTTGAGTTTATAAAATACAATATTATATTATTGTACTTAATTAGTTTCTTCAAGTCATTTATTAAACTCTTTTTGAAGAGAATCAAACATTGATATAAGCACTTCTTTTATATTTGTATTAGACATGTTTGTAAGTGTTAAACTACATAAACAGAGCATATAGAACAAATAGGCTACAACAGATGCACAATGTGGGTGGTTGTTGTAATTTGTTAAGCAAGGAATGGCAGATATCACTTTTGGTTGATACATAAATCATTTGTTGACACATATATCTACAGTCCTCTAAGGGATCACATGAGTTAGTATTCGTTTATTTGCTTTGCTTTGCAATAGAAAATGTTTCAATAGAAATCACTAGCTGTTTCCTTGCAATTTCAATGATGGATGCATTGGGCATGTTTTATCCGCAATATTGGGTGCAGAAGGAAAATTACGAGCATTTTGATCAACACCTCACAGTTCTAAAGAACCATTACTCAGGCCAAAGCCACATAATTGGTGCTAATACCTCTGAGGAGTTGTCTGTTGATTCCATCATCTCGTAGGCTTGTCTCAATTACGAGTTTGGCATGTTCAAAATAATGATGTAGAATATTGCACTTGCACTGATGGAGCGCCCCCTTGTTGTCAACCCTTTCATGGCCTTGTGGAGGACGCTATTTGCCAACACACATCTACAATCACACATCAAGGAATTTATGAAGTTGGTTGAGATTCCCAGGGAGATCACTTAGTGTGTCCATTTGGAATCATGTGTGTTAAGATTTTAGACCCCCTATATTATATTCTAAAATTTAAATAAAAGGAAAAGAAAAAAAACATGACTAGATTTTTCTACTTTGAAAGTTTATGTTGTGAATTATTGGTATTTTTCTAGGATAGTTATAATCAGTTATAAATTTTGGAAGTAAAAAGATACAGTGCAAAGTTGAAAATAACTTTCACACCCCTATTTTATATAAGAAAACATTGTCTAAAAAATGAACAAAAAATTCCTAAAAATCACACCCTATTGAAAGTTCATTATTCTTGAATAATGATGCAATGGTCATCTAAAATGTATTCTCTATAAATATTTGAGTTAAAAAACATGCCATTTTAGTTCATTATTCAACCTATTCTAGAAATCATTTCATATCTTATTTGAGTTGGGAATTTTAGCAATAGAAACCTAAAGTCATTATTAAAAAAAGCTCAAAGTTATAGGTTGAAATTATTATGTATTAAAAAGTATATAGGGGGGCAAAAAATCACTTTAACACACATGGCTTGTTATGGATATACTAAGTGATCTCCCCGGGTTGAGATTGCTTGTGTGCAGGTACTACGCTCTGTGGAAGATGAATGAACCTTCAGCAACCTCACTTTTATCACGAATAAATTGCGGAATCGTTTAATTGTTAATTTGGAGACTACCATTGGCATGTATACACAACCATTCTATAGCATTGCAAATTTTCCTTATAGAGTTGCTTATGTTGCATGGTCTAGCTAGAATTACTGCCCATCAGGCCCATGACTTTGTAGATCACACCAATGTGATACTAGAATCGCCCAACCGATGGTGTGCTATGGGTGGATTAGGATTTCATTTCGCAATATCTGAACGGAACAATGTTCATGAAGTTGTTGTATTTTGGAAGTTCGTGAAATGAAATGATATATTGTTTTAAAATCTAGTGTATAAATTGGAGATTGGATTGATGTTTCTGGAGCTTGGATCCAGATCGCACTCGAATTTATGATGTCATCGCCAAGTTTTCTCCTTCAAATTTTAGTATGTGAACAATGAGCCATATAGAAAAGGTTTCTATAGCCAACAACATTGATGGTTTAAAATTGATTGTAGCCAATGCACTTAAGTTTGTCAAATTTGGCAATAGCCACTTCCCTACAACTCTTTCACACTAAGTGCCAACTCTTTCATCATGATAAGTTTTAGCATAGCTAGATACAAAAATGTAGGCTAGGGAATATCACCACCACTTCAAAGATGCTTTTATCCTAAAAAAAAGGTTGGTTCCAAGTTTCCATCTCGTGACAGCTCCTTTAATTGCACACCATGAGCCTCTATGGACCTCCAAGTCTTCGAGTAGGACTACACAATAGAAACAGAGAGAATGAGTGGCCAAGTAGAAATGTATGCTTCTATTTTCTAAAAAAAATGATCAAATTTTTCATTGCAATGGGCAATCAGTGTTCACAATCATGTTATAACTGAAAAGAAAAGAAAACCAGGAATATACATTGCTATCTACAGCAAGAAATGATGTCTCATAGTCAAGTGCACGCCCAACTATATCCTCTTCAAAGTCCCCATAGTTGTAGCTTGAAATCACACCACCACCAGCAACAGCATGAGCATCTTCATCAACCACCTCATCTTGCAAGCCTTCCAAACATAATAATTCCAAGAGGTCCTCCACTTCTTTGTGAGACTAATGTAGTAACACATTGTAAAGAATGGCACAACACAAAATAACGTCCAGTAGGAAGGTCACTGTGAGGTTGGATGTATTGAGGAGCTTCCAAAAAGACTATTTCAAAATGCCAAAAGCGTTTTCAACCACACAATGCCCCTTTCAGAATTTTTTGTTAAAAAGAGACTCTATGACAAACAAGTCACCTTAGCTCCTATGTGAAACCATCAACTAAGGAAGAAGTAGATATTCTAAATCACCAAGTAAGTAGGGAATAAAACTGTCTACAAAGCAAGCTAAATCCATGAGATTGCTGTGCATAGCCAAAGTATGCAATGAGGAATGTCAAAGCATTTGACTGTCATTAATCAAAACTAGCATGCTAACATAGACATCAAGGTGATTGCAAGAAACACCTGTCCTATTTGTTGCGATTTGCTGATTTTTTGGGAAGTACTTTAAAATTAGAAAGTTATTATTTTTTAAATAAAAAAAATATTATTAATGTATATACCTTTAAGATGAAGGTACCCATGGAAGGAATTGCATAGAAAAATTCTCTAAGTAGGAGAACTAGAAAAGTGCTGAGTCTCAAAAAAATACATATCTTGATGTTTTAATTAAGGAAAAATAGTAAAAATAAATAAATACACAAAATAAAAATTCACCATTTGCAACAATCCTATGGAGATGGTCATTCACCAAAAACCCACCAAAACAATATTTTATATATTAGAAAATGCAAGCAAGAAGAAGCTCATTTTGTAGACTTCCACACCACAAAAAATTAACTATTTTTAAAATTCCTTTCCTAGAAAGCTATAATTCTACTAGAAGATCATCTCATCCAAATTTCAGCTCAAAATCTATTTTTTAGGGTTCTAAATAGTACTAAAAACCTCCAGATTGGCAATTGTGACATTGAATTGGGGCCTATTTTTGGGTAGTAAATTATTTTTGGAAATTAGGAAAAAATTAGGAAAGGTATATGATAGTCATGAGTACCTTCCCTAAGAATCTTGAGTCATTTGGAGCCAAAATACAAAAGTTATAGGCAAAAAACTAATTAGCACACATCGTGTGACACAAAATAGGACAGGTGTTTCTTGCAATCACCCATCAAGGAATCTTTTTTCACTATCAACAACAATTTGGCAGTTTAGACTATATCTTCTAGTCTTGAAATAAAAATAGTCGGCAACCACAAATTAGGGCTTTGAGATATTGACTTGCATATCATCGATAGCACCTACAACTATAAGTAAAGCACACAAGCATGGTTGTTCAGCCGAACAACTCGACAACACGACGAACACGACGTCCAACACGTCTAGTAGACCCCCTTGTCCGTCTAATAAAGTCAACTTTAAGGTTGACTTTCAAATAAAACACTTTCTATTTCCAATCTTGACATATTTGAGTTTCATTTTATTGAAGTGTCTCAATTTAATAATCACTTATTCCATTCTTAATTATGGATCACAAATAAAATGAGATTTCAAATTATCTCTGTTGCTAGGATAAGGCTTTATTCGTCAAAATTGTCATGTATATACGACACTCATCTTGTACGATACGCGACATCAGACGAACAACTCGACACCCAACCCCAAAATGTGTTCGACAGAACAATCCTGCACACAAATTAGAAAATTTAGCTTGAATTTTGTACATTCTCTCTCTAGTCAACAAGTAATTTTATATTGCATTGTCTCATTGATGGTATTTAGTACGTCACAAAGCACTTTTGAGATTGTACTTTGTCCAATGGCAAACATCTCATTGTAGATGGTCAAGTTAGCACCATGTGTCAATTTGAATAGTGTGAAAGCCACTTGCAAGTTGCAAGAGCCCCGAAATAGCCAATCTATACTTTGTATTTTTTTGTGCACATTTGGCCTCAAAAGTTCTACTAGGGATGATTGCAAGAAACACTTCACGTTTTTTGATCAAAATCGTAGTTTTTGGCCGTAGAACCGGCATTACCACGAAGACTTGTCAAGTTCACGCGTTAGCACTGTGCTTATGAAACTAAACCATCGATTTCTGGGCTTATGAATTTGAACCGCTGATTTTGTACTATGTAATACTATGTAGTACTATAGAATACTACAAAAGCCATTGGCAACAAAAAAATAGGAAAAACAAGGTCTATTGACTTTTTCATTTTTAGTATTTCAAAAAAAATTCAAAAAAATTCCATCACAAAAGTCATTTTGCTAGAGAAGATTGCACTTCCATTGCACCAAAATATTCATGTAGGAAATTTTTCTCCTTTTTGTAGCCTTCGCACAAAGGAAGGTCACTTTGACCCCATGTACGCAACTGACATGTTGCTATTTTCACAAAAGCTCTTCATCAATCTTTGAAAAGATAGAACACCTCTAACATATCCAATTTTTGACTTCCAATTTGTTTTTTGGGTGGCCAATAGTACTAAAAAAACCCAAAGTGGCCAAAATAGACATCCAATTGGGGTAGGTTAAAAATAGTAAAATAATTTGAAAAAATTTGAAAAAATTATGGAATGTTTGAAACTTTTGCATTTACCTTCTTTCTAAATTTCACACCAGATGGACTGAGGATGCCGAAGTTATGAGCACAAAACCACTTGTCCAAGGGCAAGAGGACAAGAAATAGGACAAGTGATTCTTGCAATCACCCCTAAAGAGAAGACAACAGACTTAGTTAGTCATTTTAAACATTGACATCTATTGATTGTTGTCAAATTGTTCCAAATGGAACATGAGAACCATGTAGTACGACGAGGTTTCATCTAGAAATTGAGATTGTCATCAAAAACATTGAGAGAAGTGCACAATCTGTAATTATGCAACATAATTATAGTTTTCACAAGCACCAATGAATCAATCATTCGGGCTTGTGTAGAATGCACAATTGAGGAGAAACATTCTTTGCATATCCCCTCCACTTCAGACAACATGGGAATCTATAGCGTGTTACTGGCATGTAACAACAATGAAAGTAGCCAAAGAGTGAATTGAAGGTCACTACGTTGGTTGGGCTACCAAATTGTTCTATGTTGGTGCCAAAGAACTTAGTTGTTTAGGTCTACGAAAACAAATTTCAAAATTTAGCGTTAGGTGTAGTACAAGCAAAGGAAACAAACGCTTCACTCATTCACAACATGCATACAATGGGAATCAACTACAAGCATGTCTACATATGCAAAAGAACCTTAGGGGAAGATGATGACGTTATGTTGATAGAATGAACTATATGGACAAGGCATGATATTAGAGAATGATGGTACCTAAACCCTAAACTAGGCAAAAAAAAGAACAAATGCAAGGGTGAATTTTGAAATTATATAGAGGAGCAACTAGAAATTGAAGTCATCCTCATTTGTGAAGGCGAAATTCATACACATAATTCTAACGCACTAAGAAATCTCACCTATGAGAACTACTACCATGACAACAAAGTCCTCCATGCCAAAGATGTCACTCTCAAGGCCGCTCAAAATAGAAAAGAAGACCACATAGCCAAACACTATTGGTCGATCTAGAAAACAAGAGGTAGGGATGGCAAAAGTAGGACTTGCAAAAGTACAGGAGAAGTGCTACAAAGACATGTATAGGTGGCAAGACATAGACAAAGCAATCAAAGTGAGAAACAAAAGCAATTGGAGGCACTCCATGAAGAAAAGAAACTATAAAAAAGAAAATGAGGGTGGCATTCAAGTGGTAACGGTGGCTTGATATGAATGACCCTGCCCTACTTCAAAGGACCTACCACTGCAAACGTCCTTGTGAAATTACTAATCAAAAAGTGTAGTGTCAAAAGATGGAAACTTGGAATGGATTGAGTTAGTATAAAATAGAAGTATTATAGTATAGAATTTTTCATTTTTTTGATTAGGTAAACGGAATAAGAATCTGCTAAGCTTAAATATTATAATTAGTCTAAAGAGACGTAACTGGTATTCCATAAACAAACCAAAGTTAGATCCAGAATCCGGAAACCTGGATAGATAGAACCTATAGCCTAGAATTCCAATCTAGGAATCTAGGGAACCATTACAAGAATGGTCTTCTACCAAGAACCGTCGATAGAACATCAAGTACTTAAACTACTACCACCTCCATTTTCTTACTCTTTCTTCTGCAGAACTTTGCACTCATGTAGTTGAGTGAAAGAGTGGTGAGTTAGAGATCGTGTCAAAAAGAGGAAAGTGAAGAAGGTGTTGTCCACACCGGATTCATATTTAGTTACGATATTTGATGGCGGAAGGTAGTAGTCATAAGCATACAGTTGCGGCTCGGATGGTATGTCCCACCATTCCTATGGATTCGAACATCTAGAAGTAATTAGAGGAAGACCTGATGTACATAAGATGTGCCAAGTTGATATGGAGACCATGGACCCTCAAGAGTGAGGAGATGATTCAAGAGCTCCTCGTACGAGCTTCGAATCAGTACAAGCTAATGGTGAGGGGTCGTCCTATATTCTAGACAGAGGATATGTAGACGGATGTCTACAAATTCCAGAAGAACAGATCCGGATTAGCCTCCCGAGTAAATAAGTATACAACTAGAAAGTTTAAAAGTCCAACCCATGTGAAGGAAAGGTATGCTATCAGTGATTGTAAGGACGAGAGGCATAGACAGGTTTTAGAATTTCTTATCCTGATTCTGTATCTTGAGAAGCCTACCTGGGTTACAGTCATGATGGCCAACACCATTTTTGGGGCGATGGGAAGTAGACTGGTGCATTGGGAGAAGGTTATTGTAGGCGTAGTATTTAAGTTCTTTGACCATGTCAGAAAAAGAAAGTTTAGTCCTATCAGCCCTTACCTATTCGATTTCTACCACTAGGTAGAGGTTCTGAGTAGTGAAGAAATGATCGAGTATAACACCGGAGTCACTCTCTTGAAGTATGGCCTCACGAGCGAAGTTGAGCTCAGTCATTCGTAACCTGAAGAAGAAAAGCCGGAATAGGAGAAACAGCTTGTTGACTACATAGAAAGGAGGAGAAAGTCTACCGATTGTGAGCCCTCAAGTTAACACTTGGAACTCAAGGTTTTCTTTTTTTTAGTTTTGTTAGATTTTTAGTGTATTTATATGCAAAAAGGTATAAAAAGAGTATTTGAGTGGTATTTAGTAGAAGTCCCTACCAATGTAGTGAGAGATCATCCTAGAAGTACGAAATATATAAATTACTCCAATTTCCTACTTCGAGTGCCTAGTAAGAATCTAAGAGGTCAATTAAGTGTTTCCAAGAGAATTAAGGGTCTGAGTGTTAGCCAGTCCTAGTAGTTGTCCATACTAAACTAAGTCTTGCTAATGCATGTGACAAACTAGCTAAGTCTATTTTAGGTCTAGAGAGTCTAGTATAGGTCACCATTTAATTCGTAAAGAATTTGGATTGGTAAATTCTTATTTGCAGATAACTTATAAAAGAATAAACCAAACTACAAATAAAGTAAAGGGAGAGCGACCGGAGCATGATGAAAGATGCTTTTAGCTTAAAATCATTCTAGGAGTTGACATTAGAGCTGGTTGTCTCAAGATTCCCCAATACAAGGATGATTTTTCCCTCAAGCGAAAATTAATAGAGAATTGCTAATTTTAACTTCCCCATGAATAGTGCAAAGTAAAATATAATGTTATACTTTGGTTTTGGGAGTTTCTTAGAAGCTATCTAAAAAGTTTTGGATTTTTCGAAATAATCATGATGACTCCATGGGAAGTCATCTGCCTTTAAATATGATCGTAAATTCCTAGAAATTACTCATGTTGCGATAAAATCCCACTAAAAATTGGGATAGGATTTTGTGTGCTAATTAAGGGCCCCACAAAGTTTGAAGACATTCCAACATTTTTAAGTACCAAAATCGGCAATGACATTGAACTTTTGAAGAATTTACAACTTGATGGCGAATTGACTGATGTACCAATAGCTGGCGGTGTCCAAATGACATGAATAAGGGGTCTTTTCTTAATCCCACAATCCTTCTAAGTGACCCTAGCTTGACATTTTCCTCAAAAGAAAGAAATTCCAAAAGTTAGTGTCATGACCCTCATCAAGAGGCGTGCCCGTGCCACCTTGGTGAACAAGGGGGACGTTGAAGGTGACTCCCCAAGCCTTGCAAGAGATGGGGTGAGGGGGACTAGAAGTCCTGAGCAATCAAAGCGTTGTAACGCTCTGATCCAGATGAATTAGAGGGGGTGTCGCACATACTTCGAAAGCTTATAAGAAGACGCGTCTACGAATTCAAAGAACCTGAGAATCCGAGTTGGGAGTCCAAAGTTATGGGTCGTCAAAGTTGGCAATGTCATGACCGCGTCCCGAGGCATGGAGACATGGGAAACAAGGTTTGGGAGGATTCCTTTGAGCCAAATAGGTCATGTTGTATATCATTAGAAAGCTAAGGAGACAAGCTTTGTAGAATGATAAGGCTCATGAGGAGATGAGTTGTAAGCTAAAAGTTATGAACATCCAAAGAAAGTGGAGTCTTGGAGAACTACACCTTCCAGAGGACTCGTATCTTTGGAGGGCTATAACTTCCTTAATACTTGTCGCATCGGATAAAGTGAATAGTCCATAGTGAATTGGTGATCAACGGAAAATATAGATCACAAAAATGAGCTCACACTTGGGATTTGGAGCTTGGAGCTAAAAGTTATTCCGATAGAAAGATCGCAAGTATTTGGGGGTTCGGTTTGGAGGAAACCACTTGGAATTGGGTGGTCTTCCAAGATGGGGAGCATCTCGGGGATTCCGGGCAACCTCTAGTATGGAAGGGGCTGCCGTATCTTGTAGAGAGTACTATGAGGAGAGGTGGTCTCTCTCCTCCCTCCTAGATGGTGCCATGGTGAGCCTAAGTGACCCCGGATGGTGAAGTTACTGTTGGAGCCTCACCACTACTTGTGTATTACCGTAGAGTGCTTGTGCATTCTTTGATACTGATTGGGTGGTATCCCACTCCACACTAGGCTATGGGGTGAGTCCCGATTAGTGAGTTCCAAAATGAGTTGGGTTGGGCCTAGTAGGGAATTGGGTCCCATTCAAAGGCGGTTAACACCGGTGAGGACTAATGCCTCCACCAAGTGTTTGAATATTAATGGAAGTTCTGCCCCATGTCATCAAATGATATGCCTAGTGTCTTGTGGAAATAAAGGGTTGGGAGTCACGGAAGAATGGGGAACCTCATGACTTGAGTTGGAACCTAACATTGTAGGTGCGTGGCATGTGTAGTGTTAGGGAGTGTGACCCTTGGTATCACTAAAGGATTAAGTGCTTCGAAAGCACTAGAAGGTGAACTTAAGGTGGTAAGTGTTACTAAGAAGCGCGACAGTTAGAGTTTTGACTTTTCTTTGGAGTTACCGTAGGTTGATTGTTTGTTTACAAACAATTGGGAAGAAGAATTAGGGATCCCTAGAGGTAATATGGGTCTTCTGAACATAATAGTGCAATCATTTTTTGATTTGGAGTTGTTCTCTAGAAGATAGGAAGGGTCCAGTAGTAGGTTTAACTTTTTTAGAATAATTAGTTGTAATTCAAAGTTTATTTCGCAAATATCTTTTGGAAAATTGAAGATTGGATTTGGATAAGATCTCTTTTTTGTGTAAAGAGCCATCTTTGGTCTAAAGAAAGATAATTTAGAAATACTTTGGATTAATTAGCAAAAAATTTAAGTTAGTTAGGGTTATTTTTAAAATATCTTTGGGAAAAATCCTTGGATTTGATTTAGCCAAGATTTATTAGCTAAATGGAGAGGGTTCTAGAAAACTCTTCCATTAAATAAAGATTATTTAGAAAATACATTAGGGTAGTTTAGGAAATATCTAGGAGTCGAAAATAAATGTTTTTCCACTGACAACTTAGTAGGAAGGGGCCTCGGACAAGTATAAAAGACCCTTCTCTCGAGGTTGTCAATACCTTCATTTTCATAACTAAACTATACTTTTGTTTCACCTATGCTATTAGCGTGGTCAGAGCACTAATCCAAGTCGAGATCCATCCTGATTCTCATTCTATCTATTGATTTGTACACTTTGAAGGACGAGAGGGTCCTTTCAAAGTGATTTCTATTTGATTTCTTTTAGTCCTTGAGGTTAAGCCTCCATTTTCTTTGAATTGTGAGAATTTTGGAAGGAATAGACCCTCCAAACTCTAATTTCATTTAAGATTTCTTGTATACTAACAAATTGTACTCATTACAATAGAATTTGGTGTTAATAGATTTAAGGCGACAAAGCTTGACTTTGCCAAAAGTTTATTAGACCAATCATTGCCCAAAATTCGTTGTATAATGGAAATTGGGACTTTAATTGCTAAAGTTCGATTTAAATGTTGTCATGCGTACGTCTTTTGATAATTAAATCTTGGATATTTTGAAATTTTGAGAAGTAAATCTTTAATGTTTGATTAAACATTGTCATGTGTACCTCCTTTCAATATTGAATTTTCAAAATACTGTTCTTTGACCATTAACACCGTGTATACCTGGGATTGCCTCTGTACAACGAAGCTTTGACTTTGGAATTTCCAAAATTGATACTTTTTCAAAGTGGTTCCAAATATTTAAAATCATTAAAGAAACCTCTTTTCTTGTATGCTTGATAAATGCCCTTGCATGTAGAACTAATTTGGGTCATTTGATTTCATAAGGAAATTGGAGAGAAATAGTCAAAATTCCTTAGTTTGAACTCTTAATAACACCCTTAGTAGTAGTTAGAGAAAAAACAAAAATTAGATTAATTCTTCCTTTAGTTAGAGTTATTAAAATTAGCTAGGAAGAAATCTCCAATTAGATTAAGATACTTTGATTTACTTAAATTATTCCAAAAATTCCTAAAAATTAGATTAGTCAAAAATCAATTAGATTAGTCCAAATTAACATAGTCAGTGAAGTTTCCAAAAAAACCAGTGATAAAAAGGGGCCATGAACCAATAATCAACATGAAATATCAGAGCTAGAGACATCAATCCAGCAATCAGTTTGGATCACGCCCGGAAGACTGAAGGACGGAAAACGAGAGAAGAGGACGGAGACGGCCAGGCGGAAGACTGAAGGACGGAAAACGAGGAGAAAGGACGGAGAAGGATGAGGCGCCGGCCAACTGCGCCTCACCATGTGGCAGGCTGTGGGGTGACGAGCCAGGGAGACAAGAGCTTGATAGCCAAAGTTGAGAGCCAAAAATACACCTCAGTAGTCAGTACATTAGTGTTTGATTATCAAAACTGGTAAGCAGTTAGCCAGGCAGTGGAAGCCAGGCTCAACCAAACTTTTGGTTTTTTTCTTAAATTGTTTAAAACTCTCATGTCCACCATAGCCATAACAAACTCTCCAAAAAAGAATGAAAACAACAACACAACAAGTGAGAGAGATGAAGTGAGGGAGTTTTGGATGGAGGGAGAAAGAAGGTGATAAAGAATCTAACAATTAATAAGGTACGAAATTTTGATTTGATTTGATTTAGGGGATTTAAAAGGTTTTGGGATATTAAAATAATTTTTAATTAATTAGGAATTGTTTTAAATACAACCAAAATTAATAAAATCCTATAACTATTAGTAGGGAAAGCAAAATTGAAATAAAAATACAACAACGAACAAAGATTAATTTCATTTGGCATAATGGATTAGCAAGAATGGAGGAGGAAGGAGTGGGTTACTATGAAACTATACATCTCATGATCCTTGAGGATGGTACAATCGACCCATTCATGAGAAAGGTATGTTAAAATTCTTCATATTTTGTTTTTTTTCAAGTTGATTAAAATTTCACTCAATAGAATAAACCATTGGAAACTTTAGGAAAATTAGGGTAGGAAATTAACATTAAAAAATTCCCATTAGATTTTAATTTAGAAAATAATCCAAAATTTAACCAATTACAATTAGATAAACCTTATTTGAAATTTGGATGAAAAATTGATATTTCCATCCAAAAGAATCAAACAAAGGAATCTTAGAATCTTGGGAGAATTTAGAATTTTAGATTAATTTAGAAATTAATCTTGTTTGTTTAGACTAAGAGTAATTAATGAATGAAATTTAATTCGTTAGGCTTTTAAAACAAATTTCATTCATTAATAAATTTTTTGTTAGGAATTTAGTTTTTTAGTGTCTTACTTTGTTGGGAAGGTAAATTCTGAGTTTTCACTTTAAAAATATAAAACCCTAAAAACAATCATTTTAGAATAGAAAGTTTGATTTAAGTTAGATTAGAAGATAATTAAAAAGAATTTCTAAAGAATCTTTAAAGAATCATTTCAATTAGGAAATCTTTTAAAGATTCCAAAACCTATTTTTATTTAAAAAATACTTTAATTTTAAGTGAAAAAAGGTTGGATGAAGTTCTTTGATTATTGGTCAAATTAGGCTTAGTCTTAGAATTAGGTAACTAACATAATTAAAAACCTCAACCCTAAAATTTAGATTTATTTCAATTAGTTTTATTATTTTTAATTCGTGGATGAAGGTTGTGACGTAGTTTAGAGGCCAATATTTCATCCATTCATTTCTTTTACTAAGGAAGTCAAAATTTAACTTGCTTTATCATTCTAGAAAGAACAAATTACATTCTATAAGTTATGATAGATGGATTTTAGTTTGAGTTCATCTTTTCATTAGGTATTTGATTTAGTTAACCATAGTTTAAAAGTCTAGAATTCACATGATTTGAGTTCAATTTGGATATTTAAAAAACAAAGTATCCATTGCTAGGAAGGCACAAATGGAATTTAGATGGAAAAACACCTTAAATAATTGACTTAACAAATCATAGAACTTGTATGCACGTTTTAACTCAGAGGGTAGAGTTTAAAACATTCACACCAATCTAGCCTCACAACGAAAGTTGCTTGTTCAAGAGAAGCTAAAGGGAAGAGTTTCGGTATTCTACCAGACCGGAATAGAGTGGGTATTGCACCCGGGGAGATCACTCTCAAGTTTTTAGAAAACTACGTGAGTTAAAAGATAGGGTCCATTCAATTCAAAGGAGGAAAATTTTAAATGATATGTAGGGCTACTATAGGGTCCATGAAATTTCATATACTCTAATATATATAAATTAGGCTACATAAAAACATCATGTAGTAGGAATGTCTATTAATAAGTTAGCCTTAATACATACAGGCAATGCAAATTTTTTTAGTACTATAAGTGTAGATAAGGACAAGTTATTTCATGTGGATGATAAAATGGACACAATCAAGAAAATCTACAATGATTGGTCGTTGACTAAAATTGTGCCATGGTACTAATAGTGTATACTTTAAAAACATTAAGTATAAATATAAGAATTTGACTACAAATGGCACAAATGATCACATTACACAAATAGTGAGGTTTACATTAGTGGATTCAATGACTTGAAATTTGTACAATACGAGGATATAATTTATAGTCCATTTAACCTCATTCTTTGAGGACATATGTGTTAAACACACAAATATAGAATGGGATGTTCACAAGATAGTTTCAGACTTTTAGTGGGGATTTTGAAATGTTCAATGGTAAATTTGTTATTTAAAACCACCACTTTGGTAATGGCATTTGAATTGAATTGATTATTGTTGGTTTCATGGTATATATGCATGTAGTAGAGGGAAGGGAAAATTTGTAAAGAAGGGTGGCAATGGGAAAAATTTGGACACTTAAATATTGTATGTAAGATAGCTTCATTGAAAATATTGCATGAATGAATTTATAAAAAAAACATAGGGTATGGAAATACACCTTTATAACTTTTTATGTAAAAATATGGTCATCTTAAAAGAAATAATAAAGGTAAATAGCCCTACATCAAATACCCTCTTAACTCATGTGTATACCTTAAATTACAAGGAGTGATTTCTCCGAGGTATTGCACATGCAAGATTACCACGACAACTTGGTTGAGCTCTTGATTGAAATCACCAAGGAGCTTAATGTCGAGTTAGATAAAATCTTGGACGAAATCAAATTACGGACTAGACCAGAGGAGTTGAGACAGAAGGAGGAGTAGATCCGGAACCTAGAGAAGGAATGGGATGACCTCCAATCCCGGGTGAATTGGGTGGATGGAGAACTTGTAGCATCAAAGTAGAGGGAGAAGGAGGCTCTTCACCTCGTTAAGGAGTTGACTGGTTTGGTGGCAGCACCATCAGATGTCATTGCCAAAGCTGCCCTTATTGACTCTTAATTAAATCAAAGAGGGCATGTGACTGGATGAGAGATAGTGACGATCCTGGTCAACTTTTCAGCCTAAATTGAAACTATGTTGAAGAAGATGCGCCAATTGTTCAGGCGCATTGATTCGGACTGGGTTATAGACTTCACGCAATTTCCAGAACTTCTTTTTGTTTTGGGAACTCCAGTTAAGCAAAATTCATTAGTTCCACCACAACCACGACTAGAGGTTTTGAGGGTTGCCCTTTGTGAATCTATGGAACCCTTCGCAAGTCAAATCCGAAATGCTATACGGGGGAGCGGGAAGATGGTACCTAAGTCGAATAGAGAGTTGAGTGTACTAAGAGCTTCGGCATCAAAGGAGGTTTCCACTCCACCTATTGTTCTAACCACTTGGTTGATTGGAAGGAACGCATTCAAGACGCTCGGATTACTAGTCTAGAGCGATCCCATCGACCGGATTGAGGCTATGACAAATCCGGTAAGGACCCATCCGAAAAGTTTCAAGCACATGCTACCCCCACCAAGAAAAGTGAGTACAACGATAGATTTGGATGAGACTTCCCTAGCAAAAGAAGAAGAAGTCCAACTCATTGCAAAATCTAATGAAGAGGAGTACAAGACCGGATCCAAAGAGGAATCAAATGACGACGACGATCCGCCCCCACTTATCACATGCGAAATTCAGACCCGGGCAACGGTGAAGACGACTTTGTTAAAAGCAGTTGTCAGAGCACTCGCGAGTCAAGGTGGTAGTAGTTCGAAGAAGGCACGGAAATGGAGTTAGGTAGGGAGTTCAGTTAATTAGGATTTTGATTGTCAGTTCCGGAACGGGTTTCCAAGTGTGGGCCTAGGTTCTAGATTTTGAGGGCCACTTATAGTTGACTTTCCGGATATCTCAAGAGGTCAATGATTGGACGCCCTGATTTTTGGGTGTCTTTTTGCCTTTTTTTTTAAGGGTAGACAGGTTTGTTGCCCTCGCATTCCATCCTAGCACTTTCAATTGTTTATTGAGTTCTGTTTTCTTTAATCCGAGCCACCAAGTGGACAGTCAAAATTCAATTTTATGATATTAGAGTTTTTGCTTTGGTTGTTTGAGTGAATATTGAGGTGTAAGAGGGAGTAAGAAAGGAGGAATCCGGATCATGGGTGACTGGATTAGATTGGGAGGGAGTGTTTGTGACGTAGTTTAGGCTTGTGAATGAGGACTTGTGCAGTTGTGCATGGTGCCTTTAAATTACCAAAATGGTAATCCGGTAAAGAGTGGTGTGGATGCGGGTCCGGAGTCTGGTACAATTCTGTGCAGAGATAAGTGACCACTAGTCGAAAATCCCCACTCACTCAAAAGGTCTGCCAACCATAGGATCAGCCTAGCGAACAACTAACAATCCCCTATCGATTTGGGTATCTTGGATCTATCGTTGTAGTGGAAAAAATTGAAGACAGCTCTAAGTAACTTGCCTTTTGGATTATCCATCCGGGAAGTTGTGAGGGTGTTTCTCCTATCTGATCTATTACAACATTTGGTTAGGAGCGTTTTGTGTAGTTAGGGGGAGAAGAGAGTGTGAGGAATACAAGTGGTGAGTCCCTACCCCTCTACAAGATTAAAAGCAAACCCTCTAAGGGTAAAATAGAGGAATAGAAAACTAGTGAGAGAAAGAAGATGAAATCGAATTCCAAGATAGGACGAATCCAGATTGAATTCCAGATAGATAGAATTTCTGGAAAAGAGATTAAGTAGTTGAACAGAGTGAGTAAGGAAGGAAATCCAGATAACTAAGTTTGCAACAGTATACTAGGATCCCCTGGGACGATATTTCGAGTCATTTTACAACATTTTGGTGTTATAAAGATACTTATGCCTAGACCGTGCATTCGACATGAAGTAAACAAAATTACAGACATAGCCAAAATTACAGATAAGACAACGCATGATGAAAATGTCATCTGGTATTTCAATACCCCAAAATACAAAAACCTTACTTGAGTACAATTGGATGTCTAAGTCATAGTGGGTAATTGATTGGCTTGAGGTACTGGAGGTTTGGCCAATTTTGAGTGGGACCAATCTGAGTTGACAGGAAACCTTGCTACTATAGCATGCAGGTTTCCATCTCCAAGAGCGACCAACATTGTCACCACATCGCCCCTTCAACATGTCCAAGATTTTTGAGACCATTTTGTATGACCAACCACCGCCCAAAAATCCAGATGTATATCCAATGATTAGGGACAATCAAACTATATTGTAAATTGCAAATGCACCATCTACAGAACAACGAAACAAGTGGAAGAGTGATGGTAACATCAAGGGACAAATCCTTGGTGTCACATTACTTCCTTTTCCAGGCCTAGGTGCAATTGTGTCATTGGAGACAATCTGTCGCGCCCCTTAGTAGCACTTACCACCTTAAGCTCACTTTCCAAACACTTAACACCTCAATGCCACCAAGGTTCACGCACTCCTAACACTGCACATGCCACGCACCCACAATGTTAGGTTCCAACTCAAGTCACGGGGTTCCCCATTCCTCCGTGACTCCCAATCCTTTTCTTCCAATCCTTAACTCCCACAAGACACCGGGCATGTCATTTGATGACATGGGGCGGAACTTCCATTGATGTCCAAGCACTCGGTGAGGCACTACTCCCACCAGTGCTAACCGCCCTTGAATGGGACCCAACTCCCCACTAGGCCCAACCCAACTCATTTCGGGACTCACTAATCGGGACTCACCAAACGGGACTCACACCATGGCCTAGTGTGGAGTGGGACACCACCCAACCGGTATCAAGGAGTGCCCAAGCACTCCATGGTAACACACAAGTGGTGGTGAGGCTCCAACACTAGCCTCACCACCCGGGGCCACTTAGGCTCACCATGGCACCATCCGGGAGTGAGGAGGGAGACCACCCCTCCTCATAGTACTCTCTGCGGGATTCGGCAGCCCCCCCATGCTAGAGGTCACCGGGAACCCCCCAAGATGCACCCCATCTTGGAAGACCACCCATTTCTCCCGATTCGCACTACTTTGGGACTCCCGAACTTCCACCCGGCATAACTTTGCGGTCCGGGATCCAAATCGCACATGCGACCCCATTTTCGACATCTACGCGACGCGTAGATGCCGATGGACTACTCACTTGTTCCATTCGGACATGTACTCGCAAAGATATCGCCCTCCAAAGATTCGGGACACTCCCAGCGCGGCCGGGACACTCCCAGCGCGGCCAGGGCACTCCCAGCGCAGCCAGGGCACTCCCGGCGCGACCGGGACACCCTCAACTTTGAACGCCCATAACTTTTGACTCGCAAGTCCAAATCACGCGTTCTTTGGACGGCTGGAAGCGTCTTCTCAAGACCTTTCCAAGCATGTATCACACGCCCCCAAATTCGTCCGGATCAGAGCGCTACCTCGCTCTGATCGCTCGGGACTCCTAGCCCCCCTCACCTCATCTCTTGCAAGGCTTGGGGAGTCACCCCCAATGTCCCCCTTGCTCACCAAGGTGGCACGGGCACGCCTTGTGATGAGGGTCGTGACACAATCGTAGATCATAACAAAAATGTCTATCTAGTTACAGTAGGTATGTTTCCTATATGCACATGCCCAGACTTCATAAACATGGTTGTTTCCACTCTTGGAGGTCGTCATCAATATGTGAATTGCAAGCACCTATACTACTTGTACAGCTACTTCTGCAAGATGGACATCCACGAGGACAAATTCATTCATGCACCAAATTATAGCTTCAACGAGTTGAAACTACTTCTAGTTCGAGCAAGAATTATCATAGTTTTAGAATAGGCATGAACTCATTTATCTGTATACTTCACTCGTATTGTATTCATTCACACATATTATGATTGAAATGACTTAGAGCTTATGGAATTGAAAATATGAAAGCATTCATGAAATATAGAAGTATGGTTCATTAGTAAATTGTTTTGCAATTAGTTTATATAAATGATTGAAATGTACCACCCTACACCCAATTTCAGTAAGGCACATATGAATTTGGAATTGTTTTTTCTTTCCATATTTTCCAAGTATTTTTCTATTTTCAAAACTTCTACATACTCTTTTTAATTCCAATGTGTTCCCCTTCATTTTCCCATTTTTTTCCTTTTTCCATTTTTTTTCCTTTCCCCATTATTTTTCTTTCCCTATTCTTTTTCTTTCCCTATTTTTTTTTTCTTTCCCCATTTTCTTTGTTTTTCATTTTTTTTAAGTTCCTATTTTTGGGTGATTCTTTCAATTTTTTTAAAGATGTCAACACTTGGCAATACATTATTGTCATCTCTAAAGGCCTATTTTAAAATTGAAAATTACATAAAGTAAAACACCTCAAGATTAAGTGAAATGTCTACCACAAATCCACAATGCCTTGTGATCGTCATCTCACCCTAACCTTCAAGTTAACAACTCACCCTCCACATGTCTTCTTATACTACTTCATGTTTGAAATCCCAATTGTTATGGGATATTCAACAATCATGGATATTTGTATTCAATTTAGCCAATCAAAATAATACCATATAGTTTTGCAAAAATGACATAGGGCTACTAGATTTGAAGCATTTGACATATTCTATGTTGTTGTGGATAAACAAAATGCTAAAACTTTGCACAAAAGTTTGAAAGCCTAACTGCATAGCACCAAGAAATTTCAGTACTTTATAGTGTAAAATTTAACATAATTCACAGTTATCGGGGATGCGGTCATAGGTCACAATGCTTACTATAAATAGAAAGTTTTTCTCTATTTTTGGGAAAAAAGTGAAGAAAAAAAATTAGATGGAAAAAAATTCCCATTAAAAAGTTTTTCGGGCTTTAGGCTTGTAAGCTCCACGCTCACAACTCACAGGCTCATGGCTCCAAGCTCGCATTCTAGCATCGTTGTAGCCTTTGGAGGGGGGTTACAACTATTTTTGACCCAAAAATGAGAATTTGAAGCTCAAAATTGGATTACGAGGACTTCTACTAAATTTATTGAAGATTATAAAGAGATTTTCTAAAAATGGTAAATTTTCCACCTTCCATATGAGCTCAAAGTACACTATCTTTGTACAAGAGTAGAGAACACAATTCTTTTCCCATAGATGAAAATGATTGAGAAGGAAAGTCTTTAAGTTAGAAAAAATTCCATTTTTATTTTTGAATTTTGAATTTTTTAAATACTTTCTGAAAATCAAACATCAAAGTGCTTATTTTCTTGGTATTTTCTATCATATTTTTTTGTGCATAAATTTTAGAGATAAAATTTTCTAGGTTTGAATTTTTAAAGATTTACTATTTTCCATGATGCGTATTTTGTTTCATTTTTTTAAAAATTATTTCAAAAGTCACACTACTCATTCAAATAGACTGTTTTGAGCCAAAAACAGCAAGTATTTCTTGTGACAACCCTAGGACAAAGATGACTAAATCATCTTTGTTGCAATCATTTTGTAGTAATAAATATAAAAAATTATTCAAAACAATTGTGTTGAAATCCTCTTACTTCATGTTTCTATATTTGCAACTACAAAATAACTAATCAATGATTACAATAGTCATATACACAACTTTTGTGTAACCGATATATTACTTTTGAAACAAATAATATTTAATTCAAAAAGCACATTTAATTAAAAAAATGACAATCTATCACCTTTTGCTACACTCAACTAAAGTGGAACCTACAAATGACATTAAATTTGACTAAACAATGAATGGTTCTGTCCTTGCCACATTAGATGGCACACACCATGTGTATGTGTCATCCATTTTGTGTTAGAGGTTGTGTACATGTTAAGAACCATGTTGAACATTGTAAATTATTTATATTAGCAATCTCTAGTCATCCATCTTGTACACCTCAACAAACACACATCAGACGTAATAAGCCACATCAACAATGCCTAATCATCCCTCATGTTCACCTTGGTAAGCATATTGTACACTACAAACTAGTGAAACCACATCAACCCAGCCTTGTCAACAATGCTGTAGAATACCGATTAGTATTTTTTTGTTATAAATTTTTAGTTGATTTTTATGTGTCTTTTACTAATTTTGATTTGTTGTTTTTGAATTTGGTGTCTTAATTGTGTATTTTAATGGGTTGATTGAATTCTATTTGGTGTGTTTTTGGATGGTGAATGAATGATGAATGAATGTTGAGTGTGTATGTGTTGATTTGGATGGGTGGTTTCCTAATTGGAATGGTTCGGCTGTCCAACCAAGTTCCAAGTTTTCTAATGTGTAATCCAAATCGGGTGCTGATTCAATCCAAGTCGGATTTTTAAATGGTGTGTGTCAAGTCCAGTTGGTTGATTGTGTGGAAGTTAATTCCAATTTGGAATTGTTTATGTGTGTGGCAATTGTTTGTACAATTTTAATTTGGTAGTTAATTGGTGGTTGGGTTGTCACTTCCAATTTGGTAATTGCCGATTCTGTGGTTCCTATTTGGTCTGTGATGTTTAGTCTTTTTCTTTACCCACTGATGAGAGTTCCAGTTGGAGTCCCAGCCAAGTAGTGTTATGTATTTGTATTTATTTTATGTGTGCATGTTTGTGTTTGTGAGTGAGGGAATGCTCATGTCAATTTGGAATTTTATATGTGACTATGTGTGTTAATTGATTTAATCGGGTAATAGCCTGTATGGTTCAAGATGGAAATGTTTGTGTCCTAGTTGGGAAAGACTAGAAGTTGAAGAGATTATGCGTTAATGTGGAAACTTAATTATGTAGTAGTTGTGCTGTGATGAAGATGGCGAAGTGATTTAATTGGAGATTTATGAGAACCTAGTTGAAAGTTGTAGTGAGGAGAATCAAGTATTCCAATTAGGACAAAGTTAAAAAAAATAAAAAAAAATAAAAATAAAAATAAAAATAAAATAAATGTATGTACAAGTAATGAGAATAAGTGTGGAGAATGTTCCAAGTTGGAATGCTGTGAAGCAATGAGTGAAGCTAGTTGAAGATATTGCCGTCATGGAAACATTGTTTGTAACGGTGATTTAATCACCAATTTAGAAATAAATATAAAAGAGTGTTTAATCTGAATTGGTGTGTTGAGATGTGTGTGTATGTGTAAGTTGAATATAAGATATATGAATCTTGCTCGATTTGATAAAGTTGATGATTGAATATTAATGTGAAAATATTTTGTGAGCCAATTTGGAAGTTAATGTTCTGAGTGTTATCCATTTTAATTCCAAATTGGAGTGAGTGAGAAATGTGTGATGTGATATGTGAAAGAATTGATTGAGAGTGTGATTGAGAGGATAAGTAAGAAAAGAATTCCAAGTTGGAAAAGTAAGAGGCTGCAGTTTCCCAAATTGGAGACAAGAAATCTGTGAGAATTCAACCAAGTCAAAAGCTGAAGAGTTGAAGGAGGCTATGGTAGTGGAAGTCCAAATTGGAGAAAAGATTGAGGATCCCAGTTAAAGTCGAAAGAAGATGAAAGCCAATTTAGGAATTACTTAACCTTTGTATCCATTAAGAGTGGAGTGGAAAGAATCTAGTAATTAGTTATAATTGTGAGGTTTTCAATTACTCCTAGTTGGAAGTACTTCTCTTTTTGTGGTTGTTTTGGCTATTTGGCTATTATTTCCTAAATTAGAAACATTCCTATTTAAAATAAGCCTCCCTTGAAACGAACTCTTCACTATTAGCTTGGAAAATAATTCTAATTAGAAACCAAGTTTATCTACAAATGTTGTCTATATGAGCAACCATGTCAACATCACAAGTTTACGAACTTCTATATTAGAAAATGGATGAGAAAGAAATTGTCAAAATAAATGACTGAAGAAAGTAAATGACTTATTTGAAATTATTGAAAACCTAAAATTAGAGTTCAATCATTGTCTAGTTATTTAAGTTTCCTAAATGACTGATCTTGTAGTCATTAACGCTTGTCATTGATATCCCTTTTTCTACAAGTAAACTGCCATTTTTTGCCCATTGCTCACCTTCAATTTTCCTTGACACATTGATTATGCCCATTGCTAATGTAGCTAGTTGACCATCTTCTAACTTACACAACTTTTTGTTGTCCCCTCACTTTTCACTAATTGCCCATTGCCCCCACATCATTACATAACCCATAATATTGGAGTAGGTGACTAAAATTAGAATTATAGAAAAGGTATCTTGATCTACATCTATACAAAAATAATATTGAGCTCAAGATGGCATTTGCAACTCTCTCCTCAGTAGAAATGATTTGTCTCACTTTCCTAATTTCTCAAATAAAAAACCTACTCTCTTATATCCTTTTCAATTGGTCTATGTCCTTCACTGACTACTTGGTGTCCGTGCCAATGTTTCAAGGTTAAGATAGGGGCCCCTATTTGTGCAAAGTGAATATTTTTACTATAGTGTAGTATTATAAACCACTAGAGAACATTTGAAAGTTTCATATGTACACCTCTAGTACATAGTGGTTTCCAAATCATGGATGCAAATCTCCTACCTTACTACAAATACAAGTCCCAATTTCAATGGCCTACACGACAACCTTTTCCAACCACCTACTAAAGAATAATATAAACAAGTCTACTACCACCACTAATAGAATGGTATTCCTTGAGCACCAAACTTTGACACTATAGCTTGATACTTCAAAGACACCATTTTGCTAAAGTAAGAGGTCTAAGAAGTGACCTTTTACTAGGTGAATGAAAATTTGGAGTTGGTTAGTGTAGTGTAATGAAAAAAAGAATGAAATCCACAATGAATGCAAGAAGTTGCACATTTTTTAGAATATTGGACATTTAGTTATAATTTTTGAAAGTGAAAAGCTAGTAGGTCACTATTTTAGTTCACAGGTGGTGTAGTAATAGCATGGCATAGTTCTATGAATGAGCCATAATATATTCCAAAAGCAATCCTCTTGTATATAAATGGTACACAACATAGGTCCAAAAAGTCTCCCTCACTAATTGAAAATTGTACATTGAAAATGGAACATTTATTACAATATTTCTACTAATTGAAAATAAACATTTATGGCTTCTCATTGTTTATAATTCATCTTGTGTGGTACATTGCCTTTTATCTTTTCATCCATCTCAGGGTTGAATTGCATCCCCTATGACTTCCAATTCTATCTGCAAGTACTGAACCTCTACATTAACCCTTGAACGTTGGGTTGGTGACCATGGAAATCAAGCATTTTGGAACCATGTGACATCATCTACATTAAAAAAATAAAAAATAATCATTGGGAGTCAAACTACTATTGAAGATCTTCCCTTTCCACCCCTAATTCCGAGGATGAATAGTTGCACTTCTATCCTATACAAGAGAATTCCTTGTCATTCATCGAATGAAAAACATCCACCTCAACGTTTATGGGTTAACCATACTAGAGGCAATCTACAGAGCTTGGTCACTTGGAGTAACCGTTACCTTAGTGCCCTCTTATCTCAATTCCACCTTTATGAACCCAAAGGATACGAAAATGCACACCCCAAACACACGAGGGTGGATTTGGGGTGGTGGTAGCCTAGTTCACTTTTGGAGAAATTCCAGGTCAACAATCTGCTCTACGGTATCTTTGATCTTTCTGACAGTCATACAAATTTTATTTCAATTTCTCGCTTGTTTCACAAAAGGTAAAAATAAACTAAAAAAAACCCTCACGCGTCGGCTTTCTCTTCGCGAGGCGACCCTCATTGCAAACATTGCAATATGCTGGCAGATTAATCACTTGAATAATGAAGTAACAATTCACATGAGACTGTACAATCGAAACCGCAGCCCACTTTACACTCAACCAAGGCGAAGAAAATCTAGCCTACTTGTGCCACTACAAAATGCTGAAAAAGCTCATGATGAAGCTATCCAGAAAATAATGAACTAAATCACGGAAAAGTAGTATCTAGTAGGAACTGGACCACTACTCAAAACCCGACCACTTCAGATTCTCTCAGATCCACATACTCTCGCTAGATCTACCTCAGAAGAGACACAACCGTCCTCATTCTGAAACGAGGAATTCCTAGAGCTCCAGTCCGCCAAAATTGGGTGTTTTACACAGGTTGTTCAGCTGGTATGGAAATGTTGAGAAGGTGCCATGAACCAAACGACCGTAGAGCCGTCTAAATCTTGCCAGTACAACGAGTCCGCTGCTGAAGAAGGCCGTTGCATGGATAACCCCTTACAACTGGTGGTACTGCCAACCATATTTTCTGAGGAGGGAAAGGGGCTTCATCAAAAGTTAGTAGGAGGTTAAACAGACGCAACAGAATGAAATTTTGAAGTTGAAAGAGATCCTTCATGGTGCTTCATTTCTTTTTTCAATCCTGTTTGTATCCTCTGTTCGTATCCTCTGGGGACAAGCAGTTCAATCATCAAGAATATAATTGAGTCGCAGCTCCAGTGAGAAGTTCCATGTGTGCAGTGATTAAGCTCGGGCACGAATTCGCCTTCACGAGTTCCAGCTTGTTGGCATGACGGTTAAATCGGAGGGTATAATCTTCGTCTTCCTTCACACTCCCGTAGAGCCAGCAAAGGACCTGGTCAGCGAAGGCGAGACAAACCCCGCCCTCCCAGTGGTGTTTTTGCTTCACGCGCTGGGTAATATCTTGCGGTTTCATCACCTCTGAGTACAGAAGCCGGCCAGCATCATCCCTGGTCAAATAATGACAATGCATAAGGTTAGCAACTAATAAAGTACCCGTGTTCCAAATCCTCTATATATTTACAAGGGACCAGGCGAGACTAAAGACCAGGTTCACTCAATCTACCTTCACCTTACAAACCAGGTGCAGTTTACAAGAAAAGAGTGTCAATCACGTGACTACTACCGTATAAAACTTGAAACAACTGAACGAAAAAAATTGAAACAATCAAAATCGATGCATCGTTAAAAAGTTTAGAAACAAAAGAATACACACGTTCACATAAGCACGAAGCATGTGTGAATCGCATGTAGAATGGTTCACTAACCGAAAACCAACGACAATGCGCTGCACTCCTGCAAGAAAGGACTGAATCCAAAACTTGAGTAGCTTATCCCGCTCGAACTTGTCCACGGTCCTCGCATCCAGTACTCGACTTGTTTTAAGTTCAACGAAGTGTCTTCTGCCATCAGCACTTGAATCGTAACAATCCATTTCAGCTCCCATAATAATTCTATGAGGACCAAGCTTTGTCTTCACCACTGCACAATACTCCACATTTGCGTCCACAGCACTCTTCCTTGCATTTCCACTGGCTTGACGTGATGAGGGAGCCTCAGTAGCAAACTTTTCAAAAGAATAGCCCCAATAACATCGTCGCTTCTGCATTTCAACATCAAGATGAGGTGCCTCGGGAAGCTTGTGTACGTCGAGGTAAACTGTGCCCTTGCGTTTATGAACACCCATCTCCCAAACGTCTTGTCTGTTGTACGCTGTACCAAGAATCTTGTTCAGATTGTTACGGTATGTGACGAAGTGAATGTTATCGAGAGGAATCTGCTTGTTCCGTATACACGCTAGTAGATCACCAAATCCACTTCCAGCGCCATCCTCTTTTTTCTCAACGTAAGTATCAAAACCATCGTTCAAATCAACACCACTTTCCTGAAGTATATCACGACGAAACCTGCATTCAAGTTCAACACAAGTGAACAACCAGTTGAGAAAGAACCCGGAAGCTAAGGCGAACAAATGCATCTCGATTACACCACTGCTTGCATATTTCCTTGCATTACATCAGTCAAAGTACCGATTCACCTTCACCATAACGAAAATGAATTCTCGTTCAAAACAAAGTCACACAAAAGAATTTCAGAGAGGCCGAGCATCTCCTCCGAACTAACCTGCGAAGACAGCTCTCATCAAATAGGACCGTTCCGTCATCGTTCCTACTGTAACCTGCAATGTGAGAAGGCTCCTGAAAAGGAGGACACTTTACACGATACATGTCGTTGTTGTGGCCTGTCGCCCCGAGCTTCATATCAGCCACCAGTGGTTCCGCTGCTCATCAAGCACCAACACGTAAAATCAGTGAACCTATAGCTTCGCCTCATAACGAATATCGACGCTTAACAACAATACAGTCCGGCAGGCGTATTCAACTCGATATTACATAGTTCCACGACTACCAAAACGACAACTGAATTAACAGCAAAAATTCTCAGCTCATCTGCATTGCACTTCATGCAAATTCTCAATCCTCAGTAACTATGTGTCGGCAGTTGTCTTTCGGGACTTCACAGGCCGAGCCTGATAATGCGAAGTCTAGATTATTATACAGGAAGTGTTTTCGACAAATACAAGTAATGCCATTTGTGATGTCTAGGCTTGCTCATTGCTTTTCGAGAGCTTATGCACTTCGTTTGGAAGAGAAGAGAAGAGAAGAGAGAGAGAGAGAGAGAGAGAGAGAGAGAGAGAGAGAGAGAGAGAGAGAGAGAGAGAGGAGAGAAAGCTAGATAATTAAAGCAAGCCTCGTCGACAAACATAAGTAATGCCATTTGTGATGTCCAGGCTCTGAGTTCCTTTAGATCATTCCTCTCCAAGTGCTTATAAAATTAGCCTGGAAGAGAGGAGAGAGAGGACGTACAGGGCCTGCCACCCCTGCCCGACGGGCCACCGAAACTAGAGAAATTGTTCCAAGGAAGAAGGGATCCAGATCCATCCCCTCCTCCTCCACCTCCACCTCCACCTCCTCGCATATTCCGAGGTCCTGAGTTTCCTCTTTCCGGCGGCCCTCGCCTGCCACCGGCATCGCGAAAATCTTGTTTTCTCGGAAACGAAGATGGCGGTAACGTCGGAGGTCGCAACGCACTCACAGCACTAGTCTTCATGTAATCTTCGTTATTATTTCCGAACAAATCCTCTTCCTCTTCTTCCTCCTCCTCTTCCTCCTCGTCACTATTCTCACTCCCATCATGATCAGCATTCTCCTCATCACCAATCACTTCTTCATCGGAGCTCTCGTCCGAATCAGAGCCCCCGGAAGAAGACGACGAGTCCTCCTCCACCTTCGAACCACTGACATCCGCCATGGAGCTCCCCCGAAACGAAGGTGATCGAAGAAGAAAAGCCGTGATTCGCCGGATGAGAGAGACAATTCCAACCTCGAGAAAGTTGTTAAAGCTAAAGAAACTCGTACAATACTGCACTGATGTGTTTCAATGGCAGAAGATACGGAGAGCCTGCAGAATGCCAGACGCTACAGTGCTTGGAATTCAGCACAGATGCAACGAAGTTGGAGCCGAACTAGAAACCCTAGCGAGGTCGGAGAAGATGACCAGTTCTATCAACGAACTGTCGAGTACTCCGACGAGGACGAAAAGTTCTGACCGGAACTGTCGAGTGCTCTTTATCGACTTCGAGCATAAACCGGGCAACGCTTTTACTGAATGCACGCACAAAACCCTCTCTTCAATGCCATTCTGGAATATCTTGCACACTTGCCACACTAGCGTTGGTAGTAGCACACTTTGCTCACGCTGTGACTATAGTAGTTGAAAGGTTACCTTTCAGCACATTTTGCCAAATAATTATTGGAAACTGGAAGGATTGTTCAACACTTCATTTTTTATCAAAAAGTAATTTGGCAATTATTATAAATTTTTTCTTAACTTTTAGTGACCCTTCACATAAGCCATGGACAATTTTCTTCATTGCATAGGAAAGCAATAGTCAAGGCTTCTTAGCATGGCTTTCAATGAAATCATTACTTTCCATAGTGGCCCTCCTTTGCTATAAAGTTAGAAGAATGAATTTGGATACAACATTGTAAAGATGGCTTATTGATTTCTAAAACCATTTAGCTTCAACAAATTTAATCAATTTTTGCTAAAAGTGACCTCATATTACAATATTAGACCTTTGATAGGACTATCTTTCAAGCATTGAGATAAAGAAGGTTCAAGTGTGTAGGTTCTTCATAATGTGGAATCTCTCTATTATCAATGCAATTGAACATTCTAGTACATTGATATGTACTATTAATGAAGATGCATAACTAGTTTCACTTACAAAATTCTATTTATTGTTGACATTGGAACAATACAATAGTAATTGAACTTACACTAATTTCATTATTTTACAAATAGTGCAAATTTGATGAATTGGTATCACATTTCCTAGTAAGGGGAAAAGAAAAGAAGAAAACTTTTTATTCTTTCATCCTTTTTTTCAATATGAGTCTAAACACTTTGGGGATTTGCTATCTACTTCAACTCCACTTCTACAGAAGAATCTTTGATAGTCACTAGTAATTTGTGCAAAAATAACTTGAAGGGCCACCCACTATGTGTGAAGCCATTTTGAAAGTTGCCCCCTTGAGACTACCCTTATTTTTAATATTCATTGCTTATTTATGAAACATTCAAATAATCCATATCTAAGTATTTTGAAGTCTCCTTAAAAGTCAATACAACCAACAAATAATTGCACAATTCATGCAATGTTAATGTATATAGACAATGGCAAAAAAAATCAACTATAGGTGCCCCTATGTTATATGGGATGAAGGAGAACCCATGTGGATAAAACAAGTTGAACACCCAAAACTCTCTCTTCAAAGGGGCTGAGTTTAATAGAAAACTATCAATAATATAACGCCCTCACAATAAAATGCTCTCAATTTCTCCAAAGTGACATAAGGCACTCTACATTAGCACATCCTGTGGACTTTCGTGCCGGATTATGAACAAATGCACTCTTCATCCACGCCGGCCCAATTGGATCGGTGTTTCTTCTTCTTCACACTATCACAACTGGAGACTGATACTCAGTACTGCAGTGGTAATGGCAATCATTACTGAGAGGCTCTGGCACAACGCCCCAGTTGGAGAAGATCACTGATCAAAGCAGCAACCAAGGTCCCCTTGGGATTTACATGACGGTCTTCACGAATTCATCAGGTAGAGCAAAATCTTCTTGAAATACTGAAGTCGGTGCTCTTAGATGGAATAACACAAACATCATTCCCAAAACAGAGGTAAAACATTTGTAACACATGCACAGTATGATATAATCCGAAGTTCGCCCAAAATGTCAAAAATCTACACAAATCTTGTAGAATCTAGACATATCAAAACCAATGAACAAATAAAATCAGCATATCCAATAACAAGTGCACTAGAATATCTACAGTAACAACTCGATCAGAAGTCAATCATTCAGAGCCGCAATCCAGAGGTGAGTACCAGAGGATATACACTTTACAACTTAAAGGATATTGATAAGTTCATATGGTATAACGGTGGTAGCTAACCACCACCAATTTGTTAAAGTCTGTACATCAATAGTATACAATTACATGGCACTTAAATTACATTACTCAGCGAGGAGCTCCTCACATAGGTGGTTCACACTAACCTGAATGAAATGTTGGATCGACAAGCTGATCAAAAGACCTGCACAGACGAATCAAACATCTGGAATACGATAATGAATTCTTCTCTGTCTGCTCTGCCTCACTGGCAAAATCCAACCGTAAACATTGCTGTTACAAATCAAGGACTTGGCAGGCCACAAGCTCAATAGTGCCAAAGCTGGCACTCGAAATTGTCTTCCACCCAAACTCAGACTCCTTAGCCTGCTGTGATTGAGAGTTGTCTCCCAACTCTGCCCTTAAGACTGCCACATTGTCGTTAATATCTTTTGTGATGACGTGGAGCTTTCCATCAAACCCAGCCAATAGGTAGGGTGACTCCGAATCGCTAAGATCCAGTAGGATGGGCACCTTCTTTAGGACAACCTTCCACACATCCTGCTCAGAGTCATAAACCTTGATCTTGCTTCCATCCATGGAACTGGTAGGGTCAAGAGCATATAGCTTCCCACCCACCACAACAGATAATTTTGTCCCTGCCTGCCGGGCAGGCCAGTCCTCCCCCATCCCAACCGGCATCTCGGCCCACATATCCGTTGCAGGGTCAAAGATCTCCCCACCAACATCTACAAAAAATGGCCAAGAGTACAAACTCTGGGGTACACACAACCTTCCATTGAAAGCAGCCATACCGGTCGCAATTGGCTTCAACATATCCGCAAGAAAAGCTGTGGGAAGAACTTGTGCTTTCCGAAATGGCATCGAGGCAACTTGAGACCATGAATCCGTCTCCGGATCATAAACTTCCGCGGACTGCAGAGGGGTTAGGCCCCCTCGTCCCCGATCAACTCCACCAACGGCATAAAGCTTGTTGTCCACAACCCCTGTCTTGCAATATGCACGAGCAACCTCCATCGCCGCTGACGGCGCCCACCTGTTCGTACGCGAGTCATACCTCCAGACTGCCCGCATAGCACTCGCCCATGAGAACCCCCCTAGAACATAGAGGCTGCCATTGATGGCTCCTGCCGAGCATCCACAAAAAGGTGTCTTGTCGAGGAAGCCCTTTCGCTGGAACCAACCTCGAAAAATTCCAGTCAGCCGCATCGTCCGTAACGGACCCAAAGGGATCCGCCACCCCCATGAGGTCTCAGCTGCCTCCGGCTTTTTCGAAATGTTGGTAATTTCAGGCATTGGAGGCAGCTTCCTCCATTTCCCCTCCACAGGGTCTAGCACGTGCCACCCAAGACGCTCCTCTTCATCCTTCATCAGTACATACAACCACTCCTCGGTCACTCCCAGATCCTTTCGCAAATTGAAGATTTCAGGAGTGGAGAGGACATGATACCATGACTTGCACACACAACGCAACAGAGGATGGTTGCCCCGTGAAACCCGGGCCAAGATTTGAAGTGATATCTCTTCAGGCAAGCCTGGGATAATTGCTGGTTCATAATCATTACTGATGCGCTGCCTCTTTGTTGAGTCAGTATTGGCAATCGACACTTCGTTTTCTGGACTCCGCGCCGAACTCAAAAAATTACCCATTGTGGGGTGACGATGTCTGCATAAAACGAAGCGTGCCGATTTGCTCCAGCACCATGAACACCAAGAACGCTGTCACAAGGAGAATGTGAGAGCCTACATGGCAGTCACTATGAATTATTCACTTCCTGTCCCTGCAGGCGCACCACTATAAAACTCAGGTCTATAGGCATCACCTTTGTTCCTCAATACCACAGGAACCTCCAAATAGAAGTAGAAAATGCGATACATAATTCTCAGGTAGTGAAAACACTTGAGAGGAAAATCAAAAGCTCAGAATTATCTCCTGAGTTGTCATGTTTGATGTCAGCTACCCCGTTCATCAATGAAGATCGACAGAGTCTTCAGCCTTAATTGCTCGTGACCTAAACCATCAAGCAGCTATTTAAGAGTAGTAGATAGATGACAGATCATCCCGAGAACAGATGGTAACATTATGAGCAGTGTGCCATCCTGCTATATGTACAGGCAGTGGCCAGTACACATTAGAAACTGTATTCGAAACGACTTGGCACGATATTTTGGAAACTAAAGAAAGATTACAAAGGACATTGCTGTGTCTAAACTGGTATATCAGCTCGACGAACCAGTAGCTAAAGCTGCCAAATGTTTTTTCACATCACATCGAACTCTAAACCTCGGAAGAAATTCTTTAGGGTCTGTGGAAGACCCGATAGTACATAATTGATATACTCTCATGAGTAGATCGAGCTTCAAATGTCACCTCAGTATCACTACATCGAACACTTGTGGCAATTCAAATAATTAGAAATTTCAAAACCGGTGATAAAGTAACCGGAACACAAACAAACCTTTCAGACAGCATGGGACGCGCACAGAAAGAAACACACAGCAATTTCAGTGTATCCGCTGGTCATTCTGCTCAACGAACTCGCGCTTCCTGCGTTTGTGATCTTAAGAGCCTGGGAAACCAAATGCGAAACAGAATTACATCCACTGGAGGCTTCTCCAAGTACCCACCACTAATATCAATTACACTTGCAATTGACATCTCCGACCTCACAACACAACCAAAATCGTGAACACAAGTCCATTTCCACAATCATCCAAATACTCTCACCCTACTCTCTAAGTCCTTCTACGGCACGTATGACCAAGGAAATTCCAAATTCCAACGGTCTCTCCTTGCAGCATTCGATCCCTTGAACCCTAACTCACTCGAGGCCAAGAATCCTTTGATGCCAATCAACTCCAAAACACGGCCTCCCCAGAGAAATCACAAGCACAGTGACAAGAATGGCGTGAAAATAAATAACACGAATAAAGAAAAAATGTCCAATTTAGAATTCCTTCGGGCGGAATCCCGGAGGAAGGTCCAATTATCCTGTCGAGTATAATTTTCCTGCAATCAAACACAAAATATCTGGTGTGGCAGGCAGCGAGGACGCGTCGGCGTGTACGAATTGCAAAGCTTCCGACAACGAGAAACTGAGATACCAACCAAGAGATTCAAGATCCTCTGACCGAGTATAACACGCCCGATTTGCGCAAGATTCGAGACCCTGGTACCTGGTGGAGGAACTGCGCTGCTTCCCTCCGTAAGTTAATGCCTCTGAGCCTGCGGTCGTCAGGAATTAGATGCAAGCTGGTAGTTAGATCCCACAGCGCAAGGGTAGACGAAGTGAAAAAAACGGAGAAACCCTAGGCGAGGGGAGCAAGACGATGACGAGTTCCGTGACGAAACAGTCGAGGTCGCGACGCCGTTCATCATAGACTTGGGGTGAGTCATTGGTGTGTTGTCGTTTGTTCACTGCGTGCGCAATTCTCGTCACTTGGACGGGGTTAACCCGTATGCTACTCTACCTCACCCATTTCCAAGCGTGTACCCAGAACCTTGCCCTCCAAAATATTGAAAATAAGTAGATACTCAATTCAAGATGTTCAACTCATGTACATGAAAATTAGGGCATAGATCTAGAAATCTACTAAGTTGGATTTAGAAAAGTCATAAGTAATTCATATGATATCTGAATAGTGTGCGTCAAAGTGCCATTTCAGATTCTCTTTAGAATTGCCAATTGAATTTATGATCAAAGATCCAAAAGCATTTATAAGAATTTAATAATGGAAAATACTTTGTACCAATATGTCTCAAGTGTCCAATGGTAGGCCTTTCTACATTATATACATTATATATACATATATTTATTTTAAATTTTTTTAAATTATTTCTATTGATAAAAATATCTTTAAATCATATATTTAGAATGATTTTAGACTTTTAATATTCTTGAAAGTGAAATGATTGTAAGAATCCTTGGTGGCGAGGAAAAGGCAAAATTGGAGCTTTAGGGCTAAAGTATATTGTAGTCTAAGAAAATTATAGATTTAAAATCCTAATTTTTGGAGGGGGGGTCTTTGTATTCCAACATGTTAATAAAAATGTAGTCAAGATCATAGTTATAGATTTTGTTAAATTAAATTTGTTGAAGGACTTCATAGGTGTAGTCAAAATAGAATAAAAAAGCTTTACTAAGATCCACTTTTTTAAACACCCAAACTTCCCAAAATGCTACCCTTTAGACAATTTTAAGTGATTTGAGGTTTAGGACTACTAGAGCACAAACCAAAGTCCCAATTTTCATCTCTCTACTACTTAACTCTTGAGATTCTATAGAAGTTGGGATTGGGAATATAGTGAGAATTGACCTTACATATAACTAAATCTCAAGTATCGAGTGAACATGCCATATAAGGTAATTGCATCTTATTAAGACTTGTTTGCAAAACTTCCCCTATGGATATTTATATATATGATAGTCTGCTCTTAAAGCACCTCTTTAAGGGCTGGTTGGCCTTTTCAATGGTTCATAGATGCACAAAATTATTTTTCTTTATTATTCACTTGAAGAAAAATTGATGTGGAATCTAACCGAAGTGGTTTCATATTTTTTGGAGCATTTTTGAATTGCTTATGAATTTTTAAAGAATTCTACTTTAGGTACCTATTTCTTGATCATAGGCCTTACAAAACACACACATGTGTAGTTTGAAAAAAGATATGGCTTCACCAAAAACAAGTACTGTAGCATGTAGAAAGTAATAGACAAAGTTCCAAAATACGCCCTTTACTAAACTAAACTCCTAAAGGGCCAAGGCCTATTTTTTGACAAAAATCACTCGAAATTGCCATTTTTGTTGCATTCATTCAAGAAAGAAAAAAAATTAAAATTAAAAAATCTAACCGTAGGATCTTGTATTTGTATGAGATCATGTGGTAAAATTTTCATCAAGTTTAACCATACAGATTGAAAAATATTAGCATTCAAAGTTGTGGGGGAAAAGTCTTCTTGAATACAGGTGAACATTTCATAAATGGACCCACCTTGGTTCTTATTCCATCCACTAGCAAAGTATAAAGGAACATTTGACAAATGTTAAACCGCTCTGACATCATTAACAAAACATTCAATACTTTACACATATCCATTTTACAACCTGTTGATGTCCATTTCAGACCTTGGCTAGGGACAACCTTAAGAAGAGGGGTGGAATTAGAGTAGACTAGCATAGAATGTATGCCTTGTAAATATATGAGCCTGGATTGATTTAAAGAAATCCTATTTTTTGTAGTTAAAATATTCAAAGTTTTATTCATACTATGTTCCAAAAATTTAGGTGGATGAGTGTCCTTTAACCCCTCACTGCCCAAAGGGACCAAAAGTGTCCTTATGTCAAATTCAAAGTGTTGTAACTTTTGCATCAAATGTCCACATTCAATAAAACTTGTTGGAAAATTTGTGCTCTGTCTTCTAATTTGTGTGGCTAAATTTTCAGATCAATACAAGATGTTCTAAATTTTTGGAAGCCAATCGAAGTTCACAAGTTCAATTTGAGTTCACCAAATTGCATTTGATGGCTGCAACTTCTAGCGCTTGTATCTCCTTCATCCAAATTTCGTATTCAATAAAATTTATTGAGTTATCTTACCCTAGAAGTCTAGTTATTCTAGAAGAATTTCATGTCAATCTACGTTTTTTTGAATATCTAGGAGCAATTTGAAGTTCAAAATCCCAACATTTTTGGATTATAGTGAACTTTAGCAGCTTGTTTCTTCTTCATACAATGTTTGTTTCCAATAATTTTTTTGGGAAAAGTTGCGCATACTAGTCTAGTTTATGTGCATAAAATTTCATATCAATCCAAGAAGTTATGAGTGACTGAGAAGCATTTTAGTAGAAGGAAGTTCATTTTTTGATGTATTTTTTGCAACTTTTCTTGCTATTTTTTGACATTTCAAAGCCATTTTGTATACACAACGTGTCAATTGAATGATACTTTTTTCATCAATGTGTTTGTAAGCTGATTTTGAATCACTTTACAATTCAAAGTTTCTTCATTTGAGTAGATTTAGAAACCGAATTTCACCTCCAAATGTATTTTTAGGAAAATTTCAGCATCCTTTTTCAACACTAAAACACTACAATCTTGCAATCTATGCCGTCAAATGACACCAAATTTGATGCACGTCATCAGCAACAAGTGCACTACAAAATTGTATGGTTGAATCTCTATAACTTAGTGAAAGTTATATCTAGAACACGTCAAAAGAAATGATGTTTTTGAACCGATTCATGCCTTGGGCGGTGAGGGGTTAAGCTTCCAATAAGATTCAACAATACTGTAATGTGGACAATATAATCATGTCAACCAAGCTGTGAAGTTTATTAAGTGTGCATAAAGTTAAGTATAGTTACCTTAGATCTGACATATTAGCTCATCTATAATCATATCTCATTGAAGAAATGCACATGGAAGGAGATAACTGGATAACTAAGAATCCTTCACAAAACTTGTTGAAGAATCTTGAACTCACCCAAGGGCTTGAGTAAGCACTTCCCCAACTCGCTTAATATACCGGCTCAACTGTAGCGACTGTGACTCCCCCGAAGGGTGCATTTCCCTCAGAATGTGACATACCATCGAGCTATAACCGTATGAAAGCGATAGAACGGTACCCGGCGGGTAAGTCAACCGGGTATGCTCAGGCGGGTATAATGTGGCAGGTATGAGCTGGGGAGCCCTAGGGCGGGGAAAGACGCTTGGGTCCTTGTGTGTGTTGCTGTTGGCTCCCCGCCTCCTTCCCTCGTTGCGTCTGCCGCGCGTTCCCCTCGTTCCTCGTCGTTGGCACCTCCGTCCCGCTGTTGCAGCAGCACAGGCGCTGGCCCCGGCCTTGCCTGTTCGGCACTCATGCCTTCGAGGACATGACGACGACGATGAGGTTCGGCCACCCCGCGAACTCCACCTGCGGCTAAAGAAACGGCACTCACGACTCATTCCGCATCATCACCACCCTTCGCAGCTTCACCACCCGGCCGCAGCCGCAGCCGCAGCAACAAGGGACCAAAATCCAAAAAAGAAACAGAACGCGTCGCTTTCGTCAACTGCCGCCAGCATATCAGCTTGCCTCCGCCGCCGCGTCGGAGTTTCGTCGGGTGAGCCTCTATTGCGTGATCACGGGATTTTATAGGGTTTCGAACGACTTTGGTGTGTATACGAATTAGGCAGGATTTGCTGCTTCTGGATTGGATTAGATTAGTGGAGGAGTGATTGCGGACTGTCTTGGAGGTTAGGCCTAGAGCGGGATTGCGTCTGGGAGGGATTAGCGGCCGACGGCTGACGGGCGGGGGTTGTTATGTTGTGTTGTGTTCTGGATTAGAGAGCAGAATATTTCTGTTTGTGGTGGTGCGTGTGGAGAAGCAGAGATTCCAACCGGGGGGAGGGAGATAAGACGCGGTGCGTTTCTTTCGTCGCCGTTTCTTGTTCCCTGGAACTCTGTTTCAGCAGGGTGCAAATAATCATAAAAATTAAAAAAAACAAAAAAGAAAGAAGCTCGGAAGTCGCGACTCCACCTGTTCGGCGGAAAGAGAGGCGCGGTGTTGTGAGCTGTGGAAGGTCCTCGGTCCGCTTCATCCGAGACTGTGTTAGCATCAATCATGGCGCAAGCTCAGGTTCCGGTGCAGCAGCAGCAGGCCGCCCAAGCCGCGGCCGGCGCGGCTCCCACCCAGTTTGTGTCGACTTCTCTGTACGTTGGCGACCTGGAGCCCAATGTGTCTGAAGCTCAGTTGTATGAGATGTTCAGCCAGGTTGGTCAGGTGGTGTCGATCCGTGTATGCCGCGATCTGATTACGAGGCGGTCTTTGGGTTATGCCTATGTGAACTACAACAACGCTCAAGATGGTATGTCCTTGGGGAACTTGATTTGATTTGATATGTAATGGAGTGTGCATCCGGTTCTGAGGTTTCTTTCATATCGCCTCCGATATGGCTAGGGGTTTAGTTCCATCTTCGGGTCCTTCCAACGCCGTTGTGGTTGCAGCTCGGACTCCTGAAGTGTGATCCGACGTTATTGTTCATTAGAAGCTTGAGACACTTCTTGATGCTGTGAGGTTTCGGGGACCCTTTTTTGTAGTATAACCTTACCAAATGCACGTGGTCTCCGGATGACGACACTTTCTCGTGAAGCGTCGTAAACCCCTAAGGGGTTCAGGGTTTTCGGCTCTCCATTCGGGAGATTCAAGAAAATTCTGTTCTGAATTCTCTTTCGAAGTTTAGCATCAGCTAACCTCCTTTGAGCCCCAGGAACTCAGATGACATTTCTTTGTTTTGCAGCCACTCGCGCCTTGGAGCTGCTCAACTTCACTCCTGTTAATGGCAAACCCATTCGTATCATGTTCTCCCACAGAGACCCTAGTATTCGTAAGAGTGGCACAGCAAATATTTTCATCAAGGTATGCGAGTACCTTTTCTGAACTTCATTTTCTTCCGTTCTACACTTTACCGTATCGTCGTGTTCATTCCTGACAGCCCCTCGTATTCCTGTCTAAGTGGTTGTTTTTTTTCCGAGTGTGCAGAACTTGGACAAGGCTATCGACAACAAAGCCTTGCATGACACGTTCTCTGCATTCGGTGGCATTTTGTCGTGCAAGGTTGCGACTGATGGTTCTGGTCAGTCGAAGGGCTACGGTTTTGTTCAGTTTGAGCAAGAAGAATCCGCTCAGACTGCGATTGAGAAAGTGAACGGCATGCTTTTGAATGACAAGCAAGTGTTTGTGGGCCCTTTTGTTCGTCGTCAGGAAAGGGATCAATCGGGTGGAGTCTCGAAGTTCAACAACGTTTACGTGAAGAACCTGGGAGACGTCACCACTGATGACGACCTGGAGAAGGCTTTCGGTGCTTACGGCATCATCAGCAGTGCGGTGGTGATGAGGGATAACGAAGGCAAGTCGAAGTGTTTTGGGTTCGTGAACTTCGAGCATGCGGAGGATGCCGCGAAGGCCGTGGAGGCTTTGAACGGCAAGAAGATCGATGAGAAAGAATGGTACGTGGGTCGAGCCCAGAAGAAATCGGAGCGTGAGGCTGAGCTGCGTGCTAAGTTTGAGCAAGAGCGTAAGGAGAGGATCGAGAAGTACCAAGGCGTGAACCTTTACCTGAAGAATTTGGACGACACCGTGGATGATGAGAAGTTGCGGGAGCTTTTCGCGGAGTACGGCACTATTACGTCGTGCAAGGTCCGGCTGTCATTTCTTAGTTGTCCAATTGCTTTTGCTGGGTTGTGTGGTCTTCTCTTCTCGTTGGTCCTCGTGTTTGCTCCTCTTTTATTGCCTTGTTTGATTGGTATTGTTGTTTGTTGTTTTCTGAGCTTCTCTAGGATTTGCGCGTATTTTTCAGGTGATGCGAGATCCTCAGGGTCAGAGCCGGGGTTCTGGATTTGTTGCGTTTTCTTCACCGGAGGAGGCAACCCGAGCGGTGAGTTCCTTAACAGTCCCGGTTGGGAGGCTGCAGCATTGGTTTCTTATCTTTCTTTGAGCTGAGTGCCTAGGACGAGATTGATTCTCATCTTGTGTGATGATTGTGTAGTTCGTGGATTTTGTAGATGTGTATTTTTGTGTGGAACAGCTGATTCAGTCGCCATGTGTTGATTTCATGTCCTTGTGCGAGTTCTGTTTTCTTGTTTTGGTAGTATTTCTCGCTTTTTCTGAGCTGTCGGACTTGGTTCAAACATGTAGGTGACTGAAATGAACGGCAAGATGGTGGGAAGCAAGCCTCTGTATGTTGCTTTGGCGCAGCGGAAGGAGGAGAGGAGGGCAAGGTTGCAAGTAAGTGAAAGTGACTCGTGTCATGGGAATCGTTTGTGGGTTTCGAGGAGGTATTGGAGATCTGCAGTGTGAAAAGCTCCTTCACGTTTCTTATTAATGACTTTGACAGCCGCATCTTTCGAGGCAATCATGGCTGAACGATGCTTCCATTGAACATGATGCTCCGATTGAATGTTTTGCCTATGACTAAAGCCATTCACGGGTTGTTTGTGCCGTTCGGGTTTCATTTATTGATATTTTGTGAGCGCGATGTGCAGGCTGCGTTTGCCCAGATGCGAACTCCTGTTGGTCCTGCAGTTCCAACAAGCGTTCCGATGTACCATCCTGGTACCCCGGGGATGGGTCCGCAGATGCCTTACTATAGTCAGCATCCTTCTGGTCCCATTCCACTTCAGGTACGAAATTTGAATTGTGATGTATCTCCTTCGAGTTGGTTTATGTACAGTTGCTTTCGAAGATGATGAAGTTTTGGATGAAGTTGAGGTGTGGAGCTTTTATGGAGTCTTTTTGTGCTGTGCTATTCGAAGCGTGTCAGAATGCGATTGCTGATGTTGTTGAGTTTTGTTTTTTCAGCCTGCTGCTTACGGGTATCAGCCTCAGATCATCCGTCCTGGAGGCCCCCAGATTCCAAACTACATTGGATATCCGAACGTTCCCCTGAGGCAAGGCCAGCAAGGCCAGCGGGCGGGCGGTCGTCGTGGTGGTGCACCCCAGCAACAGCAGCAGCCCCAGCAGCAGGTATGCATCTGTTGCGATGTTTTGGTTGAGTGTGTTGACCACGGTAGTCTCTTTTAATAATAATGTTGTTCGATAGAGTGTTGGTGAGGAATTTGCTATATTAGTGTGGGGACTCGTTTCCTTGATGGTTTTGTGACGTCCCTTGAATTTCGAGTTGTTGTCTGTTGGGGGTTTAAGTTTCTTTTTTATGGCGTTTGAGGAGCGGCAGGCGCTATTCTTGGTACCCGTTATCTGATTGTGGCTTTTTATCTTGTAGATGATCCAACGCGGTGGCAACCGGAACTTCCGCTACACCCCTAATGCGAGGAACACCCCTGATGCGTCTGTTCCTCCTCAGGGCCTAATGGGTGCCATGCTTCCTGTCCCGCTGGAAATCGGAGGCGTTCCAGTGGCGAGTGCGGATTCTGGGAACAACCAACCTTTGCCAATCAGTGCTCTTTCTTCTGCCTTGGCGTCTGCTCCACCTGAGCAACAGCGCGCTGTATGTTTCTGGACCTCTCTATGACTTCCACTGAGTTGCCCATCTATTCTTGAGAAGAACATCGCTCCTGGTGGTTTTTCATTTCTAATCTGTCTGTTCCTTGTTGTGAATTCAGATGCTGGGTGAGCAGCTGTATCCCCTCGTGGACAGCTTGGAGCATGATTTTGCTGGGAAGGTGACGGGTATGCTTCTTGAGATGGATCAAACGGAGGTTTTGCACTTGATCGAGTCTCCTGAAGCTTTGAAGGCGAAGGTGGCTGAGGCGATGGAAGTGTTGCGCATGGCCCAGTCGGTGCCCAACCACCCTCCCACCGAGCAGCTGGGGAACCTTGCCATCAGCGATTCGGCCTGAGAATGTTCTACACTTGGAATCCTTTGCCGCTTGGGTGTTCGCGTCCTGCGGTTTGGGGTTTCTTTGTTGTAGGGAGTTTTTGCGTTTCGTGCTCTCTGTCCTGGTTTGGGGAACGGGGTTCCCAAGCCGGGTGCAACAGCGAAAAGTCGTGGGTTGTAGGCTGGTGTATGGGATTGTCGTTTGGCTCTAACATCCGACTGGCGAACCGGTTCTCTGGAGAGGATGTCTCGGTTTCCAGTTTTCAGTCTTCTTGTTTTTAGCGGAGAAGTGGAGTTCGTGAAGTCATTTGGATTTCCTACCTGCTAGTCTACTGCCTGATTTCTTGGGTGTGATTCCGAGGTTTGTTTCTGGCTTTCAGACAATTTTGCCTGATTTTTGCTAGTGCCGTTCTGCGGGCCCAGTAGCAAGCCGAGGAGTCCTTCCTTGCTGTTGTTTGTTTTGAGCAATTTTATAAAGGAGTCTTGGAAAATGTTGACTTGTTTGGTGTGATTTCCTTGCTTCCTGTGATACTTTTGACATTTTGGGAAGACGATTGACGAGTGTTTACTGTGCCAGACTTGGTTATCTATATTTGAGTTTTAGGAGGGGTCATTGGACTGAATTGCTCTGTATTGGACCTCCACGTGTGCACATTATTGGTGACTGGGATGTTAAGGGGTATCGTTGGAGACCTGAGACTGAGTTAATGGGGCTTTATGACCGTCTTGGCACTTCTTGTGATGTTACTGTTAGTTCAGTTTACGGAAAGTAGCCAAAAAGCTGATTCAGTCTATCATCAGGAACGGTTTAATTAGTAACTCTAATTTTCGTTGACATTTGAATTGTTAACCTACGCAACCCAGTGTTTCTCATGGGATTTGGGTTATTCGTAGCGCTGCAGGGAACTTTGGATGGAGGTGGGTCTGACAAACCATTCTTTTTCTTCCTACATGTCAGTTGTATAGTCTGAACTATTGATTTACTTCAAATAACTTTAGAGGTACCGGTATCTTAAATTAGGAAATTGAATTTGCGTTCACTATAACCCATTCACTTCATAGGTCCAAACACCATGAAACAAAGTTTGTGCACCCGTTCTTCCAAGGAACTTTCCAACAGAACTATGAATGCTACTGTATGCTTCTTGGTTTCTTAGATTTGAACTTGTCAAACAAAAAAGAAAACTAACTTAATTTAAGGTATAGATCTTTGCCATCATTGCCATCGCTACTAAATGACATTAGTATCAAGCAAAAGGAAGTGGTGGAGCGAAGTTAGTAGATATTACAATGACATTATCAATTACAATCAACACTTGAATCTCGAAAATTATGTTTCTATTGTTTTATATATTACCCTTTCCATCCTACAAAGTTTGAAATGTGACATTTGAGTGTTCTTATTATAAACCATATATTGATACAAATAAATCTGAATTATTTTTTTCATGTAGAATGCAATAGAAGTGCCCTCCCAAAGTTTTAAAACAATTGATTATATCATTGTGGGACATGGTGGCAAGTGGAATGGTAGGATGTCCTTTGGTGACAAATTTCCCAAATTTTCTCTATATGGTAGGAGGCTTGAATTTTGCTTGGGCATTTAGATCAACTCTAAAAAATGATGAGAAATGGTGTACAAGGTTCTTATAATGGATGACATATTTTGTAGTGAGAAAATGTCATTCCATGTGCTTCATTTTAGGACTATCTTGAGGTGACAATTGCTACTATTATATGCATTGTTTGCTCATAATTGAGTTCTTAATTCATTTAGGCTAAAATACAAGTGTAGTTGAGGAACTCTAGTGGATTTTTATTTTACAATGGAGATTGAATTTAATGAAAACAAATATCTAACATGAAGTGTTTGCTTTCATGACTTACAAGAACATCAAAAGCATTGCATTAATTAGTTTTTAGACTCACCTATTCTATTCAAAGGTTTGTTTTCATAGAAGATTGTAGTAGTCTATGAGCAAGGATAATGACCTAAGAACTCATGTTACTTTGAAATATTGTATTTAATCCAATTCAAGTAAAAAATTTACAAAAGAATTGCCAGTCCATGCTCTCATTTGTCTTTGGCAAAAAAATTCAACATGTTTGGGAGCACTAATTTCTCCCTAGACATCTCTATTTCCTTAGGTGGATGATTCATGAGCCTCCTACCTTACTACTGTTGGAGGAAGAGGTTCACGAAATGGTGACCCACTTGTGGAAAATCTTAAAGGCTTCTACCTAAATTTGCAAATAGATACACCTACCTCTACATCACAATCCTTCATTTTATAAGATGGATCATCCAACCATCGGGCTTGTGTCCTTAGTAGTAGCAATGCCATCAATGCAAGTTCTTTTACTAAACCCTAGTAGAATTTTGTCAACAAGGAAAGTTGGAATCTATTCTTGTAAATCCTTCCTTCAACTAAGGTGTGCATAGAGTTGCTCAATTTCCAAACTTGCAAGTTTTCTAAGTGAGTTTAACCCCTAAAGGACCATTGTCCCTTCGGGGGACAAATGAGATTTCAGGCAGGTACCTACGGTGTCAATTTTTGTCCTGATTTTTTGAAACTTTTTATGAAGATAGAAAAACTAATGAGCTTCGTGGGAATTTAATTTTTTTTTCATTTGGTGCCCGGGATCAAAAGTTATGCCCAAATAAGCTCAAAATAGGGGAGAGGGGGTAGCAAAAAAAAGTTTCAAAAATTTGAATCTTTTTATTTTTTATTTTTTCCATTGTGGATTATATTTTTGTCTACACAGAAATCTTTGATTCATTCCATTTGGATTTGTTATGAGAAAGTTATAGTCAATCTTGTTTTTTGGGCAATTAGAGCATCTTCTTGAAAAAATAACTTTTAGGATTCATTTCTGAATGCATTTTTAACAATTGAAAAAAAAAAGTTCCATATGATTTCATTTTCTTTCTAGAACAATCTCACCATTGGGATTAGTGCATTTTAATTTCATCTCAGAGATATTAATAATATAGATTTTCCTTCTATCTTGTACCTACTTCTATTTAATAATTTTTTAAAGAATAAAAATTAAATTTTTATGTATTTTTTTTTTTCCTAGACTCTCAACTCAATTCTCCACCATAAAGATTTAAAGCTCAAAACTTTGTAGTGCAAAAAATTAAAGTTAAGAAGGTTCAAAGTCAAATAACCTAGTCCCGCAATGTGTGGAAAAACTTGTTTTCTTCACTTTAAACGCAGATATCTTGCAATCTATGTGGACAAAATTTATGAAATTTTTTCCACACATTTTCATACTATTTAGGTCTAAGATCCTACGGTTAGATGTGAAAAAAATAAGATTTAAAATTTTTTTTACTCTTTGCTCTAAAAATGGCAATTTTGAGTGTTCTATTGTAGAAAAAATGCCTTGGTCCTTTAGGGGTTAAACATGAACATTAATTGATAATAGCAAGTTGTCCAATGGTTGATTTATGTAGAAAAAATTCATTAATATTAGTGTATCTTTCCAATCTACTTGTTTGTTGAACTTTAGGATATGATAATTATAGAATATTGTGGTTCTTGTTTTATATTAAGGGGTCCCTTTGCCTTGTTGAATAATATTACTTATTTTTAACTTCAATGAGTTTCTTCATGGTGTTATCATCTTAGTGTTGACAATGAAATCGTTGATATGTTCTACAACCATGATTGTGATAGCATTACGTATGACCTTAGACCTTTACACAGTTGTTTCACTTAGCACTTCGAGGGAATAGATTGTTTGACTTTGAACCTTCTTAACTTTAATTCTTTGCACTACAAAGTTTTGAGCTTAAAATCTTTATGGTAGAGAATTGAGTTAAGAGTATTGGGGAATATTTTTCATTTTTTTCATTCTTTAAAAAATTGTTAAGTAGAAATAGGTACAAGATAGAAAGAAAATCTAAATTATTAATATCTAAGATGGAATTTAAATGCACTAATCTCAATGGTGAGATTATTCTAGCAAGAAAATTAACCCATGTGGACCTTTTTTTGGAAAAATTGTAAAAAAATGAATTCAGAAATGAATCCCACAAGTTATTTTTTCAAAAAGATGCTCTAAGTGCCCGAAAAATAAGATTGTCCATAACTTTCTCATAACAAATCAAATGGATTGAATCAAAGCTTTCTATGTAGACAAAAATATAATTTATGAGGAAAAACAAAATTTATAAATCAAATTCAGATTTTTGAATTTTTTTTGTTGCCCCTTCTCCCTTATTTTGAGCTTATTTGGGCATAACTTTTGTTCCTAGTGATGGAAAGAAAAAAAATTATATGCCCATGAAGCTAATCAGTTTTTCTATATTCATAAAAAGTTTCAAAAAATCATGAGAAAAATTGAGACTATAGGTACGTGCCCAAAATCCCATGTGTCCCTTGAAGGAACAATGGTCCTTCGGGGGTTAAACTTCTAAATTGTGACAAATATGCAACTAACATGATTTAGTGTGCAATGAAGTAATTTTTTAAAAAATAGTACAAAAATAGCATTGCACAAGTGAATGTCTATCAAGTAGAATCAAATGCTTTTTAACCCCTAAATGCCCAAGGCACCAAATTTTGGTGTCAACAATATTTTGAAGGTAAGTTAAAACTTTACTAAATCACTATTTTTGAAAATTTCTTTTTTAAGTCCAGTTTTAGAATCAAATTTGGAAAACAAATGATTATGATTTTACTATTCAAGATTTCATACATGGATGTCTATTTTTGAAAACTTGATTTTCTAGTCATTGAAGGCTCTTGAAAATGAGCCTCAAATACATTAGAACTTTGAGAAAAAATCACATTAGAAATTCATTAAAAAAAATATAGAGTAAAATTTGAGAAGGTTTTAATTGATTGGGATTTTGTATGTTATGTCCTTTAACCCCTACAGTCAATGGCCAAGGCCATTTTTGAGCTTTTAAGAATTTTCTCTAAATTGAATAGAAAGACAACATTTCAATAAGTTGCATTCATTTAAAAAAAATTTGTAACCCTACAAATTCAGACTAGATATGTTAGAGATCACATAGGAAAAGAAAACACAATGATATCACTTATGGATTGAAAGATTATAATGTTTGATCATGAGGGTGTTAAAACTACAAAAGTGATTTGGAGTCCTTCAATCCTCTTTTTTTTTTTTTTTCTTTTTTTTGAAACAAATGGAAATCTTTTCAATCCTCTTTTCACATGTCAAATCTAAAAAGTTGGTTACTAAAAAATATATGAGGTTAAAGGGCTAAACATGCATGACCCCAATCAATTTATGGCTTCTCAAAATCTATTCTCAATTTTTTTAAATGAATTTTGAATGTGATTTTTTCTCTAAGATCTAGTGTATTTGAGGCTCATTTCCAAGAATCCCCAACACTAATAAAAGTCAAGATTGCAATGAACCCCCTCACACAAAATTTTGATTAGAAAAATCATAATCAATCATTTTCAAAATTGGATTTTTGATGTTTAAACTAGACTTCAAAAAGAATTTTTCAAAAATAGAAACTACTAAAAATAGAAAATTGGTTAGGTTCTAACTTCAAGATATTGTCAAACACCAAAATTTGGTACCTTGGGCATTTAGGGGTTAAATCTCATATTTTTTTAGTGACCAATTTTTTAGTTTTGACATGTGAAAAGAAGATTGAAAGACTTCAAATCACTTTCACAATTAACACCATCATGATCAAACATTATAATCATTCAATCCATAAGTGATATTGTTGTATTCTCTTTTTCCATGTGATCTCTTACATGTCTAGCTTGGATCTATAAGGTTACAATTCAAAAACTATTGATAAAACTTATCAAAATGTTAGCTTTCTGTTCAATTGAGAATGAATTCTAAGAAGCTCAAAAAAAGCCTTGGGCATTTATTGAGGTTTAAGGTATGCATCCTAATTTATGTATGGGGATGCATACCTTTACACCGAAGGTAACAAAGGAAAGCCAACAAACTTCACAAGCAAAAGAGAAAATCTCCATCCCATGTAACGGAATATATGAGCTCCGAAATAAGAGCATGTTCGTTCTGCTCATAATTGATCAGTGAGCTAAAACTTTCATATTGGTGACAGTAAGCTTCAATCTACCTTTTAGTTTCACAAGGTAGGAAGTCCAGAAAAGCCCTTAGGTTGACAAAATGAACCAATCTGTCAACCTGATTTCATGGGTAGCGTAAATAAAATATACAACTTGAGTAAGGGACCTACAAACCCTCCCTTTCTATCTTCTGATGCTTTTGTCTCCTGCATCTGCAAATTTCTTCACTTTGAGGACGTGAATCATACCAAATCTTAGGATGAAGCACCAAAAAGTGTGAAATCCAATATATCAGCTTCTCCAAAAAACGTGTCGAGGTTCCCTTGCATCTCTCAAAATGACTAATGAGATGAATGTAGTACAGTGTATTGATACACAGAATGCTCACAAAAAACCTGAGCTGAGATGGGTTTAAGACGACTGTACAGGATGAAGCCGACTAAATGGAATGTAAGTAGCGGTCGAGTCCTTGCTCTCTACTCTTGATCTGCAACTTCCGCATGGCTGCTGTCTCCAACTGACGTACCCTTTCCCTAGAAACTCCATATCTGCACGGATAAAAAAAAAAAAACTTTCCCTGAGTGATGTCACATTTACTGAAAATGAAATAAGCTAAATAGTAAATGAGGTGGTCCTTGTATCAAAGCTAAATCCTTAAGTTGTGGTCACAATTGAAACCAATAGCATATGAAGAATTCAGGCTGATCGAGAATTTAACCCGTAAGGGCCCAACGACTAAAAGCAGTCACTTCCCATGCCTTTCGGAGTTAAAATACATCATTCAGGAACCTTCAAGGTAACAAAATAAGAGACGGATTTCACAAGCCACATTTCCAACGATAGAAATATGTTTTGAAAGTTACTGTAATCGACCAATAGTTACCAAAGTGGTAACTACTATCTATTTTTAGATTGAGCGCTCCTGGGTTGAAATTTCAGACAAACCTGTGACTGATGCTCTCCAACGACATAACAGAACCATCTTGGCGGCCCACTCCATAGTGCAGTCGTACAATATCCCGCTCCCTTGGGCCTAACTGTGACGTAAGCAGTTTATCGACATCCTCCTACATAAGATAAAACGGAAATTACGATAAAGTCCCCACGAATAGTACACAGTTTTAAGGAAATTACCTTCAGTGACACAATATTAGAAGGAGGAACTTGTGCATCGATTATTCAACTAAAACTATCATGTTCTATGCAATGAATGTCCACACCATACCTTCATAAGCATTCTCTCTACAATTGTCCAAGGTTGATTCTCTGTGTCTCTGTCTGCTACCAACTGTTGAAATCATGGCAAAAAGATGAGTCAGTAGGAGAAAAGAATCTTGCGACGATGCGCATTGGGAATATAACTCCATCGAACGCCTCTAGATTCACGCCTCTAATCTCGTGAGTGGAAGTATCTACAGTACAGGTCAATCCATTTACCAGAGCAAAAAGAGAGCTCGGACTACTTAAAGACCTTAAAACACGGTCATATGTGAATGATCAATAAACTTACACTGTGAAGCGTCTCTCCATCCCCGTTTTGAAGAGTATTTCGTCCTATTTCCATGTCCAGAGACACTAGCTTCTTGGTTACCTAGCGTAAGCAACAAAAAAAGTCAGCTTCAGAAAAATGGACTTTTCTAATTTCCAGTACAGAGGAACGGACAAGACCATTCTGTACAAATCTAAATTTATCATATGAACATATCGGTAGATACCATTAGTCATTGACTCGACAGGGGAAATGCTTCGACTTGTAACGTGACCGGACCCACTGACTCATCTTTTTGCTGAGAATCAGACAAAACTCTTTGTAGAATAGTGGCTTCCACTCCTCTCAGATACAGAACAGCTACTCGCAGTCCAAACTTCTAAACCCGAAAAAAGAACTTGAAGGTATTGACAGTTACTCTTTGATACCTGCAAAGTATTCTTTATCTTAGTGCCAGTCAGGCTTGTCGCTTTTGAAATTTCCTGCAAACAAATACGAAGGGCAAGGATTAGTAAATACAGTTGAAAGGGGCCTCAGCTACAAAGTTAACAAAGAAGTTATGGTATGAACAAAGAAGTTGAGAGATGTCAAAATCATACCTGAACAGAAGCGGCACAACCTTCAGAAAGCAACAATGACTTCGCCTTTCTGATGCGGCCCAATGTATCATGCACATGAACTGGAAGTCTCACAGTTCTGGAATGATCAGCTATTGCACGAGTTACTCCCTGCAAATGCACCATAAATTAGAAAGGAGAATACATTTCCACTTACCAAAATCGCATCATATCTAGCAACGTTTCTGATACAGCCGACGAGCATTCAATTGCAATCGTTCGAACAAGCTAATTCTTTAGAACCACATTGTCAAGACATGAAATTGTATCGTGTATTTACCTGACGAATCCACCAATGAACATAAGTTGACAGCTTAAATCCTCTAGTATGGTCGAACTTTTCTACGCCACGTAATAATCCAATGGAACCTTCCTGAGAATGCAAATTGCCAGACAACGGCACAAGTATATTATCTGATCGGCCATCTAAATATCAAAGCATGCCCTACAGTATTATCAAACCACAGGCGATATTCATCGGAAAGAGGCATGCCTACGGTTTCCCCAGTAGCAATGTCCACGAGCATTCAGACAAATAGGACTCTCAATACTGTATCACAATACTATCCAAAGAATAAGTAATGATAAGCAATGAAGTGACAATAAGAGTACCTGAATCAAGTCGGCCATCTCAAGTCCGTAACTATGATATTGTTTCGCTACTGAAACTACAAGTCGCAAATTTGCCATCACCATTTTATCTCTCGCCCATTCTGCTTCACCCAGTTTCCTCACCAATTCTCCAATTGATAAGTCCATGTAAGGGGCCCACTCTTCCTTCGAAGGTTCATAACCAAGCTCATCAGCCAATCTGCAATAGTAAAACCAGTTAATATGGATAACATAAACCCACTAACAAATACGGATCAACATAAACATTGAATACAACTCGAACTACAGTGACCTAATGCGAAAACTCCCTTACAGTACTTGGCATTTTTCAATCACCAAGAACAGAAGGCAACATCACTCATGCACCGTGACCTACACAAGATCGACTTCCAAAGTTGAAAAAAATCACGACCTCAACATGATTAGCTTCACAACGATCAATTAAGTAATTGAGTAATTGGTTAGAGTGTAAAATCCTTGTACGTTGTCAACACGTCCAACACGGATCGAATTGTCCAACAAATAATATTGAGTCCCCTTATGGTATAAATATTCATATAAAAGCAGAGACTAAGGTCAAAAATTGAATAATCCATGCCATGCAACATGCAAACTTACTTCTTCCTCTCCTCTATGAGATTGAGGCCAATTCTCAACTTCTTTGAGAGAACAATCTCTTCCTGTCTCGTGAGAAGATCAATCTTAGTAATTTCTCGCAAGTAAGTGGTCAAGTAATCCTGAACTCCTTCAGTCTTGACAGGCTTAGCACGTTCTCCCTTCTGATACTTCTTCAGAGGGTGAATCATAAGAACCTCAGGGTTCGTCGGTTTCCCAGCTGCAGCAACTCGTCTCTGTCGAGCTTCCAGGCGACGAGTTCGAGCAGACGGCCTGCCAGATTTTACCACGAGCTCGGTGGTCGCACCAGAGGTACTCTCGGCGCAAGTGTCCTCAACAGTGGAGGTGCTCTCGGTGCATGTGTCCTCTACTGCCTCTAAGGAAGAATCTTTCTTCTTCACCGACTTTCCTTTACCTGTTTTTCTGGTGACCGTCCGTTCCTTCACCTTTTCTTCGCGCATAAGCTCTTCCAGAGTCAACGCCCATTGCGCTTCAAGAATAGACTGCCCTAGGATGGTAGATGCATCAGGCGACATAATGGAGTATCGAGACAATTCATCCTCCGTCAAGGCAATATTGTGATACAATGCAGTGGAGAACCGTTCGTGCAGCACACTCAGAGCACGAGCTGCTGTCTGGTGATGGTCACGAACTGACGACGTCTCCACAACTTTGCGAGTCCGTAAAGCTCCCTTCTTCTTTCCTTTCTTTCCCGCTACCAAATCCTCGCTACTACTAGTACTAAGCGATATGGCAACAATCGGCGGTAAAGACACTTGACGGAAGCAAGAAGCTCCATCCTGCGAATGCTGCAACCTCTCTAGAGCGACGTCGGTAGACAGGGACTGCTTACTGGAATGAAACACTTGCATCCCTTGCAGGCCCGTCACACCTATTGCCTGCGCCATTCTCAATGTCACCACAAATTCCAAGAAGCGAGGTCTCTGACTCGACGAGGAGGCTCAAATTCGCTGATGGCCGTCGACCACAGCTAGCGGAACCCTCATGACCTGCAAAAACTAATGAGCAAGATCAACGCTCGATCGAACGACTCCGCAACTTCAAAAACTTCAACCTCAATCTCCTCCGTGAAAATCCTCCAAGATGCCAAAAAGCCTTACCACCGTCCACTCCAGGGCTCAAATTCTCCTTCACCCTGAATACTCTCAAAAGATAAGGCTCTCATCAAATTAACATTCACAGCATTCAAAATACCCTGCGCTTGCTCAAGACAATAAAAATTCTGTAAATGAAGCTTAATCACGAACGCAACGGAGCTAGAGACGACAATTTGAAGCGCAAACCACAAACCTTGGTACCCGGGGTCATAAATGACCAGAAAATAAACGGCACAGAGCTGCTCAGAGGGCGCCGTTTGGTGCAATGCGCGCGGCAGCGACAGGCAACAGAGCCTCGGGGATTGGCAGACGCAAGCGTCGGCCAACGAGATGCGGTGCGTTATACTTGTTTCTCTCGAAGGGATGAGCGACAAGGTCGACCTCCATAGCCAGAGCTTCAAACACAAACAAATGCTAGCCCCTGGCTTTCCTGAAAGGAAGGTGACAGGATTAAGCGGTGGGAAACCGGCTGAAGAAGTCGCCCTCCGTTTCTCCGGGTGCCAATCCAGTTCGGGGAGTGATTCAATTGGTCAGTCCTGGGATTCAGTGACGGGCTGAAGCGGTCGCCCATCGGTTCCCCGGGTGATTCTATGCGATTGAACCAAGGGGTCACCCGGCAAATGAGTGGGTCAGAGGGGTGAGTACTGGGCTGAAAGAATTTCGGTAGGAGCGAATAGGAGCCAACGAAGCGATCTGGAAGGATAATGTTTTCTTAGATCTTTTATTTGCTGCTTGGTAGATCTTTTTCCTCTTTTTCTTTATCTTCCGTCGCTGTCGTGTAACACCGATTGGAAATTTAGAGTGAATTTCATCCACATGGTCACTCTGTTCATTGGGCACTTCTCATTGCTTGAAGTGTAATTCCATATATAATTTACTAGTTACTACCGAACATTCAGGTCAGATTCGGCACCTGGGTGTCGAAATTTGAAATAATTTTATTTTGGCGTTTGGACAATTTGGTAGCTTGATCTAATTTTCTTGGTGTTCGGCAAATATTACTCTTCCTAATTTTCAATTTATGTGTATATTTTATGGATTTTTTTTCTATTCATGTGTAAATGTGTTCCTTTTTTAAAATTTTCTCAAGAATAATTTTTGAATATTGAGAATTGGCAACAATGAAATTTTCTCAGATTTTCAAAAATAATCATACAATTTTTAATATTTTAGACATGTTCTAACTTTTACCTAATTATGTAGGAAACTAACCTACATGTAGTAAGAGTAGTGTGCCATGTGCCGTTGCCATAGTCAAAATAAAAAATAAAAAAAATCTTTAATTTTTCCATTCATAAAAACTTCACAATTCAATATCTTTCACACCATAGGTGCAAATGCCATGAAACAAAGTCCATGCATTCTTCTTTGCAAAGCCCTTTCCAACTATACCAAAAATGCGACTAGGAGACTCTCGATCCAAGAGATCTCAGTATAACAAACAAACAACCTCATATGAAGATATGGACTAGTGCATCTTGTGTCATTGCCACAACCAAAATGAAAGTAATATTAATTCTCTAATTTTTTTAATTCATAAAAACTTTAAAATTCAATAACTTTCACACCATAGGTCCAAACACCACAAAACAAAGCCCACACACACACCTTCTCACAAAGAGCTTTCCAATACTACCAGAAACACAATTGGTGGATGCACAATTGGTGGATGCACAAGTCCAAAGATCTCATTGTAACAAAAACAAACACAACCTCGTTTAAGATATAGATATATGAGAACTCAAGCCTATTATAAGGCTAAGATAAATTAAAAGCTTGTTCATTAGTGTTCCCATGTCATGTCTGGAAGCAATTTCAAATGACACTAAGACTATGTACATCCCGTGGCAAGAAGTACTTCTATAGGGTGAATTATATATAAGAGGTAGAAAATGTATTTGAAAGTGGAAGCATTAGGAATGTTGTGGATTTTGTTTGTTTTTTGTAGTGTGTTGTGTGAGTAGGTACAGCAAGATGTGGGATACATATGTGTATATTTTAGTAGTTTGTTTGTATGATAAGGGGGGATTATGTAGACAATTTGGGGTATGTTAAAGTTTGTGGGCATATATAGGGGGAATGTATTTGTGATTTGCTATGAATGTCTTTTCTATCATTTGTGTTTGAAAAATTATGATGTGTCAAAGTGTTGTAGTAATTTTTGATTGTTTTTAAATTTTCTTTTCTATAGTAGAATGTAGGTAAGGTAAGACCACCCCTACCCAATCACTTGAGCAATTCTAGGATTGATCATGAGGAGTATGAAGCAATGCAAATTTTTTCCATGTAGAAAAATAGGAAATATAGGGATTGCAAATTTCTCATAATTTATTTCCAAAATTGAAACTATGATGAATTTTGGGAGCCAAAATGTGCTTCCAATCCATAGCCAATGTCTAGAGTCATTCAATTCTTATCATTCAATAATTACTTTTCTGCTCACTACTTCTTCTTTTCTTGCTCATTGCCTTGGGACATGTGTCATGACCTTATTAGTATCAACCTTGAAAAGAAGAAAAAAACACATTCCAAGCTTTGGTTGGAAATCTGTTCTAGCCTTGGTTGGAAGTAATTGCACCTTGCATGTTGGGTATGTTGAGCTAGTTGGAAATAGTTGGTCCTACTTCAAAGAATTTGATGGCAATTTGGTTGAACTAGTAGGTCAAATCAACAATTGTTGGTTGTTCTATCAATGTAAAATAAACCAACCCATTCCAAACACCTACAACTAGTTCAATTTTAGAAAGTTTTTGTTGTAAATCAACCCATGTGAATGAATGAAAAAATTGGCATTTTTAATGTGCAAATGACTTACAATGAAGTTGTATTTGTTTGAAATGCATATGCAAGATTATTGGATTTTTGTCAAACAAGGTATTGATTGATTAAGGCATCCTTTAAGTTCATTCATCTTGTAGAAGATCTATACACCCATGGGTTGTATAACTTAGTATTGGCCTTTAAGATCCCCAAGAATTAAAAAAAAATACAAATTGGTGGTGGTTTGTATGTTGTTGTCACTCAACTCAAGGAATGAAATTCAATGATATAGTTGTTTCCTAAAAGGATGCATGACTAGAGTTTGAAGTTTAAATTTTTTGTGAACCCTAGTGAAGTTTTCAATTTTCAAAAGAAGGTGATAGTGCCTCTAATGATGAAGAAAGAAATAGAAAACTCCCCTCTCCTTTGCACCATCAAAATGAGCACAAGAAGGCATTTTCTAGCAATATTAGGGAGGGCAAGGCTACACCATTATAATAATCCAATCATTTAGAACATCACCGCTTGTTTTCCAACTTCCACAATCAATTGACAACCTCAAATATGAGTGGACAATCTAATAGTGATTTTGGAAGTGATTATGAATAATATGTATATTTTATTATTATTAACCCCTAAAGTCTGAAGGCCTTTTATTTTCTCAAAAATCACTCAAAATTGTCATTTCTATTGCAAGGTGCAAAACTCTAAAACTTATCATTTTTTTGCATATCTAACCATAGGATCTTGCTAGAAACTAGTATAAAAACGTGTGGTAGAAATTTCAGAAACTTTGATTGTGTAGATTGTAAGATATTCATGTTTGAAGTGAAGAAAACAAGTTTTTTTTAACATTCCATGACCAGATTTTTTGGCTTTGAACCTTCTTAATTAAAATTTTCTGGAATTTTGAGTTTGAGATTAAAATTTTTATGTTGAAGATTTGAATTGAGAGTGACGGAAAAAAAATTAAAAATAAAACACTTGAATTTCATTTACTAAAAAATTGTTAAGTAGAAGTAGGTCCAAGATTGAATGAAATAGTAATTGTTCATAGCTATAAGATGGAAGTGAAAAAACATCATCCTAATGGTGAGATTGTCCTTGAAAACAAACTTAACCTTGTCAAACATTTTTTTGGAAAAATTGTGAAAATAGCATTCAAAAATGAATTCTGTAAATTGTTTTTTCAAAAAGATGCTTAGATTGCCTAAAAAACAAGACTATCCATAACTTCCTAATTATTAGTCTAAATAGAATGAATTAAAGATTACAATGTAGAGAAAAATATAATCTTTGAGGATTTTTTTTTTAAATCAATTTTTTGTGTTCTATTGTGTTGTCTAGGGAACTACTTTTTAGACTCAGAGCAACATAACTTTTGCTCCTAAGCACCTACTGAAATAAAAATTAAACTATTTGAAAGCTAATGTGATTTTGTATTCTCAAAAAAAGTTTTAAAAAATCATGTCAAAAATGAAGCTCACATGAGCCTACCCAAAATCCCAAGTGTCCCTCAAGGAGACACTTGGACTTTAGAGGTGAAACTCAAAATTGCTATTTGAAGATGCAAATTGCCTTGTTATGAGAATCCAACAAATTTTGAGATTGATTGTATTTATCATTGAAGTTTGCTGGCTTTGCCCTTTTTCAATTTGGCTACAATTCTTCTTTTCAATTTCAATTTCAATTTTTTTATTTGAATCTATTTTTTCTTGATACATGCAAGAATTTATCCCTAAATGTTTGACTAAATATATTAAAACTAAGTTTTAAAAAATAGAATAATTTATTGTAACACCTTCAAAATTTCTACCAATATATGAATTTTGTATTTTAACATAATTTGAGTTGACACAACAACAGATGTTAATTCAACATTTATAATAATCAATGACCAATGAAAAAGGATGAGTTTACATCAATATAATTGAATGCTTTCTATCTCTCAATATTATTTTGTCTAAGGCTCACAAAGCAAGATTAATAGAAAGTGAAAATAATCATAAATCCTACTAGTAGAGCTATTTTGTAAGTCATGAAATTAAATGACACCTTCCATGTAGCCCCACTTTCAATTCTTACTCTAAATTGCATTTCAAATCCAAAGATATGACTACATTAGACATATTTGAGCATATTTCATCTAGGGGTCATGGGTGTCAAAAGATGATTGGAAGAGGCTTCCAATGGATGTAGTGTAAAGAAGGATGTCAAATATATAGGTTAAGTATTTAAGTCTATAAACCTTGCAAAGTGGTGAAAGCATGACAAGTTTGGATTCACATATTATATTGTTATGAAAAATATTAGCTAATCAATGATGAATTTTGAAAATTGATCGAGTTCACCGTGTATGCAACATGTGAATTAGTCCAATTAGCAACAAAAACTAGGAACATCCTACATGAAATTTACTTAAATGATCAAGTTCACATTTTTGGAGTCTAATATTTTTCGAGCCTCAAATTGTACTTCACTACACACTCTTCATTTTCTTGCATAGAAGAAGTTGTCATTTGGCATTCTTTCCAAACAACCTTGTAGAACAAAGTTACCCACAAATTACAAAGCTTGTACATGGTCTCAATGGTGTTCTAAGAATCCAGGCATCATCTCATTTCTTATACTAGTGTATATATTTTTCTATAGGAGTTGTGTAAAGCTCCCTTGCTCCTAGGTTGCTTATTCGATTCAAATCATATTCAACTTGTCCCATTCAATGCATAATTCCCATGCATAAAAATCATTGTTCTTCATAGCTCCAAACCAAAATCACCAATCTCACTATATTCTCTTAATTGTCCCTTTTGCAAAAATGGTTGCTTGATCCTCATAGGGTTAACCATTAGTGCTCCGACATCCAAAATCTACATGATGAATAGAGAGGTTCTAGGGGCTTTCCACAAAACTTCTCATTCATCCAAACCGGTGTTTGGCTTTTTCAAAGCACACTTTGTGTATGATGAAATTGAGGTATATCTATTATATAATTGCACATTGTCATGCCATTTGTTACAAATATGGTCACATTTTCGTCTTGATTATACCATCCAATCATCCTAAATGTTTTTCATCTGATTGTAGAAGGCTTTGACTGGTTGTCTATGTTGACATGAAAATCCAAATTCACGTTAGTATGTCTGTCATCGTCCATCCTGACACGTTGGGAGCATGTTTGAAAGTTGACAGCCAAAATTTTTTTTTCAACAGTAGGCCATCCCGATCGACAAACTAACCATCCAAATTTTTTTTTACGGACGTTGGCTTAGATCCTAACGTTTCATCCATCTGACGTCCATCTAGACGTGACGTGACGTTGTCAACCCTAGGTTGTCCAGTCCATATTCTCCTAAGTTCAATGTTACATTGCAACATGTTTGTGCTAGTAATACATATTTGTAAAGATATAAACAAAAACATGCAAAAATTTAAGAAAGGGTTTAAGCACTAAGGGATTAATCTAATTCCCAAACATGGATGGAATTCATCAGTGTGAGTAGATGGGAAGATACATCCACTAGGAGTTAGTTCATTTGATTCACGAGACATTCAAGTCCAAATGCCTCTTCAGCCCTCCTAAAGGATACATGCCCTCAAATTAGGGTTTGTTTCCCGCAATGTGGATCCGTCGTCGGTGCAACAGCGATGGATCGTCTCTCATTTTCCTGGGAGACAATGCCTGGTCACATGATGTTTTGGCATACAAATTTCCACGGTTCAATTGGAAGATTTCTTCGAAATTTTCGCCAACTTCTATGTGGGTATAGAAAGAAAGTGGTTTAGGTTACGTATCCTCTTTCCTTCACCTCTGCAACTTTGGGACATGTTGAAAGGAATGAACTAGGTGTAATACTGCATAATATAGACTTTCGTGTTATCTCCAAATTTTGATTTCATCAATAAATAGACAATGATTACATTTAGGTGAAGGGACAATATTCTCAAGTCGTCATGAAGCAATCTATTGCACACATAAGCAAAAAATTTACGTGGTGGTCAAAGCTGTTGCGAATTCAAAAGCATCATGATCATACTTCTTAATTCAGTACCAATTTGAACGAATTATGAACTTTTTCAATCTTAGGTTGTCTGCTTACCATTGAATAACAAAATCTGTAATAACAAAATCGAAAATAGACAATCAAATTGCAATCAAAAATTGTGAGAACAAAAATATTTGTTTTCTAATTATTCACGGTTTTTTCAACTTCTGAACCTTGGATTCACGCATTCCTTTTGAAGTGCTAATGCTAATGCTATGTTCATGTTTTTCAGAGTGATAGAATTCAATCTCTTTTGCGCAAGATGACCAACGGGAAGGTTTGAAATTGTCCAGTTTTGAGGGTGCCAGGTGTAGAGACATATACATTGATGATCATTGGTTTTACCTTTTGTGAGGACCTACATGAAGGCATGTTAGCTCAAGGGATGCACAATCAAATAGTCATGTGTAATGGATGTTCTTTTTGCAAATTCACGGTCAACTTTATGTTCCTAGCTAGAAAATCGGTGGCACAATTCAATTGCACTTAACCACAAGCCTTTCTGCTCAATGTGATTGTCAATTGAAGAGCTAAGCCAATCTTTTTAGTTTGTGGGTCTTCGACAACAACAACAATCATGGATCTTGAGCTTCCAAAACCCCGGCCGCCGGAGCCATTTCCAGAGCCAAAGCCAATCCCCTATGATGCGTTGCTTGACTATGCACCTTTTGAGACTCTCAAAGAATATTATCCATGCCCGCCGGCATGTATTTCCAGAAATCTTATGACAGAAGACATTGTAGGAGCGCAAGCAAATCAATGCGGCATCAAGGATCCTATGGACCCAATGGTGAGTGTCCTCCTCCTTTGCATTCTATATTAAAGAGGTTTGGCTCACTTTGAGGACTTTGTGATATTCCTTCTAAACTCCTATACTATGTTGGCATGATAGAAGAGCTAAGTAGTTAGTGCCTTCTAGCTCAACATTAAGATCCTTAGGTTTCAGATTAATGAAGCTCAATTTCTTAGTAAATATTGTCGCAAGGTATTGAACCCTTATCATTATCTAGGTATTTGGATATAGAAGGGTACAAGATGTATTCCTAAATTAAATGATTTAGCTCAATTTTGCATAAATTAGGTAGAGGATACCATGTGCATGACAATTAAGGTTGTGTGGGAGATGTAGAGTGCTATTGAGAGATCTTTGATCCAAGAGCCAAATTTGTTGAGATCAGATCATGATGAGTATTATGAGTTTCTTGTGCAATCTCAAAGGCAAAGATTGTACACCACAAAAAGTGAAAATATACAACCCATTTCCATTCAAAAAATAAGTGACAATAGTCATGCTTATACTTCTTGCTTATAGGCAATACTAAGATGAGTTGTTGGTACCAAAGACAAAATTTTTGGCCCCTCATGGTTTTAGAATCCTCAACCTTTAATGAGTTAATGCTAATTTACATATTGATGTGATAATGCTAATTGGACTTCAATGGTGGATGTGGGACAGTGTTTGAACAAGCCTTACCCCGACATTTGGTTGCTTCAACCTGATGGTAAATTGAAGAATCCGACTGGCGCTCTTACAACCAATAGACGTACGAATCCGTTGGATCCTCAATACGTATTAGCAAGTGGACCATGCACCATGCCATCGGGATTTTATGTAAGTATGTAATAACTGTAATTAGAGAAACAAAATTGGAAGGAATTTCTAGTATAGACTGTTTTCTATTCCCGACAAGGCATTTAAACTCTCTTTTTTCCCTCTCAATGACGTCCTATCAAAGGAATTTTCCTAAGAGATTCTGAGTTTAGAAGACTATAGCTCAAATCATTTAAACATAGCCAAACCTGATGATCATTTCTTAAAGATGATCCTAGTTTATCTATTCTTCTTCTACACAGACAACCTATATAGTGGTGCAGTGATAAAACAAACTTATTTTGGGAACAACCTCAAATAAATTCACAAACAACTTATTGGATTGAAAAGCCTATTCAAGGGTTTCCAAGGAACTTTGTGAGAATTTTGTAATACTTTAGGAGGAAGTACTTTATACGAAGATGCAAATTAAACTAACTTATCTTGTTAGTCAAAATTTAGAATTTACCCTTTTCCATAGTATAGAGTATATGGAAAGCAAAACAAGACTCAAAAAGATGGATTCATTTCCAAGGGGGCATAGGTGACTAGTTAATCCTATAAGTTTTGCCTTTTAGAATTTGCAGATATCACAAAAAAATACCTGAAATATGCATTCATGTGATTATCTACTTGTTTTGCTAGTTATGTTGAGATCTCTTGGATCATGAGTCCCTTGGTCGCATTTTTGGTATAGTGGGAAAGCTCTCCATGAGGTGGGGGTGCATGGACTTTGTTTCGTGGTGTTGGACCTATGATTTGAAAGTTATTGAATTTCAAAAAAATTATGAATTAAGAAAATTAGAAAATTAATTTTATTTTTATTTTATTATAGCAATGGCACATGGCATACTAGTATGTATTCATATATATATAGATGGATGGATGGAAAATTTGTGATTTTTGTTTTCCTACAAGAAAAAATAACCTCTCATTGTATTTTGATTCTATCTATGCACAATTTTTAGTGATGAATGGGTTTAGATTGTTCTGTGTACAAATATGAAAATTATTCACCACTAAGATCTTCATTCTTAATCTAGTCATAGCACTTACTTCCTAAAACCATGAAAATTAGTCTAAAGAACTACCCTACCAAACTCTTCATTCAAAATAGCCTAGAATTAGAGTTATTCTTCTTTTTTGTTCTAGATCATTTGAGTCACATTTGAAGTATTACATCTTCCAATTTTTAAAAGGTGAAATTCAACTTCAAAAATGTCAATGCCTTGATGGAGACAAGTCCAAGGAATGATTTTTTTCTAACTTTAGAAAACTTTGAATTGTAGAGTGGTAGGAGAGTTTGGATTGTAATATCACAAATTTTAATTCAAGATCAAGATCTAAGTTCAAGTTCTACGCTCTTTGTTATGGGAGACATCTTTTCTCAATGGAGTAGAAACTTCATTTGTTTCTTCTAAGAGCCAAACCACACTTGATTAGTAGCAATATCCATTCATTGCTAATTCTTGAATGCAGAAATGGACCAACCGAGATTATAGTTTTAACTTGCGAAATGACGATATAGAAAAATCACGGTCAAAATCTTTCTATACAATACCTTGCAGATGTATTTTTCCAGGAGAAAATGTACCAGACCCATGGAAAGGATGCAAACCCAAGAAATGGACATGGATGTAAAGTTCTTTTTGCATTACTTTCCTTAATTTTCATGGATTTCAATGTTGTGGGTAATCATTGAATCTAAAGGAATATAAGTGATTAGTCGAGGTTTGTATTTCCCCCTTAGTTTCTATAGTTGCACGAAGAGGAATCATTCACTACCAATTATATCATTATAAATAACCATATACGCTTGCATATACATATCAATAGATTTTTTTTATTTGATGCTTGAATATCTCCAGGAGGAACCGAATGTTTCATGGGGCAGGTTTGGAGCTTCATGACATTGATATTGGAAAGAGATATAAAGGATTTAAGCGTCAAAAACCATCAAATCCACTTGAACCTATTTATCCAACAGAGCCTGAAGAGACACCTGAAATGAGTATGTTGTACTTTTCTAAAGTCAATTTTAATTTATACAATTTCTTATCCTTATAAATTGCATGTGTAATTGCATGATATGTTGAAAATGTGAAGAAGAAGGAATTTATAGATATGTTCAAATTACTTTAAAATACCAATTAAAGTTAGTGTTATTTACAAAAGTATTTATGTAATCAGAATATAGGAGATTAAAATTTAAAAAAATTCCACCAAGGAGGAGGAAAACTAATCCTTGTGAAAAGATTCTTGATAATGTAAGAACTCCAATATTTGTATGTTTTTATTTAATTCTTTATAATTATATTTTTTATTTTAAAAGAATAAATCCTCTTGAAGCACAAAAATGAAAATAATATTTTTAAGTCATATTCTACTTCTATCTTTGTAGATGTATTGGAGGGCAGAACAACTTCCAGTTTTATGCCGCTACCATGGACAACCTCAACCGACAGAAAATTCGGTAAAACATATTCCCATGGGTATTCTTCTTATTTGTAAAATTTAGAACATTAATATTTGGTTTAAGAAAATAATAGTGAGCTTTAAAAATTTCTTTTTAGTATAAAAATATATATTTATGAAAAATATCATTCTATTTAACCCCTAAATGCCCAAGGCCTATTTAGAGCTTCTTGAAACTTGCTCTAAATTGAGCAAAAAGTCAACATTTTCGTAAGTTGCACCACTTTTAAAAAAATTGTAAACATAGAAATTCAAACTAGACATGTCAGAGATCATATAGGAAAAGAAAACATAGCAATATCACTTATATATTGAAAGATTATAATGTTTGATCATGAGGGTGTTAAAGCTATGAAATTTTTTAAAAAAAAATTTTGTATGTCAACTCTAAAAATTTGGTCACTAAGAAAATATAAGGTTTTAGGGCTTAGCGTGCACAACCTCAATCAATTTATGGTTATTCAAAATGTATTCTACAATTTTTTGTAAATGAATTTCTAAAGTGATTTTCCTCTAAGATCTAGTGCATTTGAGGCTCATTTCCAAGAGCCCTTAACACTATGGGAAGTCAAGATTGCAATGGGCATCCTTGCACAAAATCTTGAATAGAAAAATCAGAATCCTTCATTTTAAAGATTAGCCTTTTGATTCTAAAACTAAACTTCAAAAAGAATTCTCCAAAAATATAAACTAATAATAATAGCAATTTGGTTGGATTTTACTTAATTTCAAAGTTTTCAAAACACCATAATCTAGTGCCTCAAGCATTTAGGGGTTAATATAATTTCCTTTTACATGTACAATGCTGGTTTGCACATGGCCATGCACATGACATCTAACATCATTTCAAAAAATTTACCAGGTGACCTTTGATGCCTTTCGTTATACTATGGAGACTCTTGGATTGTATTTTACAGATGATGAATTTAATCGGTTTAAACCATTTATTGACCCTAATAACCAAGGAAGTGTTAGGTAAATACGAAATATATAAATTTTTTAATTTATATTTTGAAAATTGAAAAAAAAATTAGAAATTAATTGATTGAAGTTTAAATTACCTAAAATAGAAACTTAGATTAAGTTTAAAAAAAAAATGAGTATCAAGTATATCAAAATGAAGACAAGTATAATAGTATACTATAGTCTAATTGTAATTAATAGTTAGATTAACATTCTAATTAACTCCTAAATTTTTCTTGGGTCAAAAATTATAAAATAATCCCAAAATTGTCAAAGAACAACTCTTTCTAAGAAGACTAGGATTAAAATGAGGATTATAAAGAACCTTAGGGGTTCATAAATTTTTGACATATTTATTATTTGTTGTAATCCAATTATAAGCCTAAACTAAAATGATATTTTTGATAATTATATTACTTTCATTGTTGTATACTTTTGATTGTATTGTGATTTAATTGGTGAATTTTGTTGAATCTAAAAGTAATTGAAAGTAATAAATCCGTTGATTAATAAAACTTCTTGAATTTTGTAGATATTTGAATCTATCAAAACAATTGAGGCATAATGACGGGTTGAGTTTTACACTTGTTTATTTTTGTTTTTACTATTTATTATATTTGAAGTCTATTAATGATTACACAATGAAATTACCAAAGGAGTTTATTCTATTGATATTCATGGAATCATATGTATAATTTATAACTTTACTTAGTAATTTATTATTACAACAAAGTGTTTTCATTTTGAGTTTCCAACTACCATATGAATTTTTTGGTTTCTTATGAATTACAAGGACTTATTATTGAGACATTGTTTTTAATCATTTAATTTTTATGGCTTTTTTCTACTCATCTTTAATTTAATTTAGTAACATATTTTTTAATATTTAATAATCTTCTAAATAGTTTTATTATTAAGTCTATAATTCATGCAACCTTCAAAAATTTGCAAGTTGCTATATAGGAACTTGGACTTTCTTAATAACTTCATTGATTAAACATGTTTACAATTTAATTATATCTATAGGTTTGAGATTGATATTCCAAAGCCATTGGGATTCGATATGGGATATTGGGGAATGCCTTCATGTTTAGGTCAAGGATTGAATGTACTTGAACATGTTCCAAAGTATGGAAAAAAATGTAGCACATGGTTAGTACTTATTTTACTTCTAACATATGAAATTCAATTATAAATTCTTTGATAACATGTACAATTAATTGAGAAATAATGAAATTGAAAAACAATCATTTAAATTTTTAATATTTATACAACAAAATTATTTTTCCATTGTATCATATTGTGACATAATTACATTAATTATGAAAAATATAATTTTACAACATTCCATTTTAAATATAGAAAAATTATTCATATTTTATGAATTATGAAAGAATTATTTTAACATTTAGGAAAGAACATGAGCAAATTTATAATCCACTAAATGGACTTCATGTTCTAGTGTGGACCCATAAACAAAAGCTTAAACCACTTGATGCTGGACGTTATAGGTCTCCATTTCAATACAAGTGAGTAGTTTATATCATTTTGCATGATTCATATTATTTGCTAAATTTACTAGTAAATTTTCAATTTTTATCTCATCAATATTTTTTTTATTCAATATTATTATTGAATTTTAGGATCCATATTTCTAATTTATAGAAGAAATAGTTTTATTTTAGTAATATAGTGTTTCATATATTTATGTTAGAATAGTTAAAAACTACAAAAATTGAATTTCAAGTGCTATAAAAAGCATAACTTATTCAAAAGTGTTTTTAATGGTTTGACGTTCGTAAATTACAATTTGATTGTACATATAGCTATTTAGAAATTTTAGGAAAGATCCAAGAAGAAGATCATGCTAAAGGGCATACTCAATACGATTATTTTCCAACTGGACCTACTCCTCCTTATAAGAAATTAAATGTTGAGCCACCTTCAATGCCAGTCCGAAAAGTCTCACTACCTTCAGCGGAAATAAACCAAAGGCCTTCATGGTGTCAAGTAATTGCTATAAACATTTACCTTTATTTTACTAGAAATTGACATTTTTGCCATTGTTGAAGAATTGACACCTTTCTCAAAAATCATTTTATTTCATGATATAATTAGCATTTTTTGTTGTGCAAGGTCTTTGATTTAGATTGAAGTTCTTTTGTAAGAATGTATGGCTTTTCTTTTTAAATTTTTTACTACAAAAATCATTGCATTTACAAGATGATTTGCAATAGCTATAATCAAAACTACATTTGCATCTAAATGCAAGTTTTATTGATACAAACAATGTGTTTGATATTCATACAGCATGTAGATTCACTCCCAGAGCAAGACCTTGTAAAGCATACATGTGAGGTTTGGATATATATTCAATTTTTAAAAGATTGATTTATAGCATTTTTTTAATTTACTATATTTTTATTTTAGCTGTTGTTTTTTGTTTTTGTTTTTTAAAATTGGAAAATTAAAAATGATAAAATCATATGCCTAAATTCTTCTCAATATTGTAGATGAAATGCACTAATTGTCATATTTGCAAGATAGGAAATTGAATATCTATTCTATTTAATATGTATCATTTTATCTTATAATATAATGGTAAAGAAGTATTTGTATATTTACTTTCTAATTTTAATCAATGTAATAGTAACCACTTTTTATCTCTCATTTATTGTATGTGGTGTAGAAGCCAATTGAAAAAGATTTTAATTTAGCAGCAGTAGAAATAGCCAAAGAAGTTGGTGCTATGGTGCGTAGAACAACGGCACAAGAAATTAGGAATCATCAAGATTCAAGGCTACCTCCTATTTACCAGTGAGACTATTGTCATTATTTTCTATGTATTTATACAATTATTATATATATCATTTATAATGATATTATATGTATTACAATGATATATTTATAATATTACTTTTTAAAATTCATTGATAGAAGCATTGTTAATAAAGAAATGCACTCTTATGTGTCCTTATCATAAACCTCTTGGCATGGATTTGTTTAGAAGAACTATTTGAAAGTTCTCTTTTTTGATTGCATATATTTGATGTGATTGTTTTTATGGTTATAGAGCACAAGTTCCTACAAATAGTTTGAGAGGAAGCGTTGTAAGTTGGAAACCTGTTGTTGAAGCACCTCAAAAAATGTTCAATAAACTCTTCATTCCTCAAAATGTACGAGTTGCTCATGAAGCAAGACAAGTTGATATTGAGACTGTAAAAGGACTCCAAGTAATTTGATTAAAAAGTTTGCAAGTCTTAATATTTTCAAAAGGTATACTAATAATATTGATTTCAAATTTTATTGTAAATAATATTATTATTCATTTCAAAATATAAATATAAACTTTCATATCAATATAACTATAAAAACTAAGTTGAATCTAACTTGAAACTTCAAAAATGTATGGAAATATCTATAAGCAATGGCAATCTATCATAACATTGAAAAAATGTTATCAGACTCAATGAAAAAAAATACAAAAGAATAGAAATTTTTAAAGATTTGTATCCTAATATAAAAGATAAAAACAACCTCTAAACTCAAAATATAGAATATAAACAATATATTCTTTCAAAAGGCCTAATTCAAAGTTCTAAAATCTTGATATTGAAATGTTGTGTAGATTATTGACCAAGGACTAAAAGGACACAATGTGTGCTCTTCAAATTTTTAATGGCAAATTCTTGGTAGGGTGAACAAATCTCAACATTTTGTAAATTAGGTGCCTTTGGAGTAACAAGTTGGCACACTTGTTTCATTTTTCAACTTTCAAAATTTGAATGTGAGATGTATTTAAAATTTTATTTAGGAAATGTAGTCTAATAGAAAAAGGGAGCAAATTTAATTTTTTTATAGTGAAAGGAATAGTAGGGATGGAAAAATATTTTCTTGGACACTTCTAGTCTTTAATTTGCACGAGCAAAGTAAACCTTGAGAAAAAAAATTCAAATCTATAATTTTAGCAATTTAAAAAATACAAAGCTCAATATGGTGTGAATAAGAATACAAAAATAAATAGAATGATTCCAAATTCTTAAGGATGTTCCAAACAATATGCTAATAGTATCAATTGTTAAGTTTCAAAAATTGATGCATATAAAAATTTTGAATTTTTTTGTAGGGTACAATTTGGTTAGTTTTGGCTTTCTACTCCTTTTGTTTGAAAATGTATACAAATTTGAAATAGTTTTTTATTTTCATTTTTCAAAATTAAAAAATAAGAAATTTGCCTTAGATTCCAATAAAAAAAATTTGAAGGGGTAAAATAACATTATTCATCTTCTTCAAAAATTTCCTCCCCCAAAACTATTATAAACTAAAAATCCCTCACTCAATATTTTCCACAATTAATTCCATGCATACTAGATAAAGTAGTCTACCGTATATGGTTAGAACTAAAAAATTTTAGCACATCATAGTGTAAAATGATATCAAAGTGGAATGATTCATTGAAAACCTCCAAAATTAGAAAATTGTTAGGCCTCCAGTGGTTAATAAAATCATATTGTGGGCTAATAGCTAATATAATTCAATCAAATTTTGCATCATATAAATTAATAATTGCAATTGGACAATATATGGTACTTAATTCAATATATCAATTTTCATTTTTTTGTTAATAATTTAAAAAATTGAATGTCAAATTTTCAGAGACTTTTAAGGTTAAACGTGTCAATTTCTTCAAAATTTTCATAGCTAGAGCATTTATCATACTAAAATAATAATAAAATAACAATCTAATTCATGAAAATGTACCACTCAAGTACGCAACCTGCCTCAATGAATGCATTTGCTGGAAACAATTTTTTAAAGGATGTGTCCATTTTATTGTTTTTTTGTTTGAGAATTGTCTATTTGAAGAAATTATCATAAGAAAGAAATTTTATGAAAAATTCCAAAGGTGTTATTGTATATGATATTCTAATTAACAAGGTTTCAATACTAAAATTCTTAATAAAATGAATACTGAATTTTTTCTAATCCATAAATGTACATGAAATATTAGAAATAATACCCTAAAGTCATGAAATCTTATACTTGGTTTAATTTTTATTCTAAATTGTATTTGAATTCTTATTTGAATTAACATATTTTAGGAATGACAACAAGGCTTGATTGCATGCACTTTAATCACGTTATTTTTTCTTCCTAAATTGAGATTTATGTCCTATCCTTGCAAAAATAAAGGTTAATTTAAGAAATCTTTACCCCAAGATCATTTTTACAACATCACATCTAGATCAATCTTGAATTCATGCAAGAGCATCAAAAATATCTCAACAAGTTTTTTTAAGAGTTTTTTGAACCTATCTACAAAAGCTTTAGAATAAGCATATGGGGTAGACAACATTGCCCAATAGTAATCCATGCTTCTTTGAATATTAATAAAACATTTCAACTTCTACTACATCGAGCACATACACAAGTTGGGAATACCATCCCATTGATAAATAAAATCAACATATCATCAACTCATTGATTTATCTACCTTATATAGAAGCTTCAATGAGGCTAGTTGATGTAGAAGAATATAACTCAATGATTCATGATTCAAAACCATATAATTAGTCAATGTAGTGTATTTGAGTGGATAGTCACTCGATATGTTCAAGTTTCAAACAACAAACTTGAACCTAAGTACCCTTGTCTAATTTTTATGTTTTATTTTTCAAAGTCTAATGTTTCAAATACTAGTTTCAACAAAAGTATATTGTCACCAAAAGAATTGGAGATAATTAGGACCTATAGCAACATTCATATCTACATTTGTATTTGTATATATGTTTGTTTGTATATGTACAATACAAGTATAATTATCCATATATATTTATGTGTTTGTATTTGTAATTGTACCAATATACAACAAACTTGCCTAGGTATATCCCTCATATTATTTATAATTTTCTCCTAGCCAGCCTCTAGTTTCTTAGGAGCTTGTAGCTAGTATTTTTAATAGATAGTGTGGTAGATTGTTTCAATATTACTAAATGGAGAAGGTGTCTTTTGCATAATATATTAACAATTACCTTTAATTGTTGTTGAAAGTAGCAAAAAACATGCTAGAAGACCAAAATAAAAGTAGTACAAAAGGAATAAAAGATCATCTTCACTTCATAAAAACATATTTAAACTTCTCCTAAAATTCTTTAATCGAATTCAATGAAATTCTAGAATTATCCATCAAATTAATTTTGATTCATGTAGGTCTAAATATAAACTATATAAGATGCCTTTATTTGCTTTTACTATAGAATTATGTTGGATTGTAGGTGTGATAAATCCATAACCAATGTAAAGTACCCCAAGTGTACATAAGATTATCCTATTAATGTGGGCTCAAAATTAGACATGCATAAATTTTGAGTTACTAAACAAATTAATTTACTTAGAGTATTCACTATAGTTTTACATTGCAATTTTCTATTAAAAACCATTTTAATTTAATTTTTTTAGCAAATACATGGAAAAAAAATCAAATTTGCCCATAAGTCTTTAAAATTTGAGAATTATAATTTTTTTTAGTAGAAAAGTAAAAAGTAAAACAATTAGTGCATCTTGTATAAAATTGAATTAACTTATATACCCCCAAAATTGATGAAAGTTAGTACAATATATTAATAGTAATTCCAACATTAGTCCAACAAATTCTCCCTTTTTGACTAAAAGTTATGCTTGATTTGGCCAAAATCTCCTCTTTCACCTCTTTGGCTTGGCAAAAATTGCAATTTTGTTGGAGACAAAAACTTCACAAAAACTATATTTCCTCTAACAAATAGTTCATTAGACTAGCAATATAGGAGATTTTTTTTGCTTTTAGCCATTAGGGAGCCATTTGGGAGTCTTGTGGTTGGTTGGAAGAAAAGAGAGTACATTGCATTGGCGAGACAAACAAGAAATTCTAGTTTTGAAATAGTAATTTACTAAAATGAAAATTTTGTGTAAGTGTTGGCAATACTTTGCTTCAACCACCCAAAATTTAAAGTAGTATGGATTTAATAAATTAGTACTCCCTTTGTCCCAAAATAAATTTGGGGTTTTTTAGAAATGGCTAGATCAACACATAGGCTACTCCTATTTTTAGGAAATTGCATAGTTACTATAGCTTCTAGTCAACCCTACTAGACATGGAAGAATGGAAGTCAACAATGAAGTGGCACATGTTGAAAACACATAGTGAAATTGACAAATTTCTCCCCTTTTTAAACTATTCTAGTGCTATTAATTTGGATCATTCTTTGACAAATTCTCATTCATTGAAGTTTGATGACATCCTTTGTATTCAATTCCAATGATGTCTTGTGATTCCACTGCAAGAAATTTTCAACAAGAGATTTGTTAGTAGCAATTGTTGTTTAGTTGTCGGTTGAATTCATCACCTTTGGTTGGTTAGAGTTTGTGTTTTGATTCCCTGTGTAGGGATCAAATTGCTATTTAGTTAGTGGAGCTTGGTATCTGTGGATTCTTTGACTTTGGGGTATGTACATTGCTTCAGTTTTTGTCAATCAAGTTGTAGAGAGCTGATTTCTTGTGTAGTCGAATTTAATTTGGAACAAGTAAATTTAAAACTGCCATATTTATTTTGGGACAAAGGGAGTATCTACATAACATTCCAAACTATGGAGCACCAGTCTCCAAAACACAATTGAAGCACCCTGAGAATGTAGGTTGAAAAAAAATGATGTTTTTCATGAGTCAAAAGTAGTAAAGCCATCTCATCTTTTGAAAATGCATTCTCCTAAATACTTGTTTTTTTCTTAAAGTTTAGGAAAATAAGAACGAGGCTCTTAGCTTGGTTAAGAATGATAGGCTAAAATAAGCACAGAAGATTTTCATTCATTTTTTTGGTTTTCTTAAAGTTAAGAAAATAAGAACGAGACTCCTAGCTTGGTTAAGAATGATAGGCTAAAATAAGCACGGATGATTTTCATTCATTTTTTCCGTGCGCAGTCGCATACAGTGCCGCGGTGGTTATGCTCTTCGACCAGAATTGGCACCCTCGATACCACCGGCAAGACAACACCCACTAGAGCCGGTTTCGTTCCTCGGAAGCTTTAGGGTTTCAGAACGTCGAACTTTCCGCAATAGTTTGCCAGTTTGACGAAGGAATTTGCAGAAGTAGATCACTCGCCCGCACACGTCACCTCCTCTTGATGATGCTGTGCTCGGGAATTTCTCTTTCGATCCGTTTCCAACAGACGATGCCGCAGGTTGCAGCCAGGGAGGAGTAAATCCGGGCGAAATCCGGTCCTTCATCGACCAGATCCGGGCGATGAGTAAGTGGATCCTCGTCCTTTGAAATTCTCAGTGTTTTCCTCTTCAATTGTGCTTGAAAAATCTTCTTTGAATTTTGCGTGGCGCTTGTGAAAATTGTGTGGTGATTGTGAAATTTTGGCGGATTTTACAGAGTTTTTGTTTCGCGCGGGTTGAGTCTTGGTAGTCACTATGAAGGATGAGGGAGGTGTTCGAAGTGGAAGGGCGGGCTTGGGAGGCGATCCCAATTTGCCAAAATGGAAGTGTCAAATGTGTCGGCACCCTTTTCTTCTCCCTGGCGCCGATACTTTTGTCGAACGTTTTGCTGCCGAGCCTGCGCGCTCAGGTGCTTTAACTGATTTTTTTATTACAATTTATGGATTTCGTCGAATACTGTGGTTCCTGATTTTGTAGGGTTTTGTCATGACCGTAGGTTGTTGTGAGGGTCTTCCTGTAAGGTCAAGTTCCACCTGAATTGCATACCTTGTGATTTATATAACCTAATTGGATCTAAGGTGAGTTCCGTTGAATAAGGATCTGACCTATGTGCAGACGTTGAGAATTAAATTTTGAATTGGTTGGTTGTCGCCAAGAGCTAATGGTACCCTTCGGAATTTTCGGAGTAGTGTCATGAATTTTTAATGTCCCTATGGTGTCTTTTTCCAGTTCCATGTACTAGACTTTGCTTGTTCTGACCTTTCTAACTCCTTGAAGCCTTGCTTGCAAATGCTAAAACTAAATCACTTCTCACGAATGGAATTTTAGCAGTTTTCATTGGTTTAAGGTGCCATACTGAGTAAAATTATTAGACGTCTGGTTAAAGAAGCGAGGCCGAATTGGGACATCTGCTACCCGAATTACAGGATAGTAGTGCACGGTATATTGAAGTTATTTTCTGTGCAATTCGAGCTGCAAGCGACAGTTGTATGTCGATTTATGAATCGCACTGTATTCTTGCAGGAGCGCAAGCATCAGTGCACGGAAGTGGGAGTTTGTTTGCAGGAAGCCGTATGGATCACTCTTTTGTGGTGTTGCCCAAGCAGGGCGGACCTAAGCCCGGGTTCCCCCCACCTCGTCCTAGAACTGGGGGCTTACACTATCCAACCCCAGGTTCGCACTTCTTGACTTGGGTATTTGATCTGCTTTTGGAGCACTGAAGTTATGGCATCTCAGTCGTCAGCGGTTTCGATTTGGATCGGGCATGACCATCTCATGTGTTTCAGCGTGAAACTGATTTATGCGTTCTTAAGTTCATGACTAGTTTGTACTATGGAGGATCTGGAGGAGGAAGTCCGCGTACTATAAGGTTTCTTCCTCCAGGCCGGATAATTTGAAGACTCGTAGGTGAAGACCCCTGATGCCGGCTTCAGGGTGCTCATAATGTTGGAATGCCTGCTAGGCCGCACATACTGTTCTCCCTAAGGTCTAATAAACTTTTAGGAAGACGGGGGGGGGGTCTCCCTGGGGTGGATCTTCTGTTTTTCATTAGTACACTAGGGTCCTCTATTCTTTGGATGGGACTTCATCTGCCTTTGATACCATATGGAACGCTGGGTCTGCACGGCAGGTCCTCTGTCTTCCCTACCTTCGTACCCAGCCTAAACCTTTGAACCTTGGGTGCTGAGTCTTCTATAAATGTACGCAAACAATGAGATTGTCTTGGTTGTACGCTGCGACCTAGATTTGGTGTACATTTCTGAGTTTTACTTTAGGGTCTCAAAGCTGATGGAGTACCATTTGATTTTACAGGGGCCACTCCAGCAGCAGGTGCTCCCCCTCCGCATCCAATTGGTGACGCTCATGGTGGACGGGCTATGGACGAGTCTTTCGTGGTGTTGCCTTCCGCAGCGGCATCTATGTACACGTTGGAACCTCATGGGGAAGCGGCAATGGGCCATATGGGAGGAATCGGTGGAGGCCATAGCGGTGGTCAGCACACTAGCAATGCAAGCTTTAATGCGACGGTCAATGTGCTTTCACGGGCGTTTCAAATTGCAACCGAGCAAACGCAGGTTAATTCGATTTTCATGTACCAGAAAACAAAAAAATTGATGGTCGTCGTTGTTCAATATTTTATTGAAAGATATCCTTTGTCACTGCATACTTGGACTCGTACAGAAAACGTCTTTCACTTCACTCGTGGCTTATACTGTGTATTTTTCTTTCCTTTTTTAATTCGGTACCTTGAGTGGATGTGCCTTAGTACGTGTTTTTTCACAATCTAACTAGATGGTTCATTTCTTACAGGTGGATCAACCTCTGTGTTTAGAGTGTATGCGTGCATTGTCGGAAGAATTAGACAAGCAGATGGAAGATGTAAATAATGATATCAAGGCCTATCAATCTGCTCTTGATCGGCTTGAGAAGGAATCCACGGAAGCTCTTAGTGAAGAGGATTTTAGGCAAGAGAAAATCAAGGTGCGTCCGTCTGTCTTATCACGCTTAGCATTTCCCCGATTCCATCTTGCTCCCCAAACGACGATTCGAGTTGTGTGAATTTACCTTTTAAACCCAGAATTGAGCAATCACTGTGGGCTTCCTTCACGCTCCTCACCCACGAGAGAGCATTTGTTACCATATTCTCTATAGGTGCCGTGTGGCCCATCTATCATAAGAATGTATGTTTGCTATTCGAAACTAGTGTGAATGGGTATTGCATGAAAAACTCAGCCCAAGATAGTCCCTTATAAATTCTTGGCAAATCTTTATTGTTCTCTCCTATTTTATGCATGTCTTCCTCTTTCACGAACTTGCTCTTCTCTGAGTCCTCAATTTTTTCTGTAGGTCAACCGTTATTATCTCCATATCACGTATGATCCCTATTGCAGGAAGCCGTCAAACTTCTCCTGCTTACATGATTTTGCTGACGAATATCTTCTGTCGGTTCTTAAGGTAGAAGAAGAGGAAAGGAAGCTGGAAGCAGCGATAAGGGAGGTAGAGCAAGAGAAGGAGGAGGTGATGCTTCAACTTCAAGAAGTTGAGCTGAAGACCAAAGACTTCCAAGAGCTTGAGGAGAAGTATGGTGAACCAGAGCTGGCTTTTTGTGACACTTGGTTTTACAGCTTTTCGACCTTACACCAATGCGCTCTTTATCAAGACGCCGATTTCTGATTTTACTACTTTACTTCTTCAATAATATTAATCTTCACCTTTTGTCAGTGCAGGTTCTGGCATGATTGCAACGATTTTAAGCTGAACTTGACTGTTCATCAGGTAAGCTGGTCTATATTCTGGTCGTTCTCATGTTTTGGTTCTGGTCCTCCTGAAAGCTTCCAGTACGAACTTTATAAGATGGTTCATTCTTGGTTTTGAGTTGTGATGCTCCTCGGGAGCCCACGTGTGAAGTTGAGAACTAGCTCAATACGTATTCAGCCCGCTAGCTATGGCTCTCACCTGAATTCTATGGCTATCTGGTGGCCCCATATAGGAGGACAGAGATGGCATTCTGGCAAAGATCGAGGTTGTCCAATCGCAGCTAGAGCTCTTAAAACGCACCAACGTACTCAATGATGCATTCCACATCTGGCATGATGGAGATTTCGGTACTATCAACAATTTCCGATTAGGACGCTTGCCTAACATACCAGTAAGTCATATCGTGCTATATAGTCACTGGACAACATTCAACGTCTGCACCAAGCTAGTAGCGCTAATTAGTGACTAATTTCAGTTACTAAAACTGCTACATGGTTGGTGCGGGCAAGGCCTAAGAATGCTTGGAATTTTTTCAACTGGATCCAAGTAGTGATTTCGTTTCATGGTGTTGTTTCAATTTTATCATTTTGCGAGGTTTCAGCGTAACAAAGAATGATATTTCTCCCTGCAGGTGGAATGGGATGAAATCAATGCAGCCTGGGGTCAGGCGTGCTTGCTTTTGCATACGATGGCTCAATACTGTCGCCTCAATTTCTCGTATGCTTCTCAACGCGATGTTTGTCTATTCGTGGTGGTTTCATTTGTTTATAAATCGTCTCAGTTTAAAGTAAGCAATAATTATGTTCGCTTTCTCGATTGATCGAGAACACTTCTCTTGAGAGGTCATTTTCTCATTTACGCAGTGCTACTTCTTCTTTGCTAGATTGTGCACTCTTCTAAGTTTCTTGTTATACCCGTGCTGTTGCAGATACCGGATAATACCAATGGGCAGTTATCCAAAGGTTGCTGACAATAAAAATACCTACGAGTTGTAAGTTTGGATAAGGTTTTACCCTTTAAATTTGACATCCCTTTTGCCACTCTTTACATGAAGGATTCTGTATACGTGTTGTACGTGTTGCGAGTGATATCGGTGGCAAGTTTAGGTTGCAAAGAATGATGTTGATAGGTTTAACTTCCTGCATTCAGGTTTGGACCGGTGAACCTTTTCTGGAGCTCACGGTATGACAAAGCCATGACCTTCTACCTTGCGTGTTTGAAGGAGTTTGCTGAGTTTGCAAATGCCAGGGACAGGGCAGCTAATGTTTCACCTGAAAAATGCTTCAAGCTTCCATACAAGTTAGCAATTCACAACCCACTTTTCCATATTTCCAAAGTCGTCTGCTATCTATAACCGGGTCATTGGACACTGAGGTTTCCAATAACGAAGGATTTGGAAGATTTTGAGGTTGTACATTTTATTGGGTCTGAACCTTCGGTCTCTTCCCCCAGTTTATAATAGCTTCTGGTCTTTCAATTATCATAATTTGGTTCCAATCTGCTGTGCTTTTGTTTAAGCGAGCCTTATTTATTTTTGGATGCTACGCCATTTCACAATTAGAGAATCACATCATAGTTATTCCAGGTAACCTAGACACGTTACAATATGCAGAGTTCTCATTAGAATCTGCCTTTATTGGCGTGGCAATTAGTATGGCTTTGCGCAGCGAGTTTGTCTTAAATACCTCTGACGCAGAATTTTTACTCGAGATTTTTTTCAGCATAGGGTAAGCTTTGGTTCCTTTTAATATTGTCACTCATCGATCTTGTGATCATCTTTACAGGATTGAGAATGATAAAGTCGAAGGGCTTACTATTACGCAGAGCTTCAACCGGCAAGAGAAGTGGACAAAAGCTCTAAAATATACTCTCTGTAATTTAAAATGGGCCCTTTACTGGCTTATCGGAAACACTGCATCGCAGCCAGCATCATCAACTACATCGACTGGTGGCCAGAGCAGCTCTTCCTCTCAAGGACCTGTGGGTTGAGTAGTATTGATGTGAGTTCAAACCACAGTAACAAACTTCAGTTTGCAAATGTTGAACATTCTTCTATGGTTTCAGGCTGATACTCGTATTGCGGTTTGACATACCGAGTATGAAGAACATCAAGTGACAGTAGCTGTGTTCTGGCGAGGCTTATTGCCGTGTATTTTTTGCAGGTCTCAGATGGGGGTTGGCTTGCTCAGGAAGGTAACAGATTGTACAGTATTCTTCTACTTGAATGAATAGAGCGTTTAGCTCTTGATTGGGTATGGAAAAAACAGAAAATGTGGTAGTTAACTCCCAACGGCCATGACATGCTTAGTTGGCCAATAGGTGTTGGACATTCTTAGGAACCTGCAGGGTCTTGTACATACATTTGAAATTGGAAGGAGTACATTATATGGGAAGTTCAAGGTGACATAAAATACAGTATTGTTTATTACTCTGATTTCTCTTAGTATGTTCCTCTCTGTTTGGATCACTTCTGTTTCCTTACCATCCCAAATGCTTGGGAGTCTAGTCTAAGGACTCCAGGTTAGGAAACTTGTTGTTAAACCTTAACACCTGAATGCCCAAGGCCTTTTTTGAGCTTTTTAGAGTTTGCTCAAAACTGAACAAAAAGCCCAAGTTTTGATAAGTGTTATCAATTTTTTTTTAATTGTAACCATATGAATTCAAAGTAGATGTGTAATGGATCACATTAGAAAACAAAACAAAAGAATATTACATATGGATTGAAAGACTATAACAAAGAGGATGTCAAAATTGCAAAAGTGATTTTTAAGTCATTCAATCCACGTTTTACATGTCAAATATAAAATTGAGGTAATGAAAAAAAGATGGGGCGAAAGGCCATAACCATAATTAGAATATGGCTTCTCAAAAAAAAATCTTTTCTACAATTTTCTCAAATAAATGTTTAGTGTGATTTTCCTCCAAGATCTAGTGTATTTGAGTCTCATCTCCAAAAATCTTTAACCCCTAAGTGCTCCAACGTCCAATTTCTAGACGATGAACAGATTGAAACTCCAATTTCATCCTCCTAACTACTTAGATGAAAGTTATTATAATTTGTGGACATACATTATCAAGTTGTTGGCCTATCTAAGGGTTGGATTTAGTGTTACTAGAATACATATTTTTCTAAAATTATCAATGTGTAAGTATGTCAAGTGGTCAAATTGCATTGACTCTAGTTCAAAAATGGATTTGCCAAAATGAGGTCATAGATAGGAAGAACACAAAAATTTCAAAAAATCACCATGTGGAGAGAACCTCATTTCAAATCCATTCCAACAAATTTTACTCATAAAATGATAATATTTTGCTTGTAATCGAATTTTGAAGGAATTTTGGAATTTCTCTTTCAAAATTTATAGAAAAAAATTGGTGATAGCATTGGTGAATCTAACCTTACAGATGGAATCTACAAATCAAAATCTACATCTTTTATTTCTATACCAATTCCAAAATATGCTCCCAAATAGCACTTTATAATGATTTTTCTCAAATTGTCAATTTTGGAGATGAATCTGGACATTTAGGGGTTAACACTAAAAAATCAAGATTTGCAATGGACATCTTTGCACAAAATCTTCAATAGAATAATGATGAATAGTTTTTTTCAAAATTAAAATTTTAAAGCTTGAAATGAACTTTAAAGGGTATTCAACTTTTTTTTTAAATTACCTAGAATAGCATTTTGGAAAGATTTTATTTAACTTCGAAGTTTCATCAATGGAAAAAATATGGTGCCTTGTGTATTTAGGGATTAAAAAGATGCAATGGCCAATTTGTATTGTATTGAATGAGGAGGATCTTTTCACTTTCACAATGGAGATTGGATAATTTTTTTGAAGATATGTTGATGTCTATGCCAACCAATTAGTCTAGTTTTTGATTGCCCAAACTTCAAAACAATGTTTGAGAATGGAACATCATGTAAGGCATACAAATCCAAAGTTGCCCCAGTCCAATTGCCCCTCCTACTTTGGGGCCCAATTACTCCTTGTACAAATGGTAGCATATAGTAAAAAATTTAATGGGTTGCACTAGGACATTTTTCAACGTGAAAAGTCACAATTTTATAACTTCAATGAATACCATGTAGTTTCTGCATGCTACATACAATGCATGTAGTAGTTTTGGCTTGTATGTTCCTATGGTAGGAATTTTGTATTTCTTTGTAGTGGTTTTTTCCACCCTAACCAGTGAGAAAAAGTGTGCTTCAAGTCCTTGCATTGTTGAACAAAATTCAATGACACTTGAATAGACGGTCAAAAGCCCTCTAGCATTTCATACTTTTTCAAAACTTCTGGTTGTCAAGGAAAGCATTTAAACATCTTAGTAGATGGTGCCACTTAAGCACTTACCAGCTCTACCCTCTCCATAAAGAGGCGCAACCCCACATCAATGCCAAATATTCAACAAGGGTGGAAGGCTTGGCTTGCCGATTGCCAAAATGTTTTCTTCATTTTATGGAATGCATGTACTTTCATGACAAAACGAACTTCCATGATAAATTGTTATGGTAAAGGGTTCATTCATTGTTCTCTAATTATTTCATTACACTATCTAAGATTAGCATTATGACAATTTTAGAATGGAATTGGTTTGAATAGTTGTGGTTCTATAACTTCAAGGAATACCACCACTCAATTTAAAGGGATGCTTTTGGATTACCATTGCAACCATGTAGGAAGTTGAAAGAACCACATTAGAATCCAAATGGATGAGAATGGTTTCCCCTTGGGATAACAAAGGGAATTTCCATGTCTTTGATTTGACCACTTATAATGTGTCTTTTTTTTACCAAAATACTTGTATAAAAATCTTTGATTTTCTAATTTATTACAAAAAGAAAATTATGAATCCAATCAATCTATATGTTTGCCACGGAACAGCAACATGTTTTACCATTTGTGAAAAGACCTATGATTCATAAATCCAATTGCTCTAAGTATATACAACGACAAAGGAATGACAATGGATCATCCTACCATAGGGTATTTTGACATCTTATAGGTTCTTATTCATCTCACTTTTGACCATTCAATTGATCTCTTGTAAATCTTTGTTCAACTAAAGAAACGAAATCCATCAAATCTAGTTTCTATTTTAAATTTTAAATTACTAAAATTCAATCATTTATGGTAGTTTCAAGTTTCATCTTAATACTATAGTTTATTTCATTTTCTAAATATAGATTGTCATGAAATTTTAATTTACATTGTGATGTTACTGTCACACATTTTGTAAAATCTTGAGTTTTTTAAGAATTTTTTGTATTTGACATGAACCTTCTTTAAATTTTCTATAAAAGTCATGGCAATTGCAAATCTTATCAAAAATATGGAAATTTAGTGAAGATGTGATTTCATTTGTAAAAAGTAGAAATGATATTTTTTTCATTCAATTGTAGTCATCAAATCAAGTAGAATTAAAGAACATTGAAGATTTTTAATTTATTTTCTTTTAAGGCATGTAATTTCATTTGTAAAATTTAGAAAATAAAACATTTCTACTTATTTATAGAAGTTTAAGGAGGCTCAGAAATTGAAAATTCTTGAAGCTTTACAATTTTTTTATTGGACGCCTTTTTAAAATTAAGTGTATTTTGAATGAAAAATTGAATGAAGAATAATAAATTGGTAACTCTGAATGAGTATGAGTACATTATTTTCCCAAAACAATTCCTATTGATTTTGGCCTAAGGTCTTAATGTTGTTTTGGGATATATTTATAACCAACACTTAAATTTGTTTTAGTTTAATCATATTGTGTACATCAAATTCATGCTAGGATGAGTTGTTAAATTTTATCAATTGTCAATAAGACCCAACAAAAATTAAAGAAGTTTAATACTAGTAACTATTTTAGTAGGTTTACTTAGACAATTTTAGTTGTTCTTTCCTTACAAAAATTTAGATATTGTAGTGATTGTATATTTGCCTTTTCTTTGTTGAGAACTAGTCCTACTTCCAAAATTCTTCTAGCTTGCAATTGTTTATACCATATATTAATTCCTAAAGGACTAGATGTTCTAAAATTCAAACAGCGCATAAATGCAATCATGTCCCAACTACAGAGAATCTTGATTTTTCCATCCATCTAAATGCCTATAAATTATTGTGTTAGTTTTGTTTTATTTGTAAGGCATAGAGTTCTAAAAAAATCCAAATATTCTATGGTTCAACATATACAAGTATGTTTGACCTCAAAAAGTAAAATTTTCAATTTTCAATTTTCAATTAAAACTTAAAAAACAACTTGGATAAATAAGTGAAATAAAATTCTTAAGACATCACCACAATTAAATATTCATATATTTAATTTAAAGAAAAAATTATTGTGAAAATATTGGTTATATTTTGTGAAAGCATTGTAAAAATTACAAATACTCAATCTATTTTAGAAGGAATTTTTAATGTTTGGTTTTAATTGTTTTGAAAAATATTAGTTAGTGCAACAATTGATCTAACTATATAATTGTGATCTATGCAATAAATTTAATAAAAAAAATGGAAATTGATTATTAAATTATTATTCCAAGTTACATTTTAGAGTTGATTTTTGGAAATTTGAACTCCCCTCTAGTCTTTAAGGGTCTATTTGCATACATTATTCACCTCTAAGAACTCAAGAAGTAAGTCATTTTCATTGGTGAATTAATCATACCATAAGTGTTGCAAATCTTTACAATTTACGAGTATTTTGCCCATTGTCAATAACTGTCACCCACATAGGTGCAATGGAAGATGTTGCATTCTGTGACTGCCTTGCTCCAGGAGATCGAGGGGCTACCAAACTGGGAAAATTTGGTGGCTTGAAACTATCCAAAGAGACAGACCGTTCAAGGGACATACCTTGGTTGCTTACCAAAATTTGATGGAAATCAGTGCCTTTGGCCCAACTTGGACATTCTTGATCTTCACATATTTCTTTACCTTTGATATGAGATGGTACAAGTGATCTCTTAGAACTCTTATTGTCCCTAAGATCCATCATACCTTTTGTCAACAATTGTGGTGGTGGAGTAGGTGGTCTCTTGGGACTCTTAGTGTCTCCAAAATTTGTCATTGTACTTTTTGTCACCATTTGTGGTGCCACAAATTGTTCATAGTGGGGTTTATACAAAGTGGACTCATGTGAATCCTCATAAAAAGCATGGATTGGTGGTTCTTGATTGATGTTATATAGTTGTTGAGGACTTCCATGTGGTGATGTTTTAATATGGTGGTGGTTGTTGCAATTTTTTCCAAGTAGAAATGGTGAATTTGAACTTGGTGTACCCTCATTGTTTAGATTGACATTCAACATTGGCAAGGTTGAAGGTCTTGGATAGCTTGGTCTATTCCCTAAAACAAAAATACAAAACACATGAATAGAAGCATTAGGGGAGATTTGAAGGCATAGAAAGATTGTTTCAAGCCTGTTCCTTGTGTTGGGAACTAGCCTATGTTCTCTAGAACAAAAAATTATTAATTGAATATGACTATCTGATGTGGTAGTGTCATTGCCACGTGAGATCACTACTATGGTGACATTCCCCATTGTTCAGGAACTCTGGGAACTCACAATCTTCTTGAGGGCTGAAATCCCTTCTAATGTGATTGTTTTATTTATAAAGTTTCAATTGCTAATAGGTGATTTTATTTCATTCAATTACATTCTAGTATAAATAAAAAGAAGTATAAGAAGTGTATAATCAAAGAGCTACTTAAGCATAATATTAAGTCAAGTTTAGTAAAAATGTGAATTTTTTAATGTGAACTCATGGAAAGTTGTATGACTCACTTTAATAACTTTGTAATAACATACTTGACCATAAAATTTGTAATTATAAAATTTGCATACTTCTAATTTATTAAGATTTAAGGTTCAAAAATACGTTGCACTATTTATGTAGGGCTGAAATTTGAATCTTTGAGTTAAAATTAAGCATAATGTTGTTGATTGGATTTTTTCTAGTTTACAACTTCAATTATTTACATAGATTTCCAAATTCTATCAATTTCAATGTAGAATAAGAAAGAACAAAGATTACCTTGTTGATTCCTTTGGTACATATGTAGTCTCCAATTGTATTGAGCTTGTAGATTAGTAAATCCTTTGTGACCATCAAACAAAGCTTCTTGTGGATTTGAATCTTCTCTTGAATTTAGTTGTTCAGAATAAATCCCTAGTTGTTGTAGTGTAGAGCTTTTTGGAGGGATGATCCCATTTTTCTCCAAACATGCAATATGTTCAAGAAAATTTAGTGGATTGGGAGCCTTCATGGGTTTAAAATGAGGGTTTGTTTCACACTTTGTTCTTAGGTTTGTAGACGTAGGACTTGGGCATTGAACTTGGCACATCTGTAATAATAAGAACAATCCAGCTTCAAGAAATAGTAGTATACACTAGCAATATATTTTTAAAGCATACCAAAAATAGTATTTTAGAGGCTTGAGGATATTAAAGGAAATGCTTGTATCTATTCATAAGTATTTTCAAAAACATAAACATAATGTTTTTAGCAAGAAATAACTAAAAGACAAAAAGTCCTTCATCAAAGTTACTATATTGTTTTTCAAAGTATGCCAATTGCTACCTTATTGAATCAAATTGAAGTGGATTTAATAATACTATAGTACCATCAATCTTAGTTTTATTTCAATAATTTTGTATCTAAAATTTTTAATTTTATAGTTTCTAGACATGAAATGATGAAAAAAATTCTAATAATTTTGAGCATTTATTATTTTAAAATTATAGTTTTGTAATATATCATGCTATATAATGTGCACATATACAATTATTTGAATGGAATTAGAAAAATAGATTTAAAACTTAGATTTTAAGTTCAAACCAAATAAAAGTTGATTTTACTACTTGCATTATTTAGCAATATGGTAGACTACAAAATATATTGACTTAGAGTAATGATTTAATTAGGTTCAAGAATTCAAAACCTGTTGAGCAAAAGTGGCCATTGAATTGTTGGGTGAAATGACTTGAAATAGATGTCTATGTGACAAATGCGCAGGTCTCACACATTGCACCCGAGTTTTGATTTGTTGTTGCGTATGGTGAAGCCGTGTAGTATAGCATTCACCAGGAGAAGAGCACATTGTTGCACATTCCATACGTGCTACGTGAGTTGGAAACAACTCTATTGGAACATCAACCAATGTTTCTGCTACACCAATCCATACTTTGATACTTGAATTTGATACACACTTCACCTAGAAAACCCAAAAGAAAAGATCATTTGTTTATTAAACACCATAGAAATTAAAGAATCAAATTTTCAGATTTTTGAATCTTAGCAATGAAAAATCCATTTTATCTTTACAAAATTGAAAAATATATGATTTTGTTACAAATTTTAGAGAATTTTTTAAAAATTATGAACTATTAGAAATTTACACCTGACCAGGAAGCCACTTGCTTTTATTACAACGAACCAAAACATTGTCTCCTTGATTCAAAGATGGTGAAAGTTCAATTTTTTTTTCTAAATTTTTGTTGCCATTATTACTATTGCTACTATCACTATTGCTATTGTTATGATTGCATTCAATGTTGCAATCTCCAAATCCATGACCAGGGTGATTGCTTGTAGGACTATATTGAGTGCAATTTGGCACCAAGTCAATATAGTTTTCTTGTGCTATCCACAATGATCTTGGTATTGTCTTCATCGGTGTTGTTTTTATTGGTGGGCTCAATACCATACCTTCTCCAGGACTTTGAGGAGAAATGGGAAAATCATAGATTCCACGAGGAGATTGTGCACTTGTTCCTTGTCTCCTTGGTGTAGTCGGCTCCATGTTAGGAATTTCAAGTTTTGGTCGAGGAAACCAATTAGGGTTTATTGTCGATGGCCCTTGCATCATTGTTCTTTCCCACTTTGCCTCATCCATATTTAAGGATTTGTTTTTGTTACCAGTCTAGGTATTTTATTTGTAATCCATATCAAATTTCCTCCCAGTGCCTCTCTATGCCCACCAATTGTGACTATATTGTTTCCTCAACATCTTGGATATCTCTTTTTGCAAGCTTTCAATTGCCACATTTGCCTTGTTACTTCTTTTATTTTTCTTGACCATCTTGTCCCTAATTTTTTCTTTCGTAGGTGATTTCTTAAATCACCAACAAGCCTATAATATAAATTTGTAACATTTCATCTTGTTTTATAACTACGCACATATTCCTCTTCTTATGAAAAAATAAAATAATATTCTATTTATATAAATTAACAATGAATGTAATACACAAAATTTAAGAAAAAAAACATTGAAAAAAAATGAGCATGCAAACATTTTTGACAATAAATTAATTCATATCCAATTTTAAAACAAAAATAACAATAATTCAACTGATATTTTTGGATTTCAATTTTACAAATAATAATAATAATAATTCAAAAGCTACAATCTTTTGCAGAAGTTGAATAAAAAACTTTTTCTTAACCTCAAATTCAATATCATCAAATGCTTTTCACAAATATTCTCAAAAAAATGACTTTCTTTGTAACTACTCTTAGAGGCATTGCACAAACATGACAAGTTTATATTTAGCTCAAATTTCCAAAACTTTTAAGGCTTAAACTTCTAGAAATGTTTATTTTAATAACTACCATATTTATCTTTCAATGAATATATTAAAATATTAAAAAAAGTCTTACATCTAAATTTGAATTCTTCAACAATTAGTATTGCCACAAACAGAGATTCATAACATTCATAAATTTATGAAGGCAATATATCCAAGACTAATGTATTGTTAGAAAAAGTCAATTGATTTGGAGGAAATCAATGACTAGGAAGTATTCAAGAATAGCTAAAATCCATGTTTGACAAAGTAAGAGGAAGTGTTAGCAATAAAGTAGTGAATATATAAAATTAAGAGAATATAGTAGACAAAGGTGGTAGAATAACTAACCCAACTATGGGTGTATACAATGGATGGGTGTACTTACAATCCTACTCCAACTACCACCATCAGTTATTCTTCTTCCCAACTCCTCTATTATATTCTTTGCCATCCTAAATCTCAAACTATATTCTATAAAATAAAAAGATTTTCTCATATTTTCAAATCAAAACCTTAGTGCTTTGAAGAATTTTGAGAAAGAATAATGATAAAATCAATAAATATTCCACCTTTTTTCACCATTGTAGATGTATCAATCACATGTAAGATTTTAAATGTTTGAGGTAGCTATGATTAAGAATTTATTAGGGCTCCATTGCTCACCATGTTATCAATTATGTCTAATTGAAGGTTTATGGGCCCCGTTATTGGATTAGGAGACCTTTAAGATGAGAATTTTCACATGGATATGTGAATCTTGAAAATATGGTTGGTAGTACAGTCTTTGGAATACTATGTGCACTTTGTAGCCAACCTACTTCTACAATGTACTGTTGTAAGTAGGATTCGGGCACTTCCCTCAAGGATACAACCTCAGAGTTCACATTGCAACTATGGGTGCGTTTGAAGTCACGATTACTTTAATAGAATGAAGCTAGGACAAAAATAACAAAAATGTGAAGTCATGACTGAAATAATGGAATTTTGAAATCAAGACAAAAATAACCAAATTTCAATATAAAAAAATGGTTTAGGAGGGTTTCTATATAGAAAAAATCCCCAAACCTTGGGTATTTTTATATAAATTTGGTTTTTTCCTAAATCATACATCTATAATGGACCAAATAAATATGTAGGATATTTTGAGGTTTAGTTAATATTTCAATTCATACCATTTGAAGTACATATCTACCACCTACCATCCCATCCCACATGCTCAAAAACACGTCAATTTTTCTTAAAACTTCAAATTTTTCTTCTCTTTGTTTTGGAAATTTATTGAACCTCAAAAATTGACATTGATTTCCTAAAACAACTTTTCAACTTCTTCAACTGTAAAGACACTTCATTTTGTGTAGACTTCAATTTTGGTCTCTAACTTCAAATTTCACTTATTTTTGTTGTCACTTGAAAATTTCACCCTAATTTCATCCCAATATTTTGGACCGAATATTTGTCAATATGGAAACCATCAAGGTCACTCCAAAATTGGCTAAATCAATTCCAACCTCAAGGTCATTTCTTCAAACATATATTGGAATTTGAACAAAATATGTCCTTCATATAAAGGTTGTTTTTTCAACGTATTTTAAAAATACATAGATTTCTTTAGTGTCTTATGTTAATCTAGAAGACTAGAACTTGTGAGAGGAAAAAAGTCCTTTGGTTGATTGTTGGGAAAGCTTGAGGATGATGGAAAAAAACATTTTTCCACTCAATTTCTTTAGAGGAACTTGCTTGAACTCAATTTCAATGAATAGTGTTGGATGTTCTTTCCTAGTAATATTTTCAACTTTCCTACATAAGAGAATGGCACATCCATGTAGTTTACTCTACAAACTTATGCTCCTTACTCTTGATTTGATTTTAGCCATAAAAATTATCTTTTTTGAACAAGAGTCTATCTAATGAAATGAATCTTATCAAGTTTGATTTTTCCCCAATTTGAAATTTTAGAAAATTTTGATGATTGAATATTTTATAGTAATTTGAAATTTGGGCCTATAACCATGAAGTGTTGATTTTTTAATTTTAGAATAGCCTAGTAAGAAAAACCCATGATGTTCTATACTTTATATAAAACTATGGAAAATATATTAATTTTGAGCTCAAATATATGCTCAAATATTTTGAGCATATATTAATTGGAGCATTTGATATGAATTTTTTCATTTTTTTGAAACATAAATACAACAATTGACATTTATATATGGTTGCAATATGAAGTTTGGAAAAATGGCTAGAAGCTTGTCTTTTTAGGGTTAAAGGTCTTGAATTCCATTTGGCCATGGAAGTTTTGGCAACTATATAGTTTAGACTCTAGAGATATATGTTAACCAATAGCCAACAATAGACCCTATATTCATCAAGATAAAAAACTAGCAAATCCGAACCACATTAGTTGCCTCAAAAACCTTCAAGTCCCTCATTTAAAAACAATCCAAATGTTTCCAACATTTGTTTTGGAAATTATTTGAACCCCAAAAATTCCTATTGGAGTATTGGTTCCTTAGACTAATATTTCAACTCCTTCAATTTCAAAGACTCTATAGGCTTCAAGTTTTCATTGTTTCCATTATTTTTGTCAAAATTTCATTCCACTACTTTTGTCTTGGTTTTATTTTATCTTGTCTTCATTTCATATTGGCTTTATTCAACCGTTTTTGCTTAGGCTTCATTCCAACATTCTAGTCATGGCTTCAATTTTAGTCATGACTTCAAATTCAGCCCATGGTGGCAAAGTGGCCCCTATGTATGTCAATACAAAAATCCAAAGGTCATTCCAAAAAACTAATACCGACCTAAAGGTCATTGCTCACATTCTAAGATATATTTTAATATATACAAAGGATTTTTTTCAGTATAGAATTGTAACTAAGGTAGAAGGAGCTGATTGCCTTTTTGGGAAAGCTAACCTCTTTAAAGCAATTTTCAGTAAATTTTCATAGGGAGAAAAATGGAATTGGCATCTAATTCAAGTCATTTCATATTTTTTGGAGCTTTGTGGAATTAGTTATGAATTTTTGAAGTTGAAACACAACGGTCATCGAAAGCAACCACCTCTTGAAATGTGCAGATTTGGTACACTAAAGAAAGCAAAATGTACCTTTGTGTCATGTTTGCTTTTAATGCCTAGTCAAAGTTCGAGCCTCCTACCTTATAATCAAAGATAAGGAAGACATAAAATATTCACAATTGAATATTTTGCTTAAAAATTAGAATGAATGAAAACAATCAACAGGTTCCTAACTCATGAATGCCCTTGAAGTCACTACATAAATTTATATCATAAAAAATTGAATGAAAAAACTACACTACATGATATTTCATTTTAAATGTATTTTTAAGGAAGTTTAACCCCTATAGTCCTAGAGCCACTTCTATGGAAAAGATTAAAAAGAAATTCATTTTTTTAATATGTAATCATATGATCTTGCACTAAACCAGTATAAGGATGTGTGGAAGAGATTTCAGAAACTTTGACCCTGTGGATTGCAAGATATTTGCGTTTGAAGTGAAGGAACAGTTTTCTTGCACCTTGTGTGACTAGATTAGAAGACTTTGAATCTTCTTAACTTAAGAATTTTGTGCTAAAAATATTGAATTAAAAAAATTATGTTGAAGAATTGACTTGAAAGTCTATGGAAAAAATTCAACAGTAGAAGACTTGATTTTCATTCTTTAAAAAATTATTAAGTAGAAGCAAATACAAGATTGAAGGAAAAACTAAATTGTTAATAGCTCTAAGATGGAATTAAAACACACCAATTCCAATGGTGAGATTAGCAAGAAAATGAACATCATAGAACTTCTTTTTTTGAAAAAATATAAAAATTGAGTTCAAAAAATGAATCTTATAAGTTATTTTTACAAGAATATGATTTAATTGCCCCAAGACGCTTCATAACTTAAAATGTTTTGAATTAAAATTTAATAAATATTTTGCATTTGTATTGATTTTGAAGTCCATTTATCACATGTGTAAACACAAATCTTGAAGTTTGAAATTTTTTGAAATTTTTTTGGTTGGAATGGTAATTTATATTTTAATTTTGAATTATATATATATAATTCCTATATTTCAAATAATTTAATAAAATATCATGATGATACCAATAATTATTTAAAATTAATAAATATTTAATTTAGTTATTTTTTCTTATTAAATGAATATATCAATTTTGAAAAAATATTCTATACATCATGGAGTGGATTATTTGGTTATCCCTTTTGGATAATTTTAAGACAATTAATTTCTATAGTCAAAATAAAAATAATTATCTAATTTAAAAATAACTTAAAATTCCATAACTTTCACACTTTAGGTCTAAAGGCTATGAAACAAAGCCTATGCATCCCTTCTTACAAAGAGATTTTCAACGGTAATAAGAAGGCAAATGGGGGACCTGGAGATCTCAACATAACAAACTAACTAACTAACCAATTTAAGAGATGGATTAAAAGTCATATATTTTTTAAAGAAGTTTCTTTCAAACTACATGAGACACTTTTCATTGTTTGATTCTAAGTGGACTAGAAAAATTATCATTTTTAGACTAGGACTAATAAAAAGGCTCAATAGGTGTTCACGCTATCCCATGTGGGCCATATGATCCATTTTGGGAATCTAGATCCTTGGCCTTGTTTGGATTAGTTTGTAGGTTGGCCAAGATAGTTGAACTTAACTTCTCAAGTCCCAAGGCCAATTTTTCTTCAAAAAACACTCAAAGTTGCCACTTCCAGTGCAAAGGAATTTTCTTTTTAATCTCTTCACAAAGTTTGCTCAAAGAATTTAGTTAGTGCCAAAAAAAAACAATTCAAAGATATAGCTTTTCAAGTTAATTCAATTAATGTGAGAGTCTCAATATTGCAAGACTTGCTCACACTAATTCAATGATATTTACATGAATTTAGTATAATGTAAACACTTGGATGATATTTGGATGAAATTTGGATGAAAATCATACTATTTGAATTAGAATTGTGTGAAAATAGTGTCAACTACATTGCTTTTATAAGTAATTATGTGTATAATATCAGTGAGGGTCTTTGTGAATTGTTTCAAATGTTCACTATTATAATTTTCTTATTTCAATTTGTTGAGAAGAACTCTCAATGATTTTAGCAGGGTAGTTAATCCATAAAAGTCCCATAGGAGACAAAATGGATTTCTTGTAGGTTCCACGGTGTCAATTTTTGTTATGATTTTTGAAGATAGGAAAACTCATTAGCTTTTGATAGTATAAATTTTATTGGAATTGGTACCTAGGAGCAAAAATTATGCGACAATAAGCCCAAAACAAAATTTATCAACCAACACAAAAAAATTCACACAAATTAAAATTAAAATTTTCAATTTTTTTTTCACATAGAAAGTATTTTTGTCTATGTGGAGAGATTTGATTCATTCTATTTGGACTAGTGATGAGAAAGTTACAGAGAATCTTGTTTTAAGGGCAATCTAAAAATTTTCTAGAAAAAATAACTTACATGGCTTTTTTAGTGCAATTTTTCATTATAAAAAAATAAAATTTGAAAAGGTTAAATTTTCTTGATAGAAAAATCTCACTATTGGGATGATTGTATTTACTTCCATCTTAGAACTATTAACAATTTAGATTTTTCTTCAATCTTGTACCCACTTCTATTTAATAATTCTTTTAGGAATGAAATTTGGGTGTGTATTTTTGAATTTTTTTTCCTAGATTTTCAACTCAATTCTTCAACATCAATTTTTTTAATTCCATATTGTTAGTGCAAAAAATTTATGCTAAGAAGATTCAAGGCTTAAAAATCTAATCATGCAAGGTGTAAAAACAAGGTTTTCTTCACTTCAAAATGAAAATATCTTGCAATCCACTTAGTCAAAGTTTCTGAAATTTCTTCCAAATATTTATATCGGTTTAATGCAAGATCCTCTAGTTAAATATGTGGAAAAAAAACTACTAATTTTTTTTTTCCACTTTGCAATAGAAATGACAATTTTGAGTGGAATATGATGGAGAAAAGCCTTTGGACTAAAGGAATTAACAAATTTGGGAGTCTGTCATTGTTGGGTAGATTATGGGCAACGACTCTAGCATGTGAGCCTAGAAATGTGAGCATATGAGGCTTGAGCCTAGGTGTAGATAGATATTCTACAACTATTGAAGGTTTCTATAATATACATACCTATAATATGAGTACCCTATAACCATGTAAGGTGCTAGTAACATAAGTACCTATAATATAAACATCCTATAACTATGGAAGGTACCTATAATATAAATACCAATAACATAGGACCTTAGGCTTCTAAACTCATGAGCTCAAGATCCTAGGCTCACATGCTAGCAACTTTGGATTCATGGGTTAGAGATGGTGCTCCATTATATTGATAGACCAAAATCTTCAATACAATTGTCACAAACTTGGTTGACTTGGTTGGGAGTCTAGTATAGATGTGTGATGACACCTTTGCATAGGGAGGCTCTACTTTGAAGTTTCTACTCACGTGCCTTTACATAAATTTGTCTCACCCTTGATTTTCATTATTTAAAGAATTGTTAAGTACAAGTACAAGACAAAGGGAAAAATATAAATTGTTAATAGATCTAAGATGAAATTGAAATGCACTAATCCCAAGAGTGAGATTGTTTTAGCAAGCAAACTAAACCATAAAGAACTTTCTTTTTTTAAACCAAATACAATACATTATGTCCTCAAGAATTTGTTAAGGTTGCCTACAAAATAATAAGATGCTCCATAACTATCACATCACTTATCCAAATGGAATGAATCAAATCTTTCCAAGTAGACAAAAATTTAGTATTTCAAATATTTTTCTTGTTGTTGTTGCATGCCCTCACCTTTTTTTGGTTTGGATGGCATAACTTTTATTCTTGTGTACCAATTGAAATAAAAATTATAAAAGCTAATAAATTTTCCTATCTTGATAAAAAAATTCAAGTATTCAAGTCAAAAATTGAAATCATAAGAACCTATCCAAACTTTCAATTTTGTAGTGAACAAACTTCTTCAAACCCACATTCCATCAAAAAATAGCTTGGCAATTAAAAAAATGGCAATTTATCCCTTAAAGCCCCAAGAGTCCATGGAAGGTGGCTAACATTCATGTTAAAACATTATTGTTGTTTGAACAACCAACCACTGTTAGAGCTTCCTACCATGTCAGACCAGTGGGCACAAATAAAACTAGAAGACAAGATCTCACTGATTGTCTTGCCAGCCTCAATGATTGGAAAAGGCGGATATCAAGTCTCATTGAAATTAGTGGACAACCCCATTGGTGGAAATTGGTCATTCTTGAAGAAATCAATACTTGTGAAATTCTAACTCGATTCCTCCCCACCCACTGGGACCATATGGGAGTTAGAATTTGCTAACTTGGACCTTATAACTTTCCTTACGAATTTTGCCCATTGCCCACCAATTTCACATGGCAAGAGGCCCTTATATGGGTAGAGATAGTGGCAAATCTATATATACCCACCTCATTAGTATGGGCGCCTGCTCTTGGAGGACGTTAAATCCTCCATTTGAATTGGGCCCTATAGGATAATTTTGTGGATTATCTAGGGGTAAAAGTAAAAAATCCCCCCTATTTTGAGCTATGTCTAGGATATGTTGTAGATCTTTCCCAACTAATTTGGGATCTATAATTGCAAATATGAATTCAGAATTTGCAAAAAAAAATAATGTGCAAAAAATAAAAAATTCCTATGTTTTTCCAAGATAAATTTGCCCTTGCGGGGCCCAATTCAAATGGAGGATTTAATATCCTCCCTAGTCTCGGGGTGAGACTTGGCTTTGAACTTGGATGTTGCAGAGATAAGGTAGCTGACCCATTTTTGATCACCCCCTGTTTCCAATATGTAGGTTGCTTTCTTTCCACGAAGTTGTAGCACAATTCTTAGAGTAATTGTGTCACATTATGATTGGTTGCAAGGCTCTCAATATTGCAACCAACCCTTGGTTGATTTTGCAATTAGCCTATGGTCACAAACAGAAAGCTCTATACCACCATTAGAGGTCAAAGAGAATCTTCCACTAAAAAATTCATAGTAATTACACTTTGTGTAATAAAATTCTAGAAAAATACGCAATCCTTCTAAACTCCATTTTTGCACATGGGAAATTTTTTGCATTCAAGAAACCTTTCCTCCAAATATGCATAAATGCTTAAGTGGTTGGAAATGGGTCGGCTACCTTAACGTGTCTATCTGACGGGTTTCTTTTCGGGGAGGGGGCTTGCATAATTATATTTGCCAGGCTCATTTGCAATTTGCAGAGGATGCCGCTAGAAAGAGGCTCGCAGACCAGGTAACTTCAGTCAGTAGAAATAGTCATTGAAATTGCATTCAGAATTGGCTGCAGAGATTGGTTACTGCATAGGTTGCCCTGTCACACATTTTTATTTATGAGGACTAACTGAAGTGATCCACTTATTTATCTATTTACTTGGCGCAAATCGAACCGAAAATCAGTGTGGCTTGCGTAGACAGTATGGTTTGATGTGAAACAGGTGAGGAGGAAATAACCTAATTTCTATTCTGGTCATAATAACAATATATTTGGCATGAGCAGCGTGTCACTGGTTGAAATCCAAGGTACCTCAAGATTCGAGCCATGCACAGAACAGTCTCCAAGGTTGTAAATCAGGTGTGCGCGAAGAAACAAGAAGTTACCGGGATGGCTCTTAAACCACATATACACACAAGCTTTATATATTAAAATACAAATCATACTCGTACAATATCAAAGTACTAGCGAAAGGAAATGCCGCAATTCCGAAGGAGGTGTACACTCGAAGGACATGGTATCTTTAGCTCGTAATTACAGGTATATATACAAGACGGTGATCCTCGACTATGAAGATTCCATACCTCTTGACCAGCTGCAAAAATCTTTCTACGGACTGCTCTTCCTTTCGCTAAGAGAGTGAAAGAAAAGAATAGTCGAACTGAACTAATAGTGTTACAAGGTTTGGGTATTGACACTACTACTGCTGCAGGGAAGAAATTATGGTTTTTCAAAAAGTCATGATAGCATCGACACTTCGAAGTTCGTGAACTTGTGAATCAATCCTTCACCGTTGCAATGTAAGTGTTGCACACCAGTGAAAGAGTTTGTGAGCTTGGCTACTTCAGCAACAGCCTCCGCCATTTCCTCGTCGGTTAACTCTTCCTCTTCGTCGTCACTGTCGGAGTCCTCGGTCCAGCTCCCACCTAAAATCCCATATTGAAATGTCAACAGCAGCCAGATGTGTCTACGCAAAGTTAACAATTCTACCTCACTGGCCCAGAGCACTCTGGAAAAATAGTGACCTCAAATATCTTCACACTACAGATCACTCTAATTGTGCAGACATTAGGCAGACGCTTTCACTACTTTCCGGAAAATATCAAAAATTAAATGCGCAGAAACTGAAGTGATACAAAATCCAGGAAACGAGGAAATACCTGTTGAGCACACAATGTCAGCAGACTGGGCTTCTCCGGAGCATAGAGAGTCTGCGGCACTTCCTCCGCTGGCTCTTGAGTGGCGGATGATGAAATCGCCATCCGAGCTGCATCGCAAGATGCCATCAACACCAGGAACAATCACTCCGCGAACCTCCTCAGGCGCACCACCGTTCTCTTCAATGAGCTTCGAGACCAACCTGTTCGGAACAACGGCGATTACACCACAGGTAGTAACATTTGCACCAACTTCTTCACTGTTCCGGAAAACCTCAAAAGCGGTATCATCGTCATGAATGACACAGCTCGTACGCAGAACCGCGCACTGAATACCACGATACGTCAGGACCAAATCATTATGGCCAAACTGTTTCACGATAGTCCGGAGCTCCATTTGCTTGCTATAGTTGGATCTGCCTTGAAAGAATAAGCAGAATCTGCATATCAAACACACAAAAGCTCAGAAAACGCTGTCGGAATTTCGAGACCAAGAAGTAAAATTCCAATCGAAAATTGCAGTGAAGCTGTTCTTCCGAATGCTTTATCAGAAGATTTGCCATAAAACAACAGGGAACACTTGGAACTGCTGAAAGAAATATCCAACTCATGACCCGCTCTAACACTTCAAAAATTAGTAGAACTGGTCAAAGAGCACATACGGGTCCACGATGGTCACATCTCCAGAAAAGTGCAAATTTGTGAAGGAATTGAGCGGCGCAGCATGCAATGAACCAGTCAACGCGGCCTTGAAATTTGACCGCCAGTTTTCCTGCTCCACAGCTTTCACAATAAATTTCTCTGTCGCTCTCCAGTTCCACAGCACATCCCGGGAACACAACTCATGATAGTGTTTGTTAACCTGCGAAAATGGGAAGACAGTCAGCCGAACTGTCCGTGAAGCCAGCATACATGCCATACGCATTAGAGGACGTACAACTGGCCCTCACATTGCTCACACTCTAAAAGTTTTCTACTGATGGCGAGCACAGGTCATCGCTGCTAGGCAGAATATTTCGCACGTGTTATAGTAGGACATTTTACTCTACGAGAACAGGAAAATTGAAGTGAAGAATCTTCGAGCTCTCTTCTGAAGCTCGAATAAGCACCTGCGCAAGTCGACAAAGGTCGGAGGTAGACAACGACCGAGAGACACGCTCAAGAAGGCAAAGCTCCAAAATCTCCCATCCTCCAGCCAATTTCCGGACCGGCTCGATAGGCTCATCATCTTTGGTCGGAGTTCCAGGCCGAAAAGCATCAAGCTCAGCAACTCCCTCCATAGAAAGGCCTCTCCTCGCCACTTCCAACTCCCCTATAGTCTCCAAACTAGCGTCCACACGAACGCAAAACCTTTTACTACGAGGCGCTTCGCCATCCGGCTCTCTGCTCCTCGAACATGTGCGGAATGCTTGGTCAAGCGGCGAGACCGAAGGCACCATGCTCTTCGTCATGATAGTCATAATTCTCGTACCCCGGCAAACAAAGAACGCAAGAATGCTACTACAAATAAACCAACGTAACGCAGTTGCACCCTCCAACTCCCACACGCTCTCTACACCGAACCGCAACGAACTAAAACATCCACCTCGCCAAAAACAGCACCAAACCTCTTCAAATTCCACTGCTAAAGTCACGATCTCCAACTTCTCTCAAACATGAAACACATGAAACGCCTCTGATCAAGTTCGTGCCAGAACCCAGATCCTTCCAGAAATAAAGAACCAATGTAACACTCCACACTAGCGCACAGCTTAAGGATTCAACGAAGTCGCAAAGAAAGCAAGACCAATGCTAAAAATAAATCAGAAGCAATGGTAAGTTCCTTTCGAACTTCAAACTCAGTCAATTTCTTCTCAAATTAAAAACCTCCAAGCTCTCAACGGCTCTCTTCCTAAAACGGAACGTCCCGCTTCAGAAACAGCACTACACGTCTTCAAAATTCAAATACAAATTCACGACACTGACGCCGCTGATCAGGTACTCGCCAAGATCAAGAACGCGCGACTGTCGATTTCAGAAGGCGGTAACACAACACTTACTCCAAAACAGCGCAATATGATCGCAGGAATATGGAGTTTGAGCTTAAAGTTTGAGCTTAAGATCGATAAGAAGAGAAAGCTCGCGACGGGAGCTGCGAAGATCCTCGAATGGAGAGACGATTGTGAGAGCGACGAAGGAGGGCACTCGTTTGCGGAAAATGGTAGTTCAAAGGGAGCAGGGAAGCCGCGGAGTACTGATAGGCGACCAGCCTATTATATCGTCTTCGTAGATACGCTTGCATTGATTAGGGGGCTTTTCTCGGCAAAGAAGAATTATGAATGCTTTTTTGTTTCCTTCTTTTTCTTTTCATCTTTTTCTTTTTCTTTCTGCTTTCTTTTCTCTTACGCACTGCTATTCTCGGTGTATGAGCTGCCCGCTGACCCCTACTATTTTCAATTCTGAGCCTGATGAATGTGCAGGGGTTTTGACCCCGTCCTTGTGTGAGTGGATAGGCTTACATTAGATGAAATCCACCTACTGGAAAGGGCTGCGAGTTCCTGCAAGTTCCCCAAGTTCTGGGACTATGGGAACTCAGCCACAGCAATTAGCTGACGTGGTCAAAGATCGGCCACGTCAGATTATAAAAAAATATTATTTTTGAAAAAAAATAATTAAAAAATTAATAATTTAATTTTAAAATAAAAATTAATTAATTTTTTTAAATAATTAATTTATTTTTAAAATTTTAAAATTTTGGCCTAAAGTGGTATAGGGAACCAGCCTGAAATGGTCCTTTAGTGCTACCAAAAAACATCTAATGTTGAAGGTTTGTGCTTGTGAATAGATTTGGTAATTTGCCTAGGATTTTAGAGGGTAGTTTTGTTATTATAGTAAAAGTGACTTAGCCCTTAACTAAGAGGTAAAAAAAAATTCAACTAGGTTATGGCTTTTAAATCAAAGATAAACAATATGTTTTAGAAAGAAAAGCAAAAAAGAATCACTTCAAATATCAAATTTATGAGCAAAAAACACAAAATGGAGACATGGAAATAACATGTTGCAATGTAGTTGGTGTTTACAAGATCATTGAATCAATTAACTAGTCATATTGTAGTCAAAATTTCAGCTCATTTGAAGTGAGAAAAAAAAATCCTACAAAACATGGGCAATAGACTTTGATCCCTCTTAGAATAAAATTTTTTCTCTACACAAAAATGAGGATTTTGACCATTCATAATTATATGATTTTAGGTTCACTCATGGAAAAAAATTGAGAAGCAAATATAGATTCCAGCTTACACTAAATCACCTTGCAATGTATGGAGGTTAAGTGAGTTGGCAATACACTAGTCATTTTTTGATGGTTTCTTGTACAATGAGTAATTTTTTAATTTGAAATCCAAATAGTGAAAAGTTAGAGACAAACATTTGGAATATGTGGGGGAAATTTGAAGAACTTTGACCTCACAAATTACAAGATGATACGGCTTGAAGTTAGAAGAAAATTTGATTCCTCTTAAAATGTGATTTGAGAACTAAAATTTGCTTTGGGAGACAATTTGATAAGCCATGTTTTAGCATTTATATATATGCCAAAATTCAAAAGTTGATGAGGATTTTTGTAAAAGATGCCCAAATTGCCCAAATTCTTTGGGGCAACATGAATTTTGATTTGAGCACCCAATCAAAAGAAAAATTACATTCCCACTAAGGGAGAACATATATATATATTCATACCTTGTACTCAAATTTCATAAGCATCCAACCCAAATTGACTTGGTAGGACCCTACCTAAGTTTTCAAGTGTTTGTTCAATGATTACTTGGTTCAAAAGGAATTCTTCCATCGAGAGCCCGAGTTTTTCCTATGAATTCCTGCATAAGTTAAATGGTAACTTACTATTATTCCCTGATGTGTAGTTATAAAAGGGTTTCAATTATCAATAATCCGATCAACTATACCATACTCCGTACTTCTTTCGTCAGTCTGGCTCACTACAGTAACGAATCTCTTCAGAAATCGACTAATTTAACCCCTAAACGCGTCGACGTCCATTTTCTGGACGATGAACAGATTGAAACACCAGTTTCATCCTCCTAACTAATTGGATGAAAGTTATTTTAATTTGTGAAGATACGTTATCAAGTTGTTGTCCTATCTAAGGGTTGGATTTGGTGTAACTACAGTTCATATTTTTCTAAAATTACAAATGTGCAAGTATGTCAAGTGGTCAAACTGCATTGACTTTAGTTCAAATTTGGATTTGCCAAAATGAAGTCATAGATAGGAAGAACACAAAAATTTCAAAAAATCACCATGTGAAGAGAACCTCATTTCAAATCCATTCCAACAAATTTTACTCAAAAAATGATAATATTTTATTTGCAATCAAATTTTGAAGGAATTTTGGAATTTCTCTTTCAAAATTTATAAAAAAAGATTGGTGATAGCGTTGGTGAATCTAACCATACAGATGGAATCTACAAATCAAAATCTATAACTTTTATTTGCATTTCAATTCCAAAATATGCTTCCAAATAGCACTTTATAATGATTTTTCTCAAATCATCATTTCTGGAGATGAATCTCGACGTTAAGGGGTTAAGTTACGAAACCTTTCTAAATTATCTTAAACTGGAACGATAAGTTAATTAACCCCTAAATGCCCAAGGCCTGTTTGGAGCTCCCTGAAATTTGCTCTAAATTGAACAAAAAGTCAACATTTTCATAAGTTGTACCAAATTTTTTTGAATTGTAACCATACAAATTCAAACTAGACATGTTAGAGATCACATAGGAAAAGAAAACATAACAATATCACTTACAGATTGAAAGATTATAATGTTTGATCATGAGGGTGTAAAAACTATGAAAAATTTTCAATTCAGTTTTTGCATGTCAACTCTAAAAAGTTGGTCACTAAAAAAATATGAGGTTATAGGACCTAGCATGCACAACCCCAATCAATTTACGGTTATTCAAAATCTATTCTACAATTTTCTTAAATGAATTTCTAATGTGATTTTGCCTCCAAGATCTAGTGTATTTGAGGCTCATTTTCAAGAGCCCTCAACACTACAGGAAGTCAAGATTACAATGGTCATCCTTGCACAAAATCTTGAATAGAAAAATCATAATTCTTTATTTTTTAGATCAACTTTTTGATCCTAAAACTAGACCTCAAAAAGAATTCTCCAAAAATATAAACTACTAAAAATAGCAATTTGATTGGGTTTTACTTAATTTCAAAGTTTTCGAAACACCAGAATCTGGTGCCTTGGGCATTTAGGGGTCCGTAGCGTTGTTGGGCTCCATGCAGGTGATGCTCCCGTACTAACTTAGCCTACCTTAACTTACTACTGGACGAGTTTAGAGTAGAATTATTAACGTAAAGTTTAATTTAAAAGAGTTCGGAGTTCTGCCCTGCCCTACTCTTTCCTTTGTCAGATCTTTTTGCTTGTAGTTTTGAAATCAGCATTTCTCTAGATCTGTCAGAGCTTTGGTTGATTTGGGATATTAGAATTGAGTCAGTGAGAGACAGTATTCGTTAGTTAGTATTGGCCTATAATAAACTTGCCAATTATCGTAGAGACAAAATTCAAATCCTTCTCCACATACATATAGAGACTTCCATGTTTTGAAATTTGGAGTGATTATTAAATATCTTGTTAAGATTCACCTACAAAAAACAAAATGCAAAAAGATTTCTTCTTACAAATTTTATTGCAATCTAAAGGAGATGAAGGTAAAACCTAGTGAAAAATTCCTTGCAATCCTTTATTGCGTAGTGTATAGTCATTGGGCAAAGATACAAAATTTTGTTCCCATCACAATTGAATTGGTAGTTGCATTGTGCAATCATTGTTTGGTAAATGACAATGGTCATTGTGTGGTTTTTGGATGTATGCGGTAAATGGCAAGCTTACTCTAAATTGATTGCCAATTTATTTTATTTTATTTATTTGAAACAAATGAAATAGAACTCCATTGTGGTTTCCAGATTTTGAACCTTGTAGGAGGCGACCCCTTTCCGATCCCCCCCCCTCCACATTTGTGCCTTATAGACTTCTTTCTTTTTGTTTAGGTACTATTGAGCAATGATTAATTATGGTGCAATTCCTAGTGTAGTTGTAGCACAATTACTGTAGGCTACAAGACTCTCAGTATTGCAACCAACTTTTGGTCGATTTTGCAACCAACCCATCATCGGAAATAGGAAGGCCTATATGACCAACATAGGTTGAATAGAATCTTGAGCTAAAAAATTAACAATAATTATATTTTGAGAATTAAAATTTTGAAAAATTATGGGATCCTTCTAAACTCTATTTTTTGTATATGGAAAAAATTCCCAACTCAAGAAACTTGCACTCTATGTATGCATAATTGCTTGAGTGGTTGGAAATGGGTTGTATGCCTTAAAATGCTCTAACATTTATTGGATGGATGATGAATGCTTATAAAAATTATTAATACTTCATGTAGGGTGGAGCCATCCATAACCAATAACTTAAAGAATTTTACTCATGATTTGGAGCAGTATCAAGGCGATGCAAATTTTTTCTAAGGAAAAAGATAGAAATCATGGGGATTGCAAGTTTTTCAATAATTTCCTTTCAAGAATTGAAATTATTATTATGTTTGGAAGCCAAAAATTGGTCGAAATCCATAGCCAATGTTTAATGTGTTTTATAACCACTCATTTTGAGACAACTTTAGCTCTCAAAATCAAGGACATTTGTCATGACAATAATGATCAGAAGATGGTCAAAAACCAAGAAATGATGGTCAAAAATTAGTCCCAACCTTTGCTGAATTTTTGGGTACCCTATGGATTGCTAATAGAGTTTTGGTTGGTAATGGGTGGCCATCTACCTCAATTAATATTCATTGAGGAAGAGTTGAGAAAGATTATGTCCTGCATCAATGGAAAGAAGAAATAATATTCTATATAAATCTTTGATATAGATATTTGGGCTAAGTGGTACTTATTCAACTAATTTTGGTGAAGCAATTTTGCTATTTCTAATTTGAACGCTTGGAGTTAATTGAGATTTTGCTAAAGCAACCAACCTGTAAGATATTAGTAGCTCTTAGACATCCAAGTGGCCTCTAGTAAAGGGTAGTTTATAATTTTGACAAAAATATTGATTTCAAACACTTTTGAGATACTTATTTTTCTTCTACTTTCATTATTGTTTTGAATCATGTAAAAAGGAATAATATCAATTGAGGTATGTACTTAGATAATTAAAAAAAATTTAGAAGTCAACCACAATTGAGTTCAAAAAATGACTCCATATAGTTTTTCTACTTTCATAAGAGAGAGAAAAAATACAACTCCTCGTAAAGTAGAAGGGAATTCCTACCCTTCTTGGATTGGTGTGAACTAAGAGTCTATTCCTCATGAGGCTCATGTATAGCCCAAATGAGTTAGCATAAGTGGTACCAAGACTACATATTGAAGGTATGACTACCTATTTGTTTTTGTTTGCATTGAAATTGAGTATTTTCAATTGTAAGTAGTGATTAGGTTACTTTGATGATTAGTATGTTTTATAAAATATTATTTTATTTGTAATACAAGGTGGATTAATAAGTGTGGTATATATGGTGAGGACTAGTTATTTTTGAGTTTTGGTTTGTATAGAAATGAATAGATGGAGTATTTGATTAAAATGTCATTCATGGTATTTAGTCTTTGGTTGATTGCATGCTTGGACATCCTTATAGTTTGTCATATAGTATGTCAAAGGTTGGAATATATGTTGTTATTCTTGTTCTTATTGTGATGACTATGAGTTTTTGAACATTCTACCTTCTTATGTTTTGTTTTTTATTAGTTATTGATATTTAATTACTTTTGCTTCTATTGATGGTGGGAGAAACAATCATTGCAATATATGACTTCTATGAATTGTATTTTATGTTGTTGTCTTGGAGCAAGTGGTGGTGGATGACTCATAACTTTCACCTCATTTAGTGGTTCAAATGTGTATGAATTAATGTCAATCCTTATAATCCAATATTATCAATTAATTTTTTTTAATATTATATTTTTAGCTTCCTAATTGGACATTCAAATCCCCTAAATCTTTAACATTGTTTGCAATATTTTTCAAATGACTTGAAACAAATCTTCACATGTAGATTAGGATAATTAGCATCCATCCTAAAAAAACCTCATTAAATATTCCAAATTATAGAGTTACTAGAGCTTACCTAAGTTTTCAAAAAAAATCCAAAGTGGGCTCTTTAGTCCTTTAGGCTTCAAAGAAGAAGCACCAATTCTTTCACTAGATGTTATTTCAAAGTTGTTAAAAAAGATTTATAAATTATCATAAAACTAGTCATTATACAATCGACCTTTGCAAGGCAACAACAAAGACAACCTTACCTACTCATGCCCTTGAGACATAGGTGTACAAACTACCACCAACATACTTTGTTGTTCACAAAGATATTCACAACTTACAATGGACCAATGTTATTATTATTATTCATAATAAAATAATAATAATTTTATTTCAAAATCACCATAAATTATATTTTTAACTACCAAAACCAAACTAACTTTTTCAAATTGCCCCCCTGAATTGAGGCCAGGGTGAATTGACCCCCTCATTGCCCCACAGTTTAAGCATTGAATTTTTTATTTGCAACACATGATAAAATTAGCAAATTTTGAATCCATATTCAGCAATCAAAGGTCCCAAATTAGTAAAGAGAGAAGTAAATACCAGAAAATGCGGCACAAAATAGGGGGAATTTTTTACAATTACCCTTCACTAGGGCAATGAGGGGGTCAATTCTCCCTGGCCCTGAATTGATAGCTTCCATAGTATTCATCTATTTACGGTGCAAATGAACCAACCGGACTATTTTCTTTTTTCATTTTTTTTCCCACTTCTAATGAAAGAAAATTCATTGCCAACTGACCCAAAATACAAACGAACCAACCCACCAAATTTATAGAGATTGGAGAATAGTAAAATGGAAAAAAAAAAAAAAAAAAAAGAAGAAGAAGAAAAGGGTTGGCTACAGGCTAGTCTAATAATCAGAGCTGTTTGCCTGGCTATCAAGGGACGGAATGATGGCAGAGCAGGAAACCAGCCAGTGCCTGATTAACCCCTAAACGTCTAAATTCATCTACAAAATTGACGATTTGAGAAAAATCAATATAAAGTGCTATTTGGAAGCATATTTTGGAATTGATGTACAAATGAAAGTTGTAGATTATGATTTGTAGATTCCATCTATATAGTTAGATTCACCTATTCTATCACCAATATTTTCTTATAAATTTTGAAAGAAAAATTCCAAAATTCCTTCAAAATTCTATTACAAGCAAAATATTATTATTTTCTGAGTAAAATTTTTTGGAATGGATTTGAAATGAGGTTCTCTTCACATGGTGATTTTTTGAATTTTTTTTGTTCTTCCTATCTATGACCTCATTTTCACTAATCCAGTTTAGAACTAAAGTCAATGCAGTTTGACCACTTGACATACTTGCACATTTGTAATTTTAGAAAAATATGAACTCTAGTAACACCAAATCCAACCCTTAGATAGGACAAAAACTTGATAACGTACCTTCACAAATTAAAATAACTTTCATCCAAGTAGTTAGGAGGATGAAATTGATGTTTTAAACTGTCCATCGTCCAGAAAATGGACGTCGACGCGTTTAGGGGTTAATAACTTAATTATGATACAGAGCTTATTATTAATAGTCCCGTCCGTCCTCGGCTCCTCCAATGAAGTGACTTCGGGTGTCCCGAGATTTGATTGCGCAGGGGGGTGTCGGCTTCTCAAATATGGTGGGCTTTGGCCACTGCTGGAGATGCTCCTCCCAAATTAGACACTGCATAGTACAGTCAAGGGGATGGCTTTTACTTTCCACTTTTCTACCTTTTTACTGATCAGGAATCAATCAGTCACAGTTTAACCCTTAAAGGACGGACTGGTGATGGCCGGGGTGGATTGACCCCCTCATTGCCCCGATTGTGGATGGATGGATGGAGGGGATGAGGGGGCCATTCCCCGTCCATCCACAACTTGAACCCTCTGTTACTGGCTTCATGAACGAATTATTCCTTGTGGTTTCTTTTCATATGAAATCATTCTTTTTAAAATTAAGAAATCTATGAAATTGAGTCCTTCATGGCTTGTCATGTTGCATAAAAGTGTAGAAATGTAATAAGAAATCGTACTTGCTTTCATAACTTAGTATAAAAAAACAACTATTTATTAATTTTTTGTTGAAGGGAAGATAAGTTGTTTTTCAATTCAAAATTTAGAAAGAAATTTTTCATTTTTTTTAATGTAAATAAAACTTCCTATTTTTTTTAACAATATCTTTCACACTTTGAGTCTATATTTAGAATTGTCAAACAATCATATCTAAAAAAAATGGAAAAAACTAACAATGGGAGTGTTTAGATGTTAGAAGATTCATCTTGTAGATATTTTTATTTATTTGTATGTCATTTAATTCACACTCAAATATTAGCCAGAAGTTATTTTGGAATAATTTTGAAATAGAGATTGCCGTAATCCCCTAAAGACAAAGTAGTCCCGATTTCCAAAATAATAGAGATGTATGAAGAATAATTTGATGAAGACTTTAAAAAAAAATTGTAAAGTAAGATTCATAGATTATATTGATATAGTTATATCAATTGCTACACTAACTAATATTTTTCAATAAAATTTGAAACCAAAAATTGATAATTCTTTCTAAAATCCATTATAGATTGAATGTTTGTGATTTTTTTCACAAATTATTTCTTTAAGTTCCATATTCTAAGTTCTATTTCAATCTAGTGATCTTTTAAGATTTTGATTTTAATTATTTATTCAAATCATTTTTGAAGGGTCATTTTCTAAACTAAGAAGATTAGTTTTAGAGGTCAAACATATTTATAACCATTGAACTATAGTAGATTTGTAAAGTGAAGTTGTGAACATCTATACCAAAAACAAATGTGGGAATCCCACATAGGAATGTACAAATATTTAGAAGGATGAAAAAACAATGATTTTGTTCACTCAAGATATGCTTGTGTTCATATATTGTTCAAAATTTGAATGCATGGTTTTTTAGGGGTTTAGTTCTAGATAAATTTTTGCAATAATTTTTTTTTTAATTGAAAAAGAATCATAGCTTATGTACACATTAAAGTTTCTACTAGTTCTTCTATATGTTATTAATTTTATAAAAAAATTAATTACAAATCTTGTTTCAAAATGATCATTTAAATAGTAATTGTTGTATGAGTGCAAAGTACACTCATAATGAAGTCTTTTTTCTAAAGCCATTGAATTGCTTGTAGTTTGAAAATTGTCTAGCATAAGAATGCTTGGATTTGAAATTTGAATAAATAAAATAGACCCAATTGAAATGAAAACAAAAATTACAGAAGTCATGATAAATCTAGTATATCAAAGTAGATTATGCAATGATCACATGCATTCATTAAATATTTTGTTGGGCTAATTTTGTACTCTAGATTGAGAATGCCATGAGGTCCCACCTTTACAATTTCTGAGCTATGAAGGGGTAGATTCTAAGCTTCAATTCAAAAAGAAGGCACCTTTGCGAATTTGACTATCTTGCATGCAATCAAGCCTTCTTGCCATTCCAAAATACATATAAATTGAAGAAGAATTCAAATGAAATCTTAGACAAGATATAAAGTAGGGATCAAATAGCTAGTTCTCACAATACCAACAATGCAAAATGTGACATTTCATGGCTTTTAAGTATAAAAAAAATATGTTTATCTTCATTTTGTCTTCATGAATTTGTCTTCATTTTTCTCGAAATATGGATATGTTCCAAATTTGGCTTGAGATAAATGTGGATAAAAATTAGGCATGAGATAAGTGTGGATTAGATAACTACTTGAGAGCCAAATGGTTTGAGAGAGTCATCACATATGATATTGTTGATTTTGTTGGATTGCAACAACATTTGTGACATAAATGTATTCTAAACTCTTAAATCTAAGACACATAGGTTTTAAGTTTTAGACTGAACACCGTGGTAAAAATAACTTAGTGTTGTTAGTAGCTACTACCAATTAAATGAAAACGAGGTTTGATGCCAATCTAATAGCTCAATTGCAAGCTTGTGTAGAACATCAATATTTTGTGGTTGCTTTGAGGATCTAGATAGAGTAAGGGTTTAGGCTTAGAGTGATCCGCTTTTAAACTTAACTTGGAGTCTGATTCCTAAAGACCCTATGCACAAAATTGCACAACATACTTGCTCCCAAGTACAAACCTCCAACACAAATGTCTCTCCAAAATTGCCACCCTAAATCTCAAACCTAGAAACCATTTCGTAGTCCCCTATCTAAAACCTACAAAAGGGAGTTTTCTATAAATCTGGACACATTCTCTAAGTAACACCGCATGAGCAATACGACAAATGTAATTCAATAAGAGTTATGCCAGATTGAGAATACAATGGAATTCTGCAAGCAAAAAGATTAGATAGCCCATGTCCCACCCTAAATGGATCTCACTCTACACTTTTGTTGTGCAAAATTATTCGAAGAAAGCTCATAAATTTACAAATGCTTAAGATTTAAGATGTCATGAATGGAATGGTGTTGTATCTGGTAGCAGCAGAGCAGTACATAGCCAAAACTTCAATTCAAACTTTAGATCCACCAAATCCGACACTCCAAACTTCAAACTTTAGATCCGACTTCCTTCGATGAAACATTCCAAACTTCAAATTTAAGATATGATTGCCACGAAGGTTTAGATCCAAATTTCATGGAGCATTGGCAAGATTGAGGCAATTCTCCTCGGTACCACCAAAACTCAAACATTAAAACATAGAAATACAAACATTTGGGTCAGATTAACTTGTATATGCTCACATTCGGAACAAATTCCACTACTATGAAACCGGTCGCTTTTCATTCCTTGAAATGGCGACAAAACGTGGGGTAAGTGAAAAAAGTCACAAGGGACAAATCATGGGACCAACTTAGATACTAACAATAGATCATTTTGGGTGAGAAGCGACACAACTTCGGATCTCCTCAATGAAAAACGATGGGGTTCGCTCTAGTGTTTGGTGAAGATCAGCATTCGGAGAAGCAAAAAATTCTTCAGATTCGGATCAGCCAGAACGTTTGAGCGCAGAGCGGACAAGTCGCAAGGAATAGGTTGGATGGGCAGGTGGGAGGGGAGCAGGTCGAAAGGGAGGAGGTTGGAGGGCAGGAGGTCGGGGCAGGATGCAGAGTGAATGGCCTCCTCATCCCCCATCCATCCACATTCGGGGCAATGAGGGGGTCAATTCACCTTGGCCGATTGACCGCCCCTTGCTCGTCCCCCCAAGTTAATCCAGAGGTGCATGTAAAAAAAAAGATTCTTATTTTTTGCTTGAAAAAATTCCTTTGTAAGTACCTCCTAGCTAATTTGGGGTCTTTGATTGCAAATATGAATTCAAAATTTGAAAATTTTATCATGCATAACAAATAAAGAATTTCAAGGTTTTCCCTTGGGGATGAGCGAGGGGGTCAATCCACCCCGGCCCTAGTGACCGTGGAAATCAACCCTTTTGGATAGTATTTACTTAATGAAATAAAAAATACTCGTTGGAGGTCAAAGTACTATAAAACAAAAGATCTCCCCTTTCCACACAAAATTCCTATGATGAATAGTTGTAGTTTTGCCCTACATAGAGAGATTCTTTGTCATCCATTGGATACTAAACGTTTGTGTTGACATTGAAGGGTTAAATTTTCTTCATGACTTCTAGCCATCACCAAAGACAATGTGATTGAATGGAGAGATTCCCAATTTTTTTTAAAAGAAAAATAGTGTTCTTTTTTATATTTTCATAATCAACTACAAATTAATAAAACAATATGCTTCCTCAACCCCTAAATGCCCAAGGCCTTTTATGAGCTCCTAGGAATTTGCTCAAAATTGAACAAAAAGACAACATTTTGATGAGTTGTATCAATTTTTTTACTTTGTAAATATTCAAATTCAAATTAGACATGTTAGAGATCACATAAGAAAAGAAAATACATCACTACCATTTATGGCTTGGAAAAATCTACTCTACAATTTTTTTAAATGAATTCTTAATGTGATTTTTTCTTTAAGATCTAGTGTATGTAAGGCTCATTTTCAAAAGCCCTCAAGACCATAGAAAGTCAAGATTGTAGTGAATACCCTTGCACAAAATCTTGAATAGAAAAATCCTAATCAATCATTTTCAAATTCAGATTTTAGATGCTAAAATTGGACTTCAAAAATATTTTTTCTAAAATATAAACTACTAAAAATAGCAATTTGGTTAATTTTTATTTAACTTCAAAGTATTGGCAACACCAAAATTTGGTGCCTCGGACATTTAGTGGTTAAAAGTATCATCACCCTTCCTCAAAATAAATGACACACAAAACTATTTTTTTGTTTTTCTAACACAAACTTGTTGAATAGCATACTACAAGTGTTTTTTTGTTAGGTAGAGAGATTGATTGCAAGTTAGATAAATAACATGTCATCACCAAGTATTGAATCCATAACCATGCCATTTGGTTGGGATACCTTTCTACCATCATCCAGTAGTTAGGGTCATTTCAGACTATACAAAACTAATTTTAAAGTTAGAGCTTGTTTCCATTGGGCCTTTGGAGGGCATGGAATTGGAGGGGGGTTGAAAGGTCTCTGGCCCCTCCAGATGGACTTGGATCCTATGTAAGGTTTCCATTGGACTTTAGTTTGCATTAGAAATTCTTTAGAAATTAGTATGATACTCCTTGGAAAATAGCATGACATAGTAAAAATAAACTCCCCCCCATCAAAAATGTATGATTTCAGAAAATTCTAGTTGTCTACCATGTATTTTTTTTCCAAAATTGAACCTCTCTAACTCAACGTCTAGGCCTTCCAATTTTGGAGATGCCAAATGCAAGGGGCTAGAGGTTGGAGGGGAGGCTTGAGCTCTGACCACAACGAAAAGTATTTGGAGTGTCCAGTTCAAAGATCCCAATGTAAACACACTCTTAGAGGGCTCAAACAAGATTCCATTTAGAGGGTGAGCTTTATCACGCAAGAGAGGTCCAAGATTGGATATCTATCACCCACACATCTCCTTTGTGAGAGTATATGCCCTCCAAACAAGAGAGAGCTAATTTATGAATCAATTACCTTTGGTTGTGTGATATATTCTCCTAAATTTAAGCTCCATAGAGCAAACTATTTGGGAACTCGCAATCTATTGGAGGCCTCAAATCCCCTCTTAATGCATCTACAAGACATTTAGTGTTTGTAAAGTGGTATTACAAGATTAACCCTTAAAGGACACATCTCCTATGACCAAGGTAGTTAGCAAAACTACTCCAATTATTGAACCAATAGGTGTATTTTATTTTTCTATAGTCAATAATGAAGTCATTCATTGGACACAAAACGTCCGTGTCGATGTTCAAGGATTGAATGTTTCAAGACAAGACCTATCACCAAAGTAATAACCTATAAAAATGTTCAAATTCTTGATTGCTTTCTCATTTCTAGAGTAAGTTTCATTCATCAAGCACTCTTCATCCTCAAATTGTTTCTTCTTGGTATAAATTTGAGACTGAGCTTTCCAAATTTTCCAAGGTTATTACTGTATTTTCAATTTGAAAGTGATCCACTCAACTCAATAGGCAATGTCTACAAATCAATCCCCAAGACAAAGCCCATTCCCCCCCCCCCTAGATTTTTTCATCTAATTGAAGTGACTGAAGTTACACCAAAAGTAAAGTAATTGCTTGTACTCCTTTCCTAGGTAGATAAAACATAAACACAATTTATTCATGACAAGTTAATTACTTGTCTTCTTGAACCATTACAAAATTTAAATTCTTTCTTTTTTGTTTAAAGTGAGTACATAATCCTTCCCTCCCATCGATATGTGATTAAAAGAATTTTTTGGACAGATCTCATAGATCCTATGGCACATGATGTATGTGAACTTAAGTCATCATAGCCTTTCCATTTCATGGATTTATTGTTCATATTAAAACGACCACATTGGTAGTTGAATCAATATAAAAGCTCATTGATATTGCCGGCCATTTGAATGAACTATGGCTTGCATAGGCAAGAATCAAGTTTTTTAAAACTTGCCTTTCATATTTTGTATTGTTGTAGTACAATAATTCAAGTGTTAAAGCACTTTATGTTTAGTCTTGCCCTCAGCTATTCTAGTGTTATTTTGACATGTTGCTGCTGAGTGAAGCTTTGGGATTTTTCACTACAATTCCTCTGTAACTATTCTACTGATTGGTGTTTGATACTACTTCCTTTATTGAGTAGTCTCTGGGAACTAGGAAACATGGCGACTTCTTCACAACGCCCTACATGCAACCAAGTGGTTAGTTAGGCTTATGTGGTAGTATTCTTAAATTTGTTGGTATAATTTTTTGCTCCTTGTGAAAGCTATAACACATGTCTGTGGGTTGTAGACACCCATTGCACCTCACTAACCTTACTTTCTTGTGTGATTTTTGGGATGGGCACAGGTGAGGTCCACAACCTCTTGGAGGAATTTCTGATACCTTTCAAAAAATCTCTTTGACTACCTTCTCACATGGCGTTATTTGCTTTTGTTTCACTACACTCAGAAAGGAGATGACAATAGAAAGTTTTGTACATGCTTTTAAAGAATAGGCAGTCTTTCAAAGCATAAACTTGTTGATATTTATGCTTTATATGACCAAGTACGAGTCATACATCTTGCAAATTGCATATTTGTGGTATTTTTTTGGCATTATGACTTTTGATAAGAAATATGCGTAGAAGTTCATGCATGACACGACTATTTGATTATAAGCTATGATTAGATCTATTATGATCTAAAAGTTTGATTCTTTATGAATACAGAAAATTAGGTTATTGCCTGTTCTAGAGGATGTTCCAGAAATTGCACTTTTTTCTTTTTTCTTTTTCTTTTGTTTTGAGCAATGACCCAAAACTTTATTAAGAAGCCCAGTCAAAATTCAGTGTAAGTTAGTCCCGTCCATGCCGAGATTTCGTCGAGTCCCGTCGAGTGGCCCGTCTGTCGAATTCAGTCAACGAGCCTCCTATTGACCATCTCGCCGGGATGCGATGCGTCGGATGCGACGAGCAAAAGCCTCTCTTCCCTTTCCCCAGCTTCTCCTTTCTCCTCTTACCTTAAATTGGCAAGTGCGCGAGCCTTGATTGATTGCGTCGAAGCCCGTCCCCCCGAGCGCCAGACTGGGGGTGGGGTGCAGTAAAATAGTCCGAAGGCGTTCTGTTGCAAGCCCAATTAAGCCTGCGCTCTCATGCAGAGCCTCCTGAGAATAGAGCCAGCGCTGCCAATCTTGGCGACTTGGCCCCAGCTGTGAGCTGATGAGATGATGAACTTATTATCAGTGCACCCTAATAAAGGAAGGAAGGAAGGAAGGGTAAGTTATGCCTGCCTGCTGGCCCTCCTTTAGAAATAGGAATAGCAAGGCTTTTCCTGACTTCTGAATGGTCCACAACTGGACAGCCAGCTTGCTTGTAATAAGTTAGTTCCATCTCAATTCTCCAGGTGAGAAACGATGAACTTCACTTCACTTAATTATTTTTTCACTCCAGGCAAGGCAAGGCAAGGCAACGCCTTATCTTCATCCCACCTCAGCTGGGTCCCAAGGAGCAGCTTGAGCGGCACAAATTGGAACAGCAGCAGGCAGGCAGGTACAGCCAGGCAGGGGAACGTTGCCGGACTGCCCTGTACCGGGAATCATTCAGCCCAACTCTGCTTGAGAAACGGAACAAGAAATATCACATTCGGAATTCAACATGGAAGTGGGTTAACAGTTTTCGTTGCAAGAGGAGAGTTGGTGGTGTTGGTTGAGGAAATTTGGGGGAGGCTGGAAGGCTCTTGGCTTGGTTCAGAATATTTATGGATTGATGAATTGTTTATAGCAGCTTGGCTTGAACTTCACGCATAGCTCTAATTATAACACTACGTCCCTACGTCTGGATTCAGCATCTGAGACCCCGTCTCCGAAGACAGCGGGAGGTCCATCTTTGGAATTGAACCCATGACCATCCTTCACAGCAAACAGCAAGTCTGACTCGAATCCACCCAATGTCTCCCAATCCACGCCGCTGATTCCGTTGGGAATTGAAAACAACTGAATGTTCGATTTCTCGCTCATTCCCAGAGATTGTAGGGTTTCTCTAATCCTCAACCCACCAATGATATTTTATTATAAAAAACTTCCCTGGCTTGCGTTGCTTGTATTGTGTGAACAATCACGGAGAGCTCCCCGGATTCATCGTCTCTTCAATCTTTCCCCTGTTTGTCTTGCTCATTAAACTGCGGGTTCCTCACCCTCCAAATAATTTTTTTACCTTGCGTTGAATGTTTTGCGTTTGCGGAAGAATCACGGGAGATTGATCGATCAATTTCACCAAACGAAAACTTGAATATTCTTTTTCACAGCAAATCATCAGACGAACGCCCGCAATCGCCTCCACACTGGCGAGAAATCGACCATTCAATTCCGTCACAAGCACCAAGCGCGAGCAATGCAAGCAAATTCGCCAAATTCAAGTGCCCAAAAGACACCCACAGAATGTCATCCCAAAAGAAAAAACAGAAAATTCACGAAAGCACCAAAATCGGGACCGACCGACCAACGACTGGTTCCACTCCACCCCGACTGTAAAATCTTAAATTTCGCTTGGATTGAATCCATTTCAGGAGACCCAGTGAGTGGGGTCGCACAAGTCCCTTGGGCATGTCTAATTATAAGCCTTGTGTTTGGAGTTTGCGACAGGCATCCAGCATGGAGTCTTTTATATATTTAGGGTGGGGAGTGGCGTGTAGCCGTGTAGTGGGTTTTTTTTAAGGGGGGGAAGACACAAATTGAAAGGACTGATTGCATCAATTGCATCATTTTGCATGGTGGAATGAGAAAAAGACGAAGGAGCGCGAGTGTGGCGTGCCGTGAGCCGTGAGCCGTGAGCCTGTGGATTCGATGCGATTGATGAGGGCTATCTTCAATAACCTTGATTGATTCCACAGGCTGCTGCTTCTCTCGCAGTCTCACATGCGAGATCAATGATTTTTCTGTTTTTTTCTGCTTTGGGTGCGCCTGAAAAGAAGAATTCATTGCGAATAAAGATGGGAAGTATGCTAAAAGGAGGACGATGACGCAGCTCTGGTGGTGGAGAGACAGTCTGGCGGTGCCGCAAATAGAATTGCTTTGCTTTCCTGCCTCCTATTTGGGAACTGAGTAAGGTATCTCGTGGGATGCCTTTTCCGATGAGTGGCTGGCTGGGGCGGGGTCACCGGGGTGAGTCATAAACTCTTCCTTCATGACTTGACTGACCGGAAACTGGGAGACTGGGGGGCATTCACAATTTCACACAAATAAAGTAGCAGTAGCAGCACCTAAAAGAGACGCTTTTTATAGTCAGGCAGTGTTTTTCTTATGCATGATTTTTTTTATTACCAATTGGGCACAGCAAAAAAATGTTGCCTAAATTTTGTGAAGAAATTTTTTATTTTTTATTTAGTCAAATAGCCAAATTATCGCTATATTTTAAGACCAATAGCCAAATTCTATATAGGTATCACCTAGTTTTGTACATGGCAATTATCAAGGTACAAGGAATTTTGAAAAAAAGAAGTTGATGAGGAGGGTGAAGCCCAACAAGGAATGTAGTTTTTTCCCCAAGAATTCTCAGCAATGAGGAGATTGCCTGATGTAAATGCCTATCAAGAAATGGATGAAATATGTGATCGATGAATGAAAAATTTGTAATCACTGATTACATGGATTTCATGAGTCTAGAGGAGATTAGGGGAATGAATTTGCCCACCTTTTGAATGGGACATTTCTTGGTGGGGGGTTATAATATAGATATCACCAAGTATCACCCAAGTATTGAAGAAATAAGTGGTTGTTTCTCCAAAGTGATCGAAATAAAACTAGTCCCACTCCCTCAAAGATCAAATGATCAAAAACATTTGATGAGATTATTAGCACATTGAAGAGAAATGTATCCCAAGTGGTTTTGTAAGTTCCCAACACTCTTAGTAATATTTTACAAATTTTCAAAGTTGAAAATATAGGATATCATAGACTAAGCACTGGAGTCACCTTTGAAAAGACACCCTTGAAGTAGGAAATGTTTCATTGGTTGCTTTGAAAATCTCCTCACCTCTCCTTCATTGCATTTGAAAAATTATTGTAGTTTTGATCCTTAGAAGTGTTCATTCAAGGCCATTTTTTTGATGTTGGAAAACAAAATGTGTCTATTTTAGGTGATGCTAACTTACCATAACAAGAAAATTCATACAAGGGCAATTACTAGTCATAGAGGAATGATCCCTTTTTAGTGTTTTAATTCACTTCTAATATTAATGTGTGCAACAAAATGAACTTACTGTAGGCAAATAGCAGGTTCAATATTAAGTTATAAAAAAACTTAAAATAAGCTAAAATTATTGGCTTAATATGGTGAAAAATATAATAATATTGACACACTATCTAAAGCCTCATACAATCATTTGAGCCTTAACCCCTAAATGCCCAAGGCCTTTTTGGAGCTCCTTGAAATTTGCTCTAAATTGAACAAAAAGTCAACATTTTCATAAGTTGTACCAATTTCTTTTGAATTGTAACCGTACAAAGTCAAACTAGACATGTTAGAGATCACATAGGAAAAGAAAATATAACAATATCACTTACAAATTGAAAGATTATAATGTTTGATCATGAGGGTGTAAAAACTATGAAAAATTTTCAATTCACTTTTTGCATGTCAACTCTAAAAATTTGGTCACTAAAAAAATATGAGGTTATAGGGCCTAGCATGCACAACCCCATTCAATTTATAGTTTTTCAAAATCTATTCTACAATATTTTAAAATGAATTTCTAATGTGATTCTGCCTCCAAGATCTAGTGTATTTGAGGCTCATTTTCAAGAGCCCTCAACACTATGAGAAGTCAAGATTGCAATGGGCATCCTTGCACTAAATCTTCAATAGAAAAATCATAATCCTTTATTTTTCAGATCAACTTTTTGATCCTAAAAATAGACTTCAAAAAGAATTCTCCAAAAATATAAACTAATAATAATAGCAATTTGGTTGGATTTTACTTAACTTCAAAGTTTTCAAAACACCAAAATCTAGTGCCTTGGGCATTTAGGGGTTAATAGAAGTGGCTAATTGACTTAAACGTTAAGTATCGAAGGAAATTAGAGTAAATGTGACCATATTGTATAGTCAAGTTGTCACTATGATCTTTTGACAATGACATTTTATAAAAAACAACTAGAGAATACATTGAAATAAATAAATTTATTTCTCACAAGATGCCTTGACCCACTTTTTGGAAAAAAATTAAATTTTGGTAGATAGATACTAGACTTATTGATTTGTAGATGATGCATATGATAACATTTTAGAAGTGTGGAATACCTTCACCCCTTGCATGTATACTAGGTCGACTTTTCATGTTGAAAAATCTTTACAAATATCATTGGTAAAAATATTCTAATATTTAGTAATACACACTAATAGGACAAATTAGTGTAGCAAGGGGGGAGGGGGATTAGTGTCACCTACAAAATTAGTATCCCAATAATTTTATTTTATTTTTGGAAAATTGGTATAATATAATAATATTTCAACTGAATAGTATTTCAAAATAGTGTGATTTTGGTAAATTAGTGACATACAGATTATTAGGACAAATTAGAGTAGTAGAAACAAGGTTTAGTTTGAAGCACCAAAGCAAAGTGTAAGAACTTTGCACCAAAGATTTACATAGATACTGATTACAATGCTTGTGTGGCCCACTTACTAGACACCGTGCTCTCATACTATAGTAGATTGAGAATGGTTTAGTATTAAATTGGTGGTGGATTTAAAGCATCTTTTGAAGCCTTTTAATCCTAGTTTTAATCTATTATTTTGAAATTTGTTTACTATTACTTCTCTTTATTGATAATGCCTCAAAATTTTAATACCTTTTGTATGTCTTTCATATCTTTTAGAAAATATAGTTAGTTGTAAATTTTGGTGAAATATTAGCTATGTGGAGAAGCATCTCAATGAGGAATGAGACATTTATAAAACAAATGTAACTGCCATCATGCCACCATAATTCTGAGGAAATGAAAAATGATGGCATCTGAGCTCCGGCATCTCCCCATTTAAAATGTTATTTTACCCCTCTTTAAAAGTACCAATGATTATTATAAAATAGACTGAGATGTTAATTAATCAGAAACAAGAAGTGAATATAAAATTGAGCATACAGTAAAAATCTCTGGAGAATATCAGTAATATTATATAAACCAATCAATATAATAATAGTAATAATAATATCACAAAAAATCATTGAACAATGAAATGATACATTGAAATACTTCATTAAAAAATGAGTACAGTAGTACCCTACTGTATTGGACTCCGTATCTATTATTCAAAATTATTTCCATATTCAGTGGCGAGTGACGGCCCTGCTTATGGGCCTGCAAATATGCCCCAGTATCCGTCCCATTCATTGGTGGGTGACCTTGCTGGACATGAATTTGACTCAATTTGAAGGGAATCCAATCACTAGGCACACAAAATTTCTTGCCAATGCATTCAGGAAAAAGGAATTAAGAAAAATTCAACCTCCTCATGTACATCCATTTTTCATAAGGTAGCAACACCCCAAACCATCAAATTAAGCAATTCATCATAGTTCATGAAAGCACCTTTTTCTCTAGGAAAAATTAAATTTCAATGTTAGCAATTGAAAATCATGAATTTTCAAAACAAAAAAAATAGAGTTTTGGGATAAGGCATTTAATTTCTAAAAAAAATTCAAAGTAGAACTTCCTAGGGCACCCTAAACCACACTCTAGTAAAGTTGCCTTGATTCAAGCACCAAAATCTAAGAAAATCAGAGCTCACCAACCACGAAGGTGGACAGTTTAAGGGACCTCTACTATCAAAGTATGGGTACAATGATGGTTGTGGGTGTTGCTACCTTATATCTATTATACTAGTGTCATGCCCCTTGTCATAATGATCTGTCATATTCTAATCCTGGAGAAATATCATCCAATTATTTCATCCCAAATTCATGATGAAAAACTTTGGTGGCTTGTTTCCTCTTCAAACAATGTTCATTTCCAATAATTTTTTTGAAAAGTTGCGCATGTTGGTCTAGTTTGTGTGTATTAAATTTCATATGAATCCAAGAAGTTATAAGTGACTAAGAAGCATTTTAGTAGGAAGTTCATTTTTTGATGTATTTTTTGCAACTTTTTTTTGCTATTTTTTGACATTTCAAAGCCATTTTGTAGACACCATGAGTCAATTGAATGATATTTTTTTTCCATCAATGTGTTTGTATGCTAATTTTGAATCACTTTATAGTTTAAAAGTTTTTCATTTGAGTTGATTTAGAAACTGAATTTCGCCTCCAAATGTATTTTTAGGAAAAATTCAGCATCCTTTTTCAACATGAAAGCATTTTAATCTTGCAATCTATGCGGTCAAATGACACCAAATTTGATGAACGTCATCTACAATAAGTGCACTACAAGATTGTATAGTTGAGATCTCTATAACTTAGTGAAAATTATACCTATAACACTTCAAATGAAATGATGTTTTTGAACTTGTTCAGGCCTTGGGCAGTGAGAGGTTAACTATGAGTGGTTCAAGCTCCTACTAAGGTAAACCAGCCTATGACAATCAAATTGCTTAATGCAGTCATCTAGAAAACCACCCAATAGAGTCTTACATCAACCCATGGTAGATTTTTTTAATAAATGAGATTAGGACTACATTAGGTTGATTTGTGGCCATAATCTTCTCTTGGGAGATGGTCATAGAGTTATTAGTGACTATCATGGGGTACTTACACCATTCTAGTGTAAATTGGTCATAAAAAGTTACTTTTTTATTCCTTCATGCCATGGCCATGTTAGGGAATCTTGTAGCCATGTTAGAAAATGTTGTGCCTACTTTAGGATGTAAGATGACCATTATGAAAATACTTTTTGTTGATTTGGGGTAGTTTGTAGATTCTATTGAGCTAATTGGGTTGTACACTTCAAAAATTTCATTGTAGCCAATCTATTTTTTCCACTTGGCATGCCTGGCATGGGAAAAAAAATCAGCCATGACATGCCACATTAGTGTGTTGAGCATGTTCAATGAGTTGGTGTGGAGATGCTTTTAGAGCCTGTTGACATTGGGGACTGGACCTCTAGCCTCCAGCTCTATAGAAGTTGAAAGCAAATTTGGACCTTCCAGACCCTCAGCCGGAGCTTGCTTTCTGGCATGCTCGACCCTTCAAGATTTCAAATATTTTCTTCCTCACTGCCTATGGTAAACCTGGATGGGCCTCCAATTCTAGTTTCCAATGGCAACTAGCTCTTACAAGGTACTAATGAGGTGATAGATAGTATTGTTATGAGTAGTTTAAGGAAATAATGAAATTTGTAATTGACTTACAATAAAATAGAATTGCAATCAAGGCAATACAATTAATTGTTATTTACATTGGACTATGAGCCTCCCCCAACAACTTTCTTATCACTTTTGGGACTCACTTCTTCTATTTTAAGGCATCATGTAATTGATCACAACTCCTGTCTACGAACAAGAATAGCAACCTGGAGACCATGTTTATAAAAAAAAATTTTAAGCATGTCACCTCTGAAAATTTCAATAAAATTCCCCACTCACATCTTCCTCATTTCTCTTTGTACTTAAAAAATTTACACATGTTTTGGTAAGCTGAGCTCTCCACAGACCTCTAATTTTCCTTACATGGTCGACTTATGGGCCACCTATTAGTTGATCTCAAATTTGAAAGAGATATTTGTATAGATAATATTGAGATCAAGAATGAGCTAGACGGTACACCCTCAGTACATTGACAAATGAATGTCACTTATTACAAGATGATATTCACATGATATTCACATGAACATTGTTATGGAAGTCTTGCATGGATATACACCAAGAGATCAAGATCTCTCCAATATCTTGCAGAACTTCTTTACTACAAAAATTCATTACTTCATAATTCATATCACTAGTAGAAAGGTCCTAGAGCACCCTTGGAACAATGCCCTTGCAACTTGTTGCTCGAGGCCCTCCTAATAGTATGTATTAACCCTAAAATTTATCAAATCACATGAGTTGGACTCCCAATTTAAAACATGAGAAAAGTATTATCAGAAACATATCTCCCTTTACAATATGAATCCCAACCGCAAAAGGTTCTTGTACCTTAAGCTTACTGTGCACATATCCGCAATTGGAATGCGTAGCAAGAAAATAGAAATTAGAATTCAAACAAAGGATAAAACACAATAAAAATGGATCTTCAAATTGGACTGCATTGATGAGATTTCTCTACTATCCTAGGGGAACAAAAGTTGAATTCAAAGTCACCTCCCATTCTTCTAGCTACGAGAGGTTGTCCGAAACAGCTACTCTTACAGCTCTTCTGCAAAAAACTTAAGGGACGTCCACAGCTACCATACTCACGGCAAATTTTAAAACATGCCGTAGCAGAATGATTAATGGCAGGTCTCCAAGGTGCATGCTAACCCTAAAAGCTACTCATCATATCTACAGTCGTTTGACCTATGCCTAAACGCTTACGCCAGTATAAATAACTCTAGCAAGGAATGTGGAGATCTCACATTGCATTGGGACTCCAAGTCAAAATTAAAAGGCTTATGTAGATCTATCAAAAGCGAGTGAATTTGGTTTTATCTCCGCCTGCTTTCTTACCATAAGGATTGCTTGCGTTAAAGCCATGTTTACCACTGCGTCCCTCGGTTGCTTTTGGGCCTTTTTTCCTAAACTTAGCCGCATTGCTGTCGAGATTTAGGTTGACCTTTGGAGGACAGCTGAATCCAAATGAAGAAGCCACAGCCTGCAACAATCACAACACTCAAAAACTTAATTTTCCACTCCAGTGTAAGAAAAGAAACTAGAAAGATCCAGTTTATCATCTGATATCTATTTAAATGTTTATTAACTACCAAGCGACAAGGCTTTGCACTTCAGAATTTCAGAAATTATTCAGGATACGTTCAAGGTGCTTAGAAAGAAGCATACCTGTAAATCCAACCGATGAACATTGAAAATGTCTTTCATAGCATGAGAATTGTAAGCCAACAAGTAGGACCGGTATGCATCACGAGCTGACTGATGAAGATAGTAGTTCTTCTCGACGAGCTTTTCCAGTTGGGACTGCACATTGGCTATTTTGCTCGAGGGGAACTCGTACTCGTTTAGTGGGACTTTAGCACCCTTTAGATAGCGAAGAAAGCCCAGCTCTTCGGGAATGAGAAACAGGAGAGCACGCCCTTGAGATCCTTCTCCTCTTGCAGTCCGACCCACTCTGTGAATGTATTCCCTGGGGTCATCTGGAGGGTCGTATTGAATGATCCAATCCACTGCTGGGATATCCAGCCCACGAGCTGCAACGTCTGTACAGAGGAGGATACCCTTTTCGGCATTGCAGAACTCGAAGTAAGTTGATGTTCTCTTCTGTTGCTTCTGCTTGCCGTGAATGTCGAGGCAAGGAATGTCAATGTAGTTCAGAAGCTCACTGTGGAACTTCACAGAGTTGCAAGATGAAAAGAAAACCATAATCTGCGTTCCAGCAACACATTATTCGGTCAGAGACACAAATGACCGGGAAGGATTAAAAACTAAACCTACGATTGTGAATATACTCTGTGTTGTCCTGCAGGATGATCAATCTTACGCCTTCAACTGCAGAATAGCTCGAGGCTAGTTTTTACAACAGAGAACCCGAAGAAGGAAACTCAACATACTATAGGAGATATTCCTCTGGGACTGACGCTGTAAAGATCCCCCCATAGATGAAGGACCCCAATCTCGATTTCAAGGTGCTCTTTGAAGACCCGTCATAAAGCACAAACCCTACGGAACCAGCACTACCGCTAGGTCTCGCAAGCTGTCTCACTTAGGGTCAACTAAAAACTTTCCGAAATAGGGATCCTCTGAAGCTTGATTTTAATGACCTCTGCCTATTATATATACAGTAGGGTCCTCTATACTCCAGATCCGCCCAGCGGGCATTCTAATACTATACTAGCCCTTACCTCAAGTAGAACCCAATGACTCCCACAGGGCACGGACAACACATAACAGAAAACCGAAACCTTTGTACGAATATCCCAACATAGAAGTATCAACAGGAAAAAAAAAATTGTCTTAATAAGCACACCTTCTTTTTCACGTTTTTCTTCAAAAAGGTGAAGAGGAGTAAGAAGCGTTCTGCACTTGAAACTACACAATATCCTTGCTCGAGTCCTTCCACTGTGGCCTTAGACCGACCATCATCTACACCAATATACAGAGGAGCCCTCTTGAACGAAACCCGCGCCAAATCTTCAACCTGCCGTAGGATAAAAAGATTAATAAGTATTGCAACTAGCTGAGTGACATTTCTCATAGTTAGGACTGAAAATATTAAGGTGATTAGAATCATTCATCAAAAACGAGAATATCAGTAATTACCACCGAAGTACTGTATATCAAAGTGTTAAGTCCAGTACAGACCTTAGTAGTCTGAGTAGCCGAGAAAAGAACTGTTTGTCGATCCTTGGGCAACAACTTAATAATTTGCTTCATTTCCTCCTCAAACCCAATTTCCAGAATTCGATCAGCTTCATCTATGACCAAGCACTGCGCCAGCCACAAAGACGTTCGGCCATTAGTTTCTGTCCTGACACTCAATATACATGCACTTCTCCTTACATTATCTTCACCACTAGAGCTTTGACATACAGGTGATGTCAGAGCTCTCGTTAGTCCGCACAAAAATCTTCAAGGTTTTATACTTCATAATGGTAAAGAGTACGCTCTCGTTAGTCACACAAAGTCTATCGTTAGGATTTTGAGTTTACACAAAACTGAATAAAAAGAAAACCTTTACAGACCTTCAGGTTCTTGAACAAGAAGCCCTTAGTATTCTGAAGGTGATCAAGGAGACGGCCTGGGGTTGCAACCAAAAAATTCACTCCCTTCGCCAACTTTTCAGCCTCTGTTCTTCTATTGGCTCCCCCCATAACGATACCATGCGTTTGCTTATGATATTTCAGGATGTCTCGCGCAACTCCATAAATCTACAAGAGTGCTCAAAGTTCAACCTCAAGAAAAGAATAAACACCGGCAACACAACCTAAGACTTCAAAACACGGTCTGAGCCTAAACCCTAAACCTGAAACCTGAAACCTGAAGAACCTTCAAAGGGGGGCAAAAGAGAGTACATTCGCAAGTAAAGAGAGGATGGAATATACAAATTGAAGTACAGACGAATTCTTCAACGGCAAACATAAATGAATAATAAAATCACAACCAAATAGGTAATCTAGAGAACCTAGCCGCATTACAGTATCAGGATTTAACGCGGCTAAAATTTCTAGAATGCTTCCGGGGAGGAAGTGAATCTACAACACTACGCTGACCAGTTACGGAAGTCTAACCTGCATAGCAAGCTCTCTCGTAGGAGAGATTATAACCACACCAGTCCCATTCCGTGGCATAAAGTGCGCATGAAATAGCAACTCGACCGCGGGTACCACAAATGACAGAGTTTTCCCAGAACCAGTTCTCGCAGCGCCTAGAACATCACGACCAGTCAAAAGCTGAGGAATTGACCGCGATTGAATCTGCAGCAAACACCAACTCGAAGTTTCATATTGGAAAATAGCATCCAAACAACCTTTCAAACGCAAAAATTAGGTGTCCAGCAATTCATTTCAGCCCCGAAACTACGTCAGCAAAACCAAAGGTGACAATTTAGAAACAGGACAACCGTACCTCAGTCATGTGAGTGAAGCCGGTGTCCTTAAGAGCATTCTTGGTGGGCTCTGAAACAGGCAATGACTCAAAAGCAGTCGTACTCATTATCCCCTCAACCTGAGCGATTCCACCTCCTAAAGTTTCCATGTCAAACTTCATCTTCTTGTTGTTTTTCTTCGACCCATCCTTCTGTGGTTCCGCATCCGTTTGTTCCGCAGGCTCATCACCTCTCTGGTCCTCGGACTCAACCCTAGGCTCCTCGGGCGCATCCCTCTCTTTGGTCTGAGCTCCATTGCCTTGCTGTTCCGCAGCCGTTGCATCCTCTTGCTGTTTCCGCTTCTTGCTCTTCTTCACCGCCACTTCCTTACCCATCCTGAATGATCTGCGAAGCGGTCACTCGGTGATTGCAGGCTCCTCGCAAATTGCATAAACTCAAAGCTTAATGTGTCGAGACCCCTGCGAAAGGCACTACTGACAACCTTGAAGTCCTAAGGTCATCACTGCTAAGAAATTCACTGCGTGGGCAAGTGTTTCTGGCTAAAGATTGGCTGTGATCAATTGAATCTCGCACAATTCACGCACAATAAAAACTTCGGGATTCAAAGGTCTGAGAACACGGGAGCGTAAACCCTAGTCCCTAAAACCAAAAGAGAATAAACCGCATGCGCATCCCTCGCGGCCACGCAGTCCGAAACTACGCAATGCCCGCGTAGTCGACCTAAGTCCTTAAACCCTAAGAAACTCTAAAACCCTAAACCCTAAACCCAAGCAGTACTCGACTCTGGAGGGGAGTAAGAAGCATGGTTCTTTTTACTGTAGGTGGACAATAGTAAGTTAATTCTACACAATAGATGCCGAATTTTTTGGAACTTATGTTTTTATTAATTACTTGGCATGGATGTATTGACCATACTATCTAACTACAATATTAATTTGTTAATGTTTCTTGTGTTGTCATAATTTTTGTTGGAAATTTTAGCAATTGAAATATAATATCAAAGTCTCTTTAACTTGTATTTTTTGGATATCATATGGATGAATTAGGGATTTTCAATATGTTGGTTATAGCTTTATCCAAAATTGATTTTGTACTTCATGTTCAAAAAAATGTATATTTAGACAAGAATATATTGGAGTTAATTTTGCAAATAATGCCCCTTTGTCACCTAGTGGTATGTACTATGGAAAGGAATGTGAAAAGAACTAACACTTGGCCTTCATGAAAAATAGATTTTTTTGCGGACTTCAAAATTAAAACTATGGTCAAATACCACATTATGTTTTCACACAACCAATAATTAAAGTAACATATTATCAAAAATTGATAGTATGTACTATGTAATGGAGCATGAAAAGAACTAACACTTGGCCTTCAAGAAAAATAGATTTTTTTGACTCGAAAACTAAAACTAAGGTCAAATACCATATTATGTTTTTACACAACCAATATTACATTAAAATATTAGAAAAAAATTATTGATCCTAGAAAGAAGGACTCTCAAATTATGTCTTATCATTTTGTGAGGGACGACATGATAACTTTTGGATTAATTCTTAACTTACTGTAGGCCTACTTTGAGCATTTTTACATCACTCATGCTCTTTCTATGAAATCAATATTGATTATTGATTGCATAGTTACAAAAAAGGGATGTAGAACCTACTTAACTCATATACTATCTAAAGCAACATCACCTTTCACCTTAGGAGGAGTGCCATGTAGTACTACATACATAAAATTGTAAATTCAAACTACTCCATTCCAACATTTGTTCTTGTTACAAAACTTTCCTTGAAAACATGGTTAGTGAGAACAAGGTTAGAACCAGGTTGCAATAAGGTGAGCTTTCCTTAGGAAAAAGGAGTTAGATCAAAGCTAGAAAAACATGGAACATATTTAGTACTAAAGCCATCAAGAACAAAGGAAAAGTATATGTTTTGAAATGTTATTAAAAGAAAGTTTCAAAACTTTCAATTCCAAATAACGTGAAATATGTGTTCATGATAAAAAATATATATATTTAATTTTAAGTCTCATTTTTTCAACACTAACACTAACAACAACTAATTCATAGGATCATATATGGATTAGATACTATGAAATCAATCTTTCTAATAAAAATACACAAATTTTAGGCTCTAGCAATTCTTGCGTAGATATGTCTTAGTCATCACAAACTAACAAAAAAATCATACCCAAAAACTATTGAGCTATGATGTAATATTGATAAAACATATTAAAAAAATTATATTATTTTAATAATAAAAATATTTCCAAATTTGATTTTCATGTTAGTTCAACATATTATAGTCCAAACATTCAAATTTTGGATGATGAATGAATTAAAACATGACCTACATGTACAAAGACTTGATTTTTTCATCCATCAAATTTTTAAAAAATTGCACAAGTTTTTTTAATAATTATGTTATTTTGATTTTCAAAACCATAAATATTCTGTGGTTCAAAAAATATAAATGGATATTATTTATTAGAAACTAATTTACCAATCTAACCCTTCTAATGATGGTCATTCAATATATATAGAGAGAGAGAGATTAGTAATATTTAATTTTCAATCAATTTAAGAGAGACTTTAGAATTTTTTTTATTTAGACTAAAGTTTTGCTTCTAAGGAAAGAAAACTCAACTATGTGTAAGTTTACTTATTGAAAATCTATGAAAATTGAGTTCAAATACAAATCCTTCAAAGTTGTTTTTGAAGAAGATACATTGATTGCTCAAAACCTAAGAGTTTTCCATGAATTTCTCATCACTAGTCCAAATAGAATGAATCAATTCTTTTCATGTAGACAAAAGTATTTCGTATGAGAAAACAAAATGAAAATTCTTATTTTGTATTGTCTAGTGAATTCTATTTTGAGCTTAGGGTAGAATCACTTTTGCTTTGGATCATTGATTGAATAAAAATAATTTTCTTAGAAAGCTAATGTGTTTTCTATCTTCAAACTAAGTTTCAAAAAATTACATCAGAAATTGAGATCCTAGGAACCTGTCCAAACCTTGAAGTGTCTCTTGAGGGAACACTTGGGACTTTAATGGTTATTAGGTCATCTTGGAAATTGGTCAAAGGTGTGGCGGCTTAACCCCTAAATGCCCAAGGCCTATTTGGAGCTTCTTGAAATTTGCTCTAAATTGAACAAAAAATCAACATTTTCATAAGTTGTACCAATTTCTTTTGAATTGTAACCGTACAAATTCAAACTAGACATGTTAGAGATCACATAGGAAAAGAAAACATAACAATATCACTTACAGATTGAAAGATTATAATGTTTGATCATGAGGGTGTAAAAACTATGAAAAATTTTCAATTCACTTATTGCATGTCAACTCTAAGAATTTGGTCACTAAAAAAATATGAGGTTATAGGGCCTAGTATGCACAACCCCAATCAATTTACGGTTTTTCGAAATCTTTTCTACAATTTTTTAAAATGAATTTCTAGTGTGATTTTGCCTCCAAGATCTAGTGTATTTGAGGCTCATTTCCAAGAGCCCACAACACTACGGGAACAAAAGTCAAGATTGCATTGGGTATCCTTGCACAAAATTTTCAATAGAAAAATCATAATCCTTTATTTTTAAGATCAACTTTTTGATCCTAAAACTAGACTTCAAAAATAATTCTCCAAAAATATAAACTACTAATATTAAAAATTTGTTTGGATTTTACTTAACTTCAAAGTTTTCCAAACACCACATTTAAATGCCTTGGACATTTAGGGGTTAATACTAGTAGAACATTATGATGACGCCCATTCTCTAAGTGAGTTGAGGAGATATTTCAACAAAGGGGTAGATCAAAGCCAAACTACAAAGTTGCAAGGGGCTAACAAGATGGTACAAGGGTGTAAGAAAGATCCATTGTCAAATCTTGAGATTGTAGATGAATTCCACATGGAGTTTCTTATATGAAGTCATATAACAAATAATATATTGCAAGTTTGTCTTGTAATTGGTGTGAGTGCAATGATTACGACCCAATATGTAAGCACATATTTGCTTTGAAGATGATTCTAAATGAAGTTAGAATTCCAACATTAGCAAGATTTATTGCCAAGTATATATGAGCATTATAGTTTAATTTCATCAATCTATTTGAAGAACATACCATAGAGAATGTCATTGCAATTGGAATGCCTAAAATGATGGATGGACAAACAAATGAAGACCCTTGAGATAGAGATATGATAGTTGCACATGATCTCAAAATATTCTGAGGGTATTACTACAATAGAATGGAAAAACTACCAATACATGATAGTTTGAAGAAATGCTAGTCCTCTACTAGAAGGGTGTGGTTTCATTTATATAATCTTTATGCTTTTTTATTTATTGATAATAGCAAAAAAATTGTATTGATAATTTCTAAACCACCAATTTATAATTATATTACTTGGCTTTGCATCACTTATGTATTAATTCTATAACTAATTCAATATATGTCATTGTTAGGTAATAGATATTTTTTGTTATGATTTTAGCACTATTGAATTAATTGCATGGTTACTAAAATATATTGCTATGTTGTGATTCTTTGAAGGCAAATGAATGTCCTTATGCATTTCAAATATATGGTATGGGGCAAAGTACATGGCTTATGGAAAAAGAATGAATGAATTAATTGAAATTCAATTAAAATAAATTGGGACCAAAAATAATTGGTACATATTAGTGGTTTGTTTTATTATGATAGAATGGTATAGATACACTATATGTTTAAATTGTTTTATATTGAATAATTAGATTAAAAAAATTCATCAACCTTTTATATTGGATATAAAAAAACAATTCAATTGATGTCTAAAAATAGATTTTAAATACATTGTCTCAAATGGAATTATTTGAATAATTTTTCATTAGAAAATTCAATTCATTTGGATAAATGAATATATTGTACAAAGATATATCAAGAAATAGAATTGGATGAAATAAATATATTTTGATGAATTGATTAAAATTTTCATTTGGATCAATGAAGAAAATAAGATAAATTAGAGATGAATAAGATATGTAAGACAAGTATGGAGATCCATTAACTTGATATAGTGTTATCAATTATGCAATAGTCTGTCTTTTGAGTGGATAGTGAGGTAGGTTGTCTGAGGCAATTAAAATTGGATTCAATTTTAATTGCACAACCCCTCCCACCTCATGGGAAAAAACAATACCCCCCCCTCACTCTTGTATTTTTCAAAATGAAGTCATCTAACAATCAATATGGGATAATCCATATCTGTTTCCATATATGTTATTTGTATTTGTATTTGTATTTGTTATTCGTATCCATATCTATTTCCATATCCATATCCATATGGTATATGTAAGGTATCAAGATCAACGGCAAGGAAGGGGGTGTTTTTATTTATTTTTTAAAATGATCAATGGCTACTAATTTTTTGAGGGAGGGGGGGCTAATTAATTGAGCAGGAAGTGTTGTGTCTCATCAGTGGATAGTGTTACTCAATATTGAGCTCAAAGGACTCAATTCAAAGCAATAGCAATGTCGGTGAGGTCAAAATAAGCATAGTCCATGAACTATATGGATATTGCATTTTCCTACTTTCAATTGCAAATTAAGGAAATAATAGCATATCATTAACAAGAAGTAATGAAATATATACAAGTATCTAGTTTTAAGTCCAAATTAGCATTATTGGGAAAAAATTGTTTTGATCTTTTCATAGTTGCAACCTTCAAGAAGTCACTCAACAATGCACAACCATTTCAATTCCATTCTTTCTAAGGTAAATCATCTTGTCACAGGCAAAATAACTAGTTTGTCACTATTGATATTGTTGAAATATTTTAATTTTTTTCTTATAAGGACAAATGTGAAATAGGGAGAGTAGTTGAAATTTATTTATTTTTGAAAAAAATATGAATTTGTTATGAATTTATGAAGTGTGCTATCCAATTGATCCAAAAGAGTTTCTAGACTATCCCCAAACCAATGAAAAGGATATCCACAATGATCATATTACTTAAAGCAATCACAATATTTCCTAACTTGGTCACAATATGAAGGCCTAAGAAAATCACTTGTGATGAATTACATTGAAAAGGTGGAAGTTTCTATTGCAATCTCTAATCACTCCACCATCACCTTAGACATTGATGGTAATTACTAATTCAATTTAATGTAGTCCAAATCTCATTTCTTGAGATAAATCTTTACTAGGTCATTCCTTGTGTGTTTGCAATAGGTGGTTTGCCTATCATACACTGTAATAGTTTACCTCAACACACAAACCTCTAAAGGACCTTGAGGAAGTTGCTATATATTACTATTTTAGAGAAATTTTAGTAGGGCTATTTCTTGAACTAGGAAAGTTAGTTTGGAGATGAGACATGCTTGTATACGTGAATAACGGAATATTTGCAAGAGGGATTTTTGAAAATCCATAAAAAACATATGTTAGAAAATTAACACAAGATTCTAAGAAGAAAATGCTTCTAGGTGAAATTAGTCGTTTTTGTGCATACATGTATGGATGAGAATAAGAACGGATGAGAACATCCCAAAATGGGTTGATTGGTTACCCGGGGTAGTGTGCATCTGTGGTCCAGAGCGACTAGAAATCCAAACAAATTAGTGAAGATCTTAGTAAAAATTGTAAAATAGCGCTTTATTGAAAGCCCGGAACTCACAAAAGGCTCACCGACACCTCTCGCATAGAACCACAAATATTGCGACATGCACCAACCACGAGCCCAAAGCGTTGCAAATTGGAGTCAGTAGTTTTGGCAGCGCAAAGGAGAGCTTGACTTGGCAAGGGTGGTGGACTGGTGGGTACGTCGCAACCCACGATGGTGATGCTAAAATTGCTAGCATTGAATGGACTGCATATATAATCACAGCTATACAAATTAAACAAGTCGGCGGCAGACATTCAACCAGTGTTATGCTGCTTTCATAAGGACGCATCGAATCGTCTACATCCGTATGAAAAGGGTCACCATGGAAAAAAAGAAAAAAACCATTCGACTGTACTTGGAATTGGATATTTGTTGATACCTTGAGACTTCATGCGGCTACTCCCACTCCCCCCACTCCTGGAATCACAAAATCAAACGCGCTTTATGTGAGGAAAAAATGGCTACTGCTGAATATAACACTGGTTACCACTTCACATATGAAGATTTCAACAGACGGTACAACTTGTGAGAAATTTATACGGAATGTGTTTAAAAATAAACACTCGAATGGTATGTGTTGTTGCCACGCCCAACCTGTGCTCAAATCCGTATTTGTTTTCAAAATAAAGATAATTCTGTAGAAGAGTCACCCGGGACGAAAGCAAGACATTATGAGCTACGAACGAAGCTTCTCTCAACTCAGAAGACAAGCCCAGAGTCTAGTACTTCTGTCCCATGAATAATGAACGACTAAAAGTATTACCGTCATTTATCTTTCCCTGCGCTCAATTTTCACATACCGTACACTCAAAGTAAGTTCGCCCATAAACTTCAAGAATTCCAAAAAGTGACATATCATTTCCTAATTAATTAAACCCCCTGAGTAACGGCTGTGAACAGACGAAAAAAATTCATAATTCCATCCGCCAAGGGACGAATCTGCTCTATGACTGCGGTATTCACAAATTGGACAATCGGTGTTCAACATTGGGTCGATTTCGAATGCAAAACATTCCGAATATAAACACATGTCATTCCTCTCAAAGGGATCTCGGAAACACTCTATCCTTTAGATGCTTGGTACCCCGGGTAGTGTGCGTCTGCGGTCCCTGTGTCTCCCGACATGAGAAATAAAAATTAGTGTTGCTGGTCAAGTTCTAATTTGAGCAGGAAGGGCAGGGCATTACCTCTTCATTCTCCTCCCCAGCAGCTACATCGAGACTTTTTGGAGTTGATACTTTCTCTTTCCCCTTCTCCTTAACAGGAACTTCGTTATCGCCATCAATGCTTAGGTCTCCAAGTTGTTCAAGTTCAGCTCCATCCACTTCATGATCCTCAGATTTGGTTGGTACAGAGGATTCAGTCTCTTGCCTGCAACACAATAAAAGACCAAACGAAAGTCTTCAGCTCCAGGTTGCACCGGATGCAGAAAATTTGAGAAGCACAAGTACATGAAGTGCTGAGATTTAAACCCAACGTTGAAGTTGGTGGGGCTGGGAGATGAACGTGAAAAGGATGCAGATAGGAAATGAATACTATTAGGGTGAACAACTATGGACTAGCTTTCGTTCCACAATTTTGATGTGATGACGCTGGAGCCAGAGATATCGGTAATAGATCAAGACTCCAGCAGCAAAATCGTCGACAGCAGATAATGTGAAAATTAAGAACCTGTCCTAGACCTTGGCTACTTGTGCAGCTGAAGCTTCAACATTGGCCAGCGACGCATGCAAATCATAGATATGAGTAGGAACAAGCAACCTCATCGCACAAACATGACCTGGCAGAGTATGTACACGAGAAAATGCTAAACATCTCATCGTTCCTTTGAAACATAATAAGAAAAAGCGTTATTCGGAACCAGTTTAATCTTGTGACAAGTAATTGATGCACAACCAGATACCTCTCTGAAATGGGCGATGATGGTGATGTCTTAGGCTCTGAGCTTCCTGAGCCCTTGTCTTCAGAAACAACCATCCACTCACTCCCTGCACTTCCCTCACTCTTTGCTTCCTCCTCGTCATGTGCCTCTGAATTCACAACATACAAGAATGAGATATCCAAGTGATAATCACATCCAAGTACAATATAATCGGTAGCAAAACCAATAAACACCCAACACTACTTCCAAGAGCAAAAACTTAATTAGATCAACTTTTTGGATTGAAAATTTCAAAAAGAATTTTACCCTCAGCGGAGGGAGCCACAGGGACCTCGATACTTCGTGTGGATGTGAGGGCTTCAGTCAGCTCAGCACCCTCCGCCACTATCTCAGAAGGTGCAACGTGCTCCTCAGCTTCCTTATCTTCGTCAACGTCCCAGCTAAGATCCTCATCCTCCTCTTCGTCGAATGCCCCTGTTTCACAATGCTCTTCCATATCAAAAACCCTGGCTAACATAATCATGGGCACATTGCAGGACAAATTATTCTCAAACCAATGATCATGGACACATTTGAAATTCTTCCTATACCCAAACCACACTCACGTTTGACAAGGTTGACCCGGGCATTCTCAATCTGTTGCAGCTTGTTTAAGCGATAAAAGTAGCGAGTCCAGAAAGTGCTGTGGTCCACCACAACTGGCACTGAACCCAGAGAAGCACACATCAGTATCAACGAACAAGTAAAGATCATCAAGAGAGAAAGACATCAACCTTCAGCCTGCAACACTCCTCAAAGCTGAACATTTTTCACTCACTGAACATAACAAATTACTCCAAAAACTACATTAGAACAATTTTAGGATGAAACGCCCTTCACCAACAGAGTAGCTGAAATGCGACAATTACGGAGCAATCGATCACTCAACCAAACAAAAAACTGAAATTTTTTGAGAGCCACAACAAAAAATTTCCATGCAATTACTATGGGGGAGGAAACAGCGGTTACCAATTATAATGTGAGTTGACATATCTCCAGAAACTGAAGATTCTGAAATCAAGATCTTCATTGTGGGCCTACAGTAATTGCTCAACCTGACTTACAACAGCAGTAAAAAGAATATAAAACAGGATACAAACAGTCTAAATTGCGATATCGTACCAATCTGGTTCTGAAGCTCCTGCATGAACGCATTTGTTGACAAAATTTCTTCGATCTCCTCAGTTCTGAACAACAAACACTTCGTTATCTAACACATTATGACACGGTCAACGAGATGGTATGAATCTGCTCTGTAATGAACTACACTAGTCAAAGAGTGATTGTGGATTCATTCCGTTTCTGCTCATAAAACCCAAAAGGCTGCAAGGGACGCATTTTTACATACAGGCAATTGCAGTTGCAAAGGGTGACAATCAAATCTTTAGAGCACCAACATCATTGCGTTCAATTCAAGAACATTGAATTAAAAGTATACCGATCATTGAGGTTAAAGTCAGCCGCCCAAGTGGAAAAATCCTTCTCATCCTCAGGTTCGTCGCAGTAAGTACCGCTATCTCGCTGCATAGCATTCACCTGTCACAAAGTAGTTTAGGAGAAAATCAATCCTTGAGACTCCACACAGTTAGAAAGCATATTTACTTACTACTGAATACCCACAAGGCAAAACTTCAGTCATGAGAAGTGCATGCCGTAGGTACACACACCATTGCAGGACCTCCCTACTAAAGGTTGAGCCGCAGATTGAAAAAAAGAACCGTAAGCAGGTATCACAGAAGTCAGTAGCCAGATGACACGACCAAGAGTCATTAAAATAAAGATGTGTAAAACCCGAACGCCAAAATTTAGAAGCAGCATAACCAATTAGTGGAGGAATGTTGAGTTCATATACATCAGTTCTAGAGAAAAGTACCTGGGCTTCATAACGGCTATACTTCCTGCAGTTACAGTTCAAACAAACAAAAGCAAGTTCGTAAGTCAGTATACTCTGAGTACAGAAAATTACCTGTGGGAAAATAGGAAGGCAGCTATTACTACAATACAAAAATCTGATACATATTCAACACAGGTGTAACACAAGGCATTGATCGCAAGTGTGCACACATCAGGCCATGAAGAATGACTAATTAACATACAAGGAGCACAAAAATTACTGATAGGATTAAAATACCCATGTGTATTTCAGAGACCCAGGTATTGTACTGCTAGAGTACAAAAACACAGACGAGTATGATAGCCAACATATCTTAGCCTTCCACCTGATGTTTCAGACTTAAGATGAGAAAGCAAACTAGACCCACAAGTATGTTGAAATGAATCACCCATCCTTAACCAGTAAAGGACAATTGGTCTTGAAGTGACCAAATGGGAATTTGGGTAGGTTATAAAAGTTCCTTTTGAATGGGTCTTTTCGAAATTCTGACAAAGTGTGGAAATTCTTACAGGAATAATTTTATTCCTAAAGTCAATAGTCAACGTCTGCTGACTCTGCTCGGCAGGGCCAAAAATTTCATTTTTCTTCAAACGCTATATACATGCAATATACACAGTCGAAATTTCCAAATTTTCTTCCGCACATTTCCACAGTAGTCTAAAACAATTTTGTATACAAGAATTTTTTTTGACTTTTTCCTTATCATTTTTGCTAAATGCACTTGAAAATGGCAGGTTTTTACAATTTCTACAAAAAACGTAACCCCGGTCCCTTAGGGCTTAAGTAGCAATCGCAGAAGTAAACTCACGCGTTTGAAAGAGAAGCTGACGAGTCTCCCAGTGCAGAATGAGAATCCAGACTAGAGCTTCCGACTGTATCTTCATCAACAGTGAGAACTGCTTCTTTCACGTGTGCGAAGATCTCTGATGTTCTGCCAGACATCAAAAGATCAATGAGAATCACCGCAGGGGTGCTCTAAATCGAACAACTAATAAAAAATCAGTCATGATTCGAATCAAAGGAAAGAACGGATATGGACGGGCTGAATATGAGCAGTACCCGCGCCAAACCGAGCTTCCAAAATCCTCCAATGTTTGACCAACAGTCTCCAACGACTCCTGAAAAAAAGAGTAATGCAAAACGGTTATTTCAGAAACACAGCGCTTACACAAATACATCCCAAAGCTTCTCAAGCCTTCAGACTGCAGACCAGAAGATCAAAATAGATCAATGACCAGCTGTAATACTAGCATCAAAGAGTAAAACGCAAGAGGACACATATAGAGACTACAGCAGCAAGTGACACCACAAGCTAAACGAAACGTATATAACAATACTCTGATGGTAGATCCTTACCTGAGCCACTGTGGCACCAGTTTCTAGGGACAAAGGGAGATCTTTGACAACATGGGCAGTGACCCCCGTTATTGCCTCTGTCTCTTTCTTCAAACCGATGCCAAACTCCTTCAAGTCTTGCTGATAAGTTTGAATAACCCCTCCAGACTGCCAACTCAAAATAACAGTTCAGCTCCGTGACGGAATCAGCCCATATAGCATAGAATCACAGAAAATAGTTTCGATCTGAAATAGGGAGCATATTCCACAATAATGCAAAGTTGTTGCTTTCTATAATGATAATCAATTACACAATTCACTCCTAGACATATAAACAACCCCATGTTCTACGCACGGTTGTGTAAATATCTGTAAGTGAATACAACTGGTTGATAGTCACCTTCTCTGCAATGGTCTTCATGAATCCCCCAAAGTTCCAGCCACTGAACATTCACAATAAGCTAAACATTAGATCTTTGAACCAAAATATGACGTATTCAACACCATTCCTTCACATCCATATGAAGCAAACAGATCGACGATGAGGTATTGTAAACACCTTGACTGAGATTCTCTTGGCGATTCCTGCTCCACGTCCTCCACATCACCATCATGTTCCTAAATGAATAAGAAAGAGAAAACACAGCCTGCTATCAGCAAGATTTCCACTTGCTTACTTTTCAATTGCATCCATGCCATAGTTCGAAATCCAGCCCCAATAAGTGACTATAATACTTCCAGGCCCCACTTTTTTGGAGCACTCCATACATGAGGAGGACTGGATCCAAAAAGTAAGTGGGAAAGAAATTATGGCAGCATACGACCACTCCAATATTTCCACCTTCACATTCTAGATTCAAGCAAGAAAATCCCATAGCCGAATCTAAACCCATAGCCATAGCCATGTCACTGAATCCTCAACTGCAAATTACAGTGTGCGCATGTCTCGATCTATAACATAATATTCTATAGACATTGCAGTGTCGAAACGGTATTTCCCCAATCTAGGGTTCCTAAGGAAGACAAAGTATTGTGTCAACAGATAGCGACAATAAATGGAACTGAGACAAAAAGACTGCTGTAAATGTGGTAATAGCATATATTGAAGGTTCTCTTAACTTGCGAAGAGTGAAAGATATCTCACATTCATTATTCACGTACAGCTGCGAACTGCGGTTGATCAATTACAACTGCTATCTTTCATCTAACATTCTCTAACTTTCATTTCAGCTGATCATCTGCACATGTACCAGCTAATCATTCGCAACTAAAGCATATATTCCATCCGGACTTACCGTGACAATCTGCTCAAACAATGCCAACGGGTCGTTAGAAGTTGAAGACTCTTGATTACGGGCCAAGTGACAGAGAATTGTTAGCGAGGGGTACTACATTGTCCGTACCTCCTGGGACTCGGCACGAGGTGACGATGACTCAGAGGTGGATCCGAAAAGTCCACCCGAGAAGAAACCTCCGATTGGATTCATTCCCATCATATTTCGCTTCCTCGCAAATTCGTCCCTGACCTAAGCACACGAACGACTGCAAATCGCGTGTTCCAAGATAATCTCTTCCTCGAATAGTAAAGCCTTTTAACCTCCTATATCCCCCCTTTCTCCTCCAAACCTCTTCTCCAAAGACTACCTGGACTTCTTCTTCTTTTTCCCAATCTGGTGACCAAAAATTCGGCACGCGTACTTCCAAAAAGAAACAGTAACAACTCGGCCTCCGACCTCTAATGTCACCGAGCGTAGAACCTGCCGCCAAATGCGATCCCGAACCCCCGCCCTAAGGCGAAACTGCGTCTTCGAAACAGCACGTTAGACCGTCCAAACGGCTCCTACCCCTTCAGAGTCCGTTTCAATCCGCCACTACAGTCCCGGAAACGCAGAGCTTCGATTCCGACGCCAAAATCACGCTCAGTTTCTCCCGGAGTCAGTTACTTCGGTGTTCACGGCGTATTCGCTCTCTGGGGCTCAAATGGGCATGAAATTTGGAGTACAGAAGCTCAAACGAGAACACGGCACGGCATGCATCAATCGAAAGCTAGCGGAAGCGGCCAAACGCAACAAGATTGGACATGACGTGCCCCAAAAGAGAGGTCATCTGCGGAGCTTCCGGGACAGTGGTATGTGACGCACAAGGGTTGCGAGGAGAGCAACCAGGGTGAGAATCATGGGGTGGGTCTGCAATGTGAAGTCCCGGCGCCCGGCCTCAGCCTCGCACCCGGTCTTCGTCAATAATTCGGACGGACGGACCATTCCCTTCTCCAAATGTTGGGCGGGAGAAACGGAGGTGGACGCTAACTTTCAGTTGTCACAAGTTGACTCTAAAGTCAAAGGGAGTAACTTAGGGTTTGCATTGACAAAAGCTTAACTTATAATCTTCACAACTGATCATACTTACTATAATTAAAAAAAATTATTTTAGTGGGTCTTACTAGCAATTGAAAGTGGATTCCTATGCACTTCAATATGCATTATTTAGACATCATATGAATAAAATTTCGAATTTTGAAAGTACTGTCTCTCAAAGTACCAAAAAATAATAGTAGGCTTTCATAGACTTTCATAATCTGATTTTTGTACTCCTCATGTCATCAATATCTCAAAAAAGTGGCATTTTCGGTCCAAATGTCAAAGTCGCATTTTGAAGATGTTTATATATACATTAAGAGCATCACCACCCATCTGCTAAAATGTACGCTTGGCTTGGCTTGCAAAATAGGGGCCATCCAATTTGCAAGCCAAACCACCCCACCCATAGCATGCTATAAGTTTCAAAATTTGGACCATTTTGTAAGGTCCATCCAATGGGCTATAGCGTTAAAGGTCTCTGCTTTTCGGGAAAGTGTTGGTGCTCTTATCTCATGCGGTTTGCAAGCCACACTTTGGCTTGCAAAACAAACTAATTTTGCAAAATGGATGGGGCAATTTTGTAAGCCACCTTGGACAAGTCATCCACTTTGCAAGACAAGTAGGGATGTTCTAAGATAAACTAGCCTATTATCACCCAAATTCAATTTTCATGTACCTCTAGTGCCCTCATGTACTACTAGATAGGGTTGTTCTGTCAAACACATTTTGGGATTCGGGTGTCGAGTTGTTTGTCTGACGTTGCATGTTGTATAAGACAAGTGTCATGTATACTTGACAATTTTGTTGAATAAGCCCTTATTCTAATAGTAAAGACAATTTGAAATCTCACTTTAGTTATGATTCATAATATAGAATGTAATAAGTGATTATTAAATTGAGACACTTCAATAAAATGAAACTCAAATATGGCAAGATTGAAAATAGAAAGTGATTTATTTCAAAGTCAACCTTAAGGTTGACTTTATTAGATGGATGAGGGGATCTACTAGACGTGTTGGACGTCGTGTTCGTCGTGTTGTCAAGTTGCTTGGGTGAACAACCATGATAATACTAGACATACATGGAATTTAAATTTGGGTGATAATAGACTAGTACACATTTTTGCATCTTTTTGTAGATAAGGGCTAAATTCAAATAAGAGTGATAATAAGTTGGTTTATTTTATAGAAAGTGATAATAGAGTGATAATAGTTTATATAGGACCTTGCTTAAAAAGTGAGTCACTACTATTGGGGCACATCTTCTTGTAGTGTAGTAGCTTGTTTGAAAAAATGATTTCCACCTAGGGTTAGGTAAAATTTTAAACCCTTCAAAACCAAAGGCTTTTGGTTTCATAATGGCCAGTTTGATGGATCGAATTCATATTAGAAAAATATCACCTAAATTAGCCAAATTGCATGTCACAGGAACATTACATGCATTCGACACATGGCAAAATAATTAAAATTGGACAATAGAAAGTATTCATGTTACCTACTTCATCTTTGAATGTAAAATTCTAAATGTCCTAGAAAAGGGGTATTTCAACATTTTCATTTTCAATAAATAAATCATAGTGAAAAAAACTAAACATTGGCAATTTTTGAGGATTTGATGGTGATGAGATTTCACAAAAAAAATGAACTTGAAACCATCTTCAATATTCAAAAGTATGCGTGCCATAGAGCCCCATTTTTGGCATATTTGCACAGACATGGAGGACACAAAATAATGTATTTTTTGATGCCCCTCAATAGAAACATGTCCAACTAGTGTAGGAATAGACCACCAAAATTTTAGTTCTAGATCAATAAAATTTGGATACTCCTCAGTACTAAAAACAAAAAAAAATTGAAAATAAAAAAATGAGAGAAATTAACTTTAAATATAAAATGGGTTTTAAATTTTTTTGAGAAATGAGGGATATGCAAGAAAAAAAATCAAATTCATTGGAATCATGCTTCAAAAGTTATAGCAAAAGACAAAACTAGTTTGGTAGAATGCTACAAAAAATGGTCATTCTCAAGGGTTGACTTGCCCTACAAAAACACTTTGAACAACCCGTATTCAATGTTTCACCTTCCTACTTGTACATTAAGCACTTCAAGGCTCAGCATGTATAGAAATTATCCCTACTTATGGGACGTAATGCCTTTATAATAGTGCCTGGCACTACTATTGTGGGGAGGTGTGTGTACTTAACACAACGGGACGCCCTCACACAAGGGCCTCTTGTTGTGTGAGGGTCTTGCCCTTGAGGCTTAGGCTCTAGTCCTCGCCTTCGAGGTAGGGCCCTCACACAAAGGGAGGCCCTCGTATAAGGGCATCCCACTATACACAATATTTGGAGTCAAAGGTCAAACCTAGGAACTTGCAATACCTATTGAGGGTCATGATTTCGTTCCTTAAGGGATTGCTAATGTCTAGCCTCATAACTGCAGAGTATTGTCAAGCAAATGCATAACTTGATTAGCCTTGTTTCCTTTCAAGCTTTGTATTTGTATAATCGCTACATTAAGATTACTCCAAAATCTCAAGCCAGATTTGAAGATCTAGAGTGACACTACATGGGATATAGAGGCGTCTCGAGAGGCCTAGTATCTCCTTAACTAATCATCTTCTTATAGGAGAATGCTTAGTGTGTTAGTTGCTAGCCTATACATTTCTTAAATTTCGAATGTACATATGTTATAAAATCCTTGCAATATATCTCTTGAAATTAGTTGGTACTTGTGGATTTTGAATCCCTAGGTATTGGATAAATGTATATATATGGGGAATTTATTTTTAATACAAGAAGTATTTCAAATTCAACCAACTAAATGTCTATTTCAATGTTGTATGTTTTAGCCTTTCATTGAATTGTACTCCTTAGGGCATGTTTAAACTAAAGAAGTTTGGGTTAAAGCCCAAAGAATGAAGTGATTGGATTGGAAGATAGCTATGGTAACTAGCTTTGGGGTTTACACCAAATAGAACTAAGCCACTAGATTCATTTGGAGGATTGCTAGAAAGAACCTCTACTTAACTAATTATGGAGTATTGCACACTCCATAAATAAAAGGGCTAGTAGCCAATATCACATTTTCTACTTAAAGCAATAAAAACTTGTGGATTAGAAAGGCAAATACATTGATGATATGAAAGCTACCTTGTGCATTTAATTAAAGATAAGACATAAACTAATGTACATTTGTTGTTTGGTAGCTAAAACATAATTGAATTATTAAGCTACAACACTGACTATCAAACTATAAAAGTACAAATTTTGAACTACCTAACTACAAAATTATAGAATTCCAACTAAGGAACTATAGTTTTTGAACTATAGGACTACAAAACATAGGAACTAAAGCCAACTTATTGGTTGGCAACCAATTCATTTCCAAAGAACTAGTCACCAGAAAATTTCCTACTAATCAAGTTGTCTTTATTCAATGGATTTTGCCACCTCATAATGAAATTGACCAAGCCTTTGAGAAAACTTCAAATAATCTAAAATAGATTTATAGTTTTCTAAGGGATAAATGAACAAAATAATATCAGCACTAATGTCTGGAATAACACGATTGGTATTTGAAAACGAGAGTTCTTCGACAAATGAAAAAAGAATGTAGCAATGATCTAGAGTCCTACTAAGCAAAAGAGGGCTAACATCGACCATAAGGATGTAGTCCACTATGCAAACCTTCCTAGAACATCACTTGAAAAAAAGTGTAGTAAGCATCTTGTAGTACCAAGGGAATTTTGCATTATCAAGACAAGATTCTCAGCCAAAAATGAATGATAGTCTAGAAATGACATTTTGTGGAAGTAGGTTTGAGAGTAAAGGTCCCATTCCTACATGGGCATCTTTGACCGAATACCCACATGGATCAACATAACAACATTTCAAAAAAGGATTTAAGCCCTTGAAGACACTTCACAATATTTCAATGTGGATTCCAACAATCAGTAAGACATGTGGATCAACATAATAGAGTAATTCGGTAAAACAAAGAACCACACATTTCTTCATGAGATGTTTTGGATTGTTGGTGGATCCCTAGACATAACACATTACAAAGCCCTCCAAATAAGTGATACATTAGGTTCAGTTACAATACAATTAGTGGTATCATTGCGTTGGGGCCAACAAGTGAAATGCTATATCAAAATAGTAACAAGATCATTTGTCATTCTATCAAATGAAGATGCAAAGGACAATTCAATTGAAAAATGCAAGGGTATATTAAGGGCATCTTTATACTAAAAAATTCGGGCTCCAACCCATGAATAAAATTGGTACCTTGTTCAATGGATGAGACCATTGTAAGTGGAGTACCATGCTTGAAACAAGGGACTTATAAGTAGGTATGGTAGAACCACCCATGACCATCTAGGCCCCATGGTCAATACATAGGTAATGGGAAATTCAACAAAGAGATGATTGATAAATAACCATTAGTTTCTTGGTTTCCCACTATCTTCTAGCCTTTAGTGTTATGACACATCTGCTTAGTTTTGAGAGCAAATTAGTCTTTATGATGAGCAATGATGAAAGAATCTACGTGTTGGAGATGGGTGAAGGCCAATTTTAGGCTTCTAAAATTCATAATAATTTGAATTTAAGGAAAAAAATTATGAAAATTTGACAATGCCCATCATTTCTATCTCTCTACAAGGCAAAAAAATTAACAATGCCTTCTACTACTCTAGATCATGCACAAAATGCTTAAGTGTTTGGTAATGAATAGTTCTACTATGGTGGCCAAAACATTTGGTGTAAGCCAAAAGAGTTGAGTTATGACCCATTGTGCACTTGAGTTGAATATTTTAAGTAGAGTTATCCGTAGAAGCCTTTTTTAGATTTATGCCATAGTTATGGAACCTCTTGTAGTCAACACTACCCTATAAGTTTGTATGTCGTTATGTTTTGTCTCTCACCATTATTCAACTATTGTTGATGATTTTAGGCCAAAAATAATCCAAAAATAAGCAATAAATAAACATGTATTATTGGTTTAAGAAATGCTTCTTGAATCTCCTCTTGGCCTTGGGTACTTCCAAGACTTTCCTAAAAAATACTCCCCTTTGGTCTAGAAAGTCACTATCCACTTCGGCCATGTAAGATTCCAACAAGGACTTTCATCCATTGAAAAAATAATGGGCTACAACCCACTCCACATGCAATTTTTTTGGAAATATTGTTAAAATTAAATTCAAGAATGGATCCAATGCATTAAGTTTTCAAGAATTTATTAAGATTGCCCACAAATAAGAAGCTTTATAACTTTCACCTTACTTATCCAAATGGAATGAATCAAATCTTTTAACATATACAGAAATATAATCTATAAGAAATATATATATATATATATATATATATATATATATATATATATATATATATATATATATATATATACATATGTAAATTATTTAAATTTAAATTTAAATTTTTTATAGCTCACCTTCGCCTATTTTGTGGCATAACTTTTGTTCATGGGCATTGATTGAAAGAAAAATTATCTTCCTAAAACGCTAATTAGTTTTTCTAAGTATCTAATTTTTAAAAATATCTTACTAAAAATTGAGATTACAATTACTTGCCCAAACCTTCAAGAGTCCCCCCAAGAAACTCTTAGGACTTTAGGGGTTAACACTAAAAAATCAAGTTTGGAATATACCTTTGGAGAGTCCTCAACTAGGGATGGAGTAGAGAGTAAATGTCATGCCATTTCAACTTTCAAGTTGAAGAAGATATTGGACCTCAAAGATTTGTCTATAAACTTTGGAAAAATAAAATAAAAATAAGAAGTAAAATTTATAATTGTGGATACAATATAGTGAAAATTAGTTGTACCTATACACTCATACAAAATTGCTCTTTCTATTTATGTTTTTAGGGATTTTCCTTATGACATTTTTCATATAATATTATGTTAAAATTTGTTAAACTTTTTTAGAAAAACTTATAGGAGAAATTTTTTAATAAGATTTTACAAAAAAATGACAAAAGAGTGATGTTTAATTTTTTGCTTTTTTTTGGCAAATTTTGGATAAAGCTTGTTCACTCCTAAGAACCAAGGCACATTCTAGGCTGAAATTTTCAAAATGGACATTGAGAAAGAAACAAAATAAACCTGTTCAAATTAGAAGGTTGTCTCGTTTGAAATTATACTTATTTTTTCTAATGCTAACCAATAGGCCAACGGAGTGCAAAATTTGTACTACATATGGTTAGTTTTTTCAATAGTTGCATCCTACATCATACTTTAGAAGTTGAAGAGGAATTCTATACATGTTACTTGAAAGTTGTCTACTTTGCCCAAACAACTTTGGGCAATATGACTTTTGATTCTTGACATCTAATTAGAAAAAAAAATACTCTCACAAGGGAGATACATGTCCACATCTTGTGGCAAAATTTCAGAAAAATTCAATTAAAAATGACTTCATGGGAATTTCCTTGAACTTTCAATTGTCCTTAAAATAGACACTTGAGAATGGGCATTTAGGAGTTAAAGAGTACATTAAACTTAAAAGTTTTAACACATTAAACAAATTGTAATAAAAAATTGTCAAAGGGAAAATCTTGGGAACATAAATAAGAAGGGGACTTCCAACTTCTGGAAAACTATTTTTGACATTGGACATGAAGTCTTTAGTTGGTTTTAGTTTGACAAAAAGGCAAAGCTACTTCTACAATGAAGTCTCTCCCTACCCACATAGATTGCGTGAAAACATCATGAACTTTCGCATAAATAATTCCAATTATTGTGGAAGACTTGAAAATTCATTTCTAATTCTAGACTTCCAAGTTATATGCAAATTGGAAATGAAGTTCTATGTTTTCTAGAGTTGGAATTGTTAGTTTGCCCATTGTTATTTGATGCTTTCACTTCTATGTGAGTAGGGAGAAACTTCATTCTAGGAGTAGCTTTGCCTTGTTGTCAAACCAAAAGCAACTAAAAAAAGTTCCCAATCCAATAATTTTCTAGCAATTGGAAAGTTACCTCCCCCACATTTCACAAGCCTTTCCCAAGATATTTTCTAGCCATCAGTTTCATTCCCCTTTTGCAAACATTACATTACACACTTCCATATAGAATTTTGACATGATTTCTTTTCTCTTTCCTGCAAAGTTCAAGTCCAATAATTTTCTAGAAGTTGGAAAGTCGCTTCTCCCTCACATTTCACAAACCTCTCTCTAAAATTATACCAACCATCAATTCTGATTCTCCTATTGCACACATTACATTACACTCTTCCATGTAGAATTCCGACATTTCTTTTCTCTTTCCTGCAAAGTTCAAGTCCAATAATTTTTTAGAAGTGGGAAAGTTGCCTCCCCTGAATCTCTCCCTAAAATTATGCCAGCCATCAATTCTGATTCTCTTCTTGCACACATTACATTACACACTTCCATGTAGAATTCCAAAAAAAAAAATTCTCTTTCCTTCCCCCTACAAAGCTTGGCCCCAATTTATTTATTTATTTTTGGAACATAGAAGTCACCGCCTGCTGTTGCAGCCTGCCTTGCGGAAGCGAAGGAAGAAAGAAAGGGGCCCCATATCCACAGTCATGCACCAGATGGACGGCCAGCGCCAAGTGGATAACAAATAGACGGTGCACACTCTCCTTGGCCGCCCCTATCACCGCCCGGGAAGTCCCCTTGCCCGCACAAATGCATAAATCCCTTCCCAAAGTCTGTCCACCTCTCACTCCACCTTGTCTCCGAAGGGGCTTTAACCTCGTGTCGTTGCAAAATTCCCTTTGGCTATGGCGTGCGCTATGATGGCTGCAGCCTCCGGCGTCGTCGCCTCCCCGGCCGCCATCGCCCGCCCCTCCACTGCTACCGCCACCGCCACCGCCACCGCCACCTCCACGTCGTTGGCTGTGCCCAAGGCGTTCTCCGGACTCGGGAGGAGCTTCGGTGCCCGTCTCGCCTCCTCCAATGTGGCCCTCGCCAAAAGAAGCGCTGGAGCTGGAGTCAAGGCTAACTCGCAGCGGAGAGGCGTAGTCGTCGCTACTGCGGTGAGTCCGTGCATTCGTGGAAATTTTGAAGTGGTTTGTGGAGAAGGGGATATTGATATTCGCGATGTAGTGAGGTTTTGGTTTGGGCCTTCGTACTCTTGTGGCTTCACCAAAGGAATGTGAAGCATACCTGTGTCTGGTTTTGGTGGATGCTTTCTTGTGAATTCGTTTTTATAGTGTTTTATGCTAGGAATAGGGATTTTGATTTTTGAGATGTCATAAATAATCGGGCGGTTTTGGTCGAGGCCGTGGCACTCTTGTGGTTTGACCAGAGAATGCGGTGCCTATGTCTGGTTTTGGTGGATGTTTTTTTGTTGTCGCAATGGTGAATTCGTTTTTGAAGCGTATTTTGTTGGGAATAAGGATATTGATACTTGCAATGTAATTATTAATGGAGCGGTTTTGGTCGAGGCGGTGGTAGTGTCGTGGTTTAACGAGAGAATGTGAAGAATAATGTCTGGTTTCGGTGGATGCATACTTCTTGCTATTGTGAATTCCTTTGTAAAGTGTATTTAGTTGGGAATGGGGAGAAGGATATTTGCGATGTAATAAATAATGGAGTGGTTTTGGTCGAGGTTTTGGATTGACGAGAGAATGTGATGAATTATATCTGTTTTGGTGAAGAGTTGTTTGTTGCAATGGTGAAATTTTTTTGAGTTTCGTTTTCGTTGAGTCTGGGGTTTTGATATTTGCTATATAATATATGATGGAGCGGTTTTGGTCGATTCGTCCGTAGCGCCATTGATACTCTCGTGGTATTATCGAGTGAATGTCAGGAATTTTCTGTGGTTTTGAATTTTAGTGGGCGTGTATGTGAGTGTAAATGGAAGGACATGATTGAGCGAGTTTTCGGTGCGGTTCAGGTCGAAAACTGCCTCGCATGTTTCGATTGATGTCCAACATCCGATGTAATTCAATGAGACTTATTACTTAATTGAAATTCATCAGTTAATTGGAGCAGATTTTAAACTTGCTAGAAACAATGGGCGAATGGTCTGATGGTGACAATATAAACGCTGGACTTTTTATTCGTTTCTGGCGGGGATTTTCAACTTCAAGAAGATGAGCACAGGTCGCATGTAGAATAAATTTGAAATTCTGGGAGAAATTGATTGACATATTGGCGGAAGATGCTGTTTGGTAATAAGGGAAGAGACATTAAACTCTCCTATTGATGTACATTAAACTCTCATATCGACGGAGACTGAAGACTACCACATTGACGGAATTCGCTGTTTGGTATTGGAAACTGAAATTTCATATTGGATTGCGGGAGAACTGTGACATTGTAGCTGGCGTTCTTCAGCGATTGTGTCAAAACCTATTGTTGCACGAGTCCTGCTCAGTTTGGGTAGACGAACTTTGGCACTGTATCGAAATCAGGACGTGGCCTCACTATCAGTAATGTGATTTCGCTTTCTGAGGGGTAACAAGCTCCTGTGGTTTCTGGTGAATTGGTCTGTTGTCGAGGATAACACTGAACCTTGGGATCACGTGAGTTTACGAATTAGTCAGGGCTCATTCACAACACATATTATCAGTCTGTGGAATCTACTATTGGCCTCGAACGGTTTCGCTTTGCCCTTTTTCATCTTTACTTTTTGGATCTGTGTGCTTCGAGCGTATTGAGGGGAGATTGTAATTCGGGATTCAGGACCTGCAGAAAACTAAATCTGTTACACGTCTTGTGTGTCCAGGGTCAATACGAGCCACTCATCGGTAACATTGCGCCAGACTTTGAAGCAGAGGCTGTGTTTGACCAAGAGTTTATTAAGGTATGGTTTGAACCTTCTATTCGAGCTTTATCTTCTGGAATTTTCTTCATCTCGTCAATGACTGGTGACTGTTTTCTGAGCATGTGAGCGGTTTTCCAATTACGGTGCTGTAATACAAGAAATGTTGCTGTTCTTTGCTCCTGTATGATGCCGTTCTATCAAACTCTAAAATTCAAACACAGGAATATACATTTGCTTGAAATACTACAAACTTAACCTGCTATAAACGAAGGAAGTTGCTCATATGTTCATCCATATTTAGACTGACAGACTTTTTTCAAACACGCAGATCAAGCTCTCTGAATACATTGGAAAGAAGTATGTCGTCTTGTTTTTCTACCCATTGGACTTCACATTCGTGTGCCCAACAGGTATTAATGCTACTTCTGTGATGGTGTTTAAATACCAGCTATTCACCTTCGTGAGGAATGATTATATGTTTATGGAGCTAAACATTCTGGTAATTTTTTTGAATGCTTGTATATACACATTGGTATATATATTTTTCTTTCCGAGATTTTAGTCCCCGTTGCCCGAGTGCATGTGAATGAAGCTCGCATGTTCTTCAAGAGTATTACGAGTAATGAAAAGAATCGTGCGCTTATAATGGGAGTTGGTGCCTGCAGAAATTACTGCCTTCAGTGACCGGTACTCCGAGTTCGACAAGCTTGACACTGAGGTTATCGGTGTGTCAACCGACAGCGTGGTAATTATACCAACCTCTTCCGTCTCATTGTATTTTGTTTGAAGCGAGCTGCATTGTGAGTGTGTTCTCCTAATATTTGCAGGAGCTTCTCTTTGTGACTCCACAACATTCTTGAACAGGGAGGTTGGGGGGTCCATCTACAGTGTCACTGTAACAAGAAAAATTTGTGTTACAGTGGCCCACATTTCATGGGAAGCAAAGGGTCCCCTAGCTTGAAGTTTAAGAATGTTATGTGAAGCTATGGAGACGTTCTGGGATTGTCCCGTCTATAGGGTTAGGAATTATTTGACAGTCGAGCTATGCATTTGCTCATGAAGTATTCATAGTTTTTTCTCCATCTCTAGGTATCTTATTTTCACACTTTCTGCAGTTCTCGCATCTTGCGTGGATTCAAACCGACCGGAAGACCGGTGGCCTTGGCGACTTGAACTACCCCATTGTTTCAGACATTACCAAGAAGATCTCGAAGGCCTTCAATGTCTTGATTCCGGACCAGGTAAAGTACATGGTTTTTAATATGTATCAGTACACCCCGTTGCAACGTAAATCCTTGCAGCGGGCTCCATTCTAGGACTCCAGAACATGGATGGAAAGGTCGGGACATTGTGTATGTAATATAATAGGTGATTCTGAAATACTGTAATCTTGTATAGATGCAGTTCCATGTGAAGTCTACCCTCTATGTGAGAGAGGCAATGAGTCGTAACTAATACAAATTTCAACTTTCGTAAAGTTCCAACATTCTAACACTAGGAGGAAGCAGTAGACAATATATTTGCAACTTCGTGAGTCCGGTCCATTAAAGGACATAATTACTAATTCGCAGATGAGATGGAAAGTTGTTATCTCATCTTGGCAGTTAATACAATAAACGACTTTTTTGACGCATGTCAGTGGTATGGACTTAATACAGGAAAATAGAATAATAGAAAAAATATCGATTACTAAGAAGGAATGAAGAGTTTCTCTGAAGTTACAACTGCGCAGTTTTGCCGATTTTCATCATTTGCTAACTGACCAATTTCACGTTTCATCACTTCTAATCCAGGCCATGATTTTTTTCTTTGCAGGGCATCGCTCTTAGGGGGCTTTTCATTATTGACAAGCAGGGTGTCATCCAGCATGCGACTATCAACAACCTTGGTATTGGGCGAAGCGTTGACGAAACTCTTCGCACATTGCAGGTATGACTCTAAATTGACTAGATAGTCGTGTATTCTTAGGCCTGAGTTCAGTACCGTTTGCTTTCCGATTCTTATACTTCCCTGACAGTCAACATTTGTTGGCTAGTTGCTACACCTCGATTTTGGTCTGATACCCCTTTGAATGTCACAGGCTGTGCAATACGTGCAAGACAACCCAGATGAGGTCTGCCCCGCCGGATGGAAGCCCGGAGAAAAGACGATGAAGCCCGATTCCAAGCTCAGCAAGGAGTATTTCGAAGCCATCTAAGCAACTAGACACTTGGTTAGTTACCTTCTAGGAGCTGCTGTTCATTGGAATTCTTCTGTGAATAGTTTGTCTTCTAGGCGTTACCGACAATAGTGATGTTCATCTCTATTGAATTTGAGCGAAACAATTTTGTGCTGTATTGGGCGTTCTAAAAATCCGTAGACAAGTTGTTTCAGAGGTCTGTACCAAAGGTGCCCGTGAGTTCTCATCAGCACAATTGAGGCTTTTTGTATAATCCACAACGCGTTGGTCGCTGTTCTAGCAGGATCTTACTCCGTGTAGAACTCTCTAAAGTAGAGTAACAAAGTTTAAGTCAAATGAATTTTGCATACAAACAACCCATTCTCAAATGCAATCGTATGCAATTCCTACTCTATTACATTCTTATGCAATCTCAATCAAGCATTCCGAGCTTCAATTCATTAAAATTGAACTTCTTTTGAGTTTAAAATAAATTATATCTCTTGATCTTACATGATAAGGAATAATTGATTGGGAACCGTTACTGATGAATTTTCAAAATATGATCCGGAAAGGATCAGACTATGACCACTTTGGGCCTATAAACACCATGATTAGGAGCCCAACATTCAAGCTGCAGTAAACTACTAAATTTTAGGAAATTTTTGAATTTTTGAATTGGAGGAGAAACTAGTCAGACATAATAAACTTCATATCAATACTTAGGCTCATATTCAGAGAAGATGATTCTTGTGGTTGAAAATTGTGAATTGGCGAAATACACAACAAGGTGATTCACAAATGAAGCATCTTCATATGTAGAGAAATATGAAATCTTTAAATTTGTGGATTTGTGAATATGAACTTCTATATTCTTCAAATTGAAAATTAAAAAATTGCAATTTTCTATACATTTGAATTTTTTAATTTGTAAATTAAGAGTTGTAGTTTGTCAATTTTTCAATTCTTCAATCTTATCTTTTATTAAATTTCAACACTACAGCTTTAATGTTCTTCCTACTACTATCATTTACATTTAATTAAAATTTGGATAGCTTGAAATTGTAAAATCATGAAATATATGAATTAGTGAATTTCTAATTTTCTCAACTTCAAATTTTAATTTGATAAATTATAACTTGAAAATTGATGAATTGATAAATTTGATATTTTCTTAAATTTTGATGTTTAAAATTTGAAACATTATATGTTTTGCACTTATATTTCCAAATTTTTGGATTTTCAATTATTCAATTTCAAATTTTGAAAACTTGTTAATTTATAAAATTAAGTTATAGAATTTGTGAATATGTGAATATGTTAAGAATTTTTTTAATTTAAAATCAATTGAAATGAAACAATGTTTAGTACCAAATTTTTATTCTTTGCCAAGCTGCAATCAATAGAACTATCTTTGGACCAACTCAACTAGTTTTCAAAAAGTTGTGTTGTTGGTCTGAGATGACCCTAAACTATCGGATGATGGTGGAAAGGTACCCAAACCGAATGGCATTGTTGCAGGTTCAATACTTGGTTGTGACAGGGTAGTTTATCTAGTGTGAAATCAGCCTTTTTCCCTGACAGAAACCCTTGCAGTGTGTTCTTCAACACGCTTGTGTCAAAACAAAAAACAAAAAGTTGTATTGTTATTGGCGAGTAATGCCCCATCTACTAGTAATATTACAGATTGCTCTGTTTAACCCTTAAATGACAAGCTAGTAACTATGGAAGAAAGCGATTTGTGAACAGTATGCATGTTGTTGCTAACCGCAGTTGAATATATTGTTTATGCAATGAATAGTGACTGGAAAAGTATGCTTTGCCTACTGCCCTCATGGAAATTGAAAGAAGGGTAGTAATGGCTCTATGACTGTCCATATGAATCTCCGTGACATTTTCTTGCAATTTACACCACCTAATAATGAGAATGCATTCAATGACCCTATTCTTGGACTTCTCTGACGCAGCAGAACTGCATTACCACTTTCACAAAAAAAAACCGGATGAAAAAAGCTTTTTTAAATCCATCAGAGAGGTTTTTGACATTCATCGGACACAAAACGTCCGTGTCGACGTTTAAGGGTTAATGCAATATCTAGTGCCTTAGATGTTCGATAGTAGGCCTGTCTACCTTATAGAAGAATTTCTAACTCTGAAATTACACCAATTTATCTAAATTAACACAATCTGTGCTCAGAACTGTGTTCTCACATGCTCTGCCGATCGCATGTTCACTACCTGGAGATTCGCTCTCCAGACAGGACGGACTAAGATTTCCGATCTGCTCTATTAACTTTGTGCAACATAATTTTATGCTGTTTCTAGCCCTCCAAAATTCAGTCATCTAGAATGGAGCGTTGAAAATAATACAATTTCATTCAATTGATTGGGTACTATCGCATTTAGACACTGAGCAGCTTGCATCGCAGTCGTTTAACAGTGCGTGCGAGAAACTGGCCAACTCTATCCAGGATCGCAGGTCTAAAATGGATGACGAAATGGAACAGAATTCAAACAGAAGGTGAAGCGGCGCCTCAGACGCTCAATCTAGTATAGCCAACTTTAAAATAGTGTCAAGAAGAGAGAAAAGAAAACGAGGAATCTCCAAGTGAAGAGGTGCAAATGCAAAGTATGACATCAAAACCTCGACCAATAAGCTTAAATCAAGAATCATAATACACTAAGATTACTCTGCGGAAACCGCACTCTTGCAAATCACAGTTGAAAATACCCCTGCCTGCCAGTAGAAACTGAGGCTCTGAACTTTGCAAAATCCCTGACGTGCGTTCCTTAAAAGCTACGCAATTCTACTTCGCCCGAATTGAGGATCTACAGGAGTCTAAAATTGTACAAAAAAACCCAATCCTCTGTACCAATCAGAGTCAGGACAGGCGGAGCGCCTAAATTACTAGTCTCCACTTGCACATCCATGACAACCACAATGGACGCACTCGATCACCTTCTCTTCTCGCAGATGCTTGGGCACTCGGCATACGCAAGTCGTTCCATAGTTGTGATCACGGGGTTGAATACACCGCAAACAACACAAACGCTCGTAACCGGACTGCCAAATGCGCAAAAAATCACAACAACATTAGACATCACTACAAATTAGTAGAATGTAATCAAACTCTAATTCACAATCACACTGTATAACAATAACAACTTAAATTCAAATGTCAGACCAAGTTTCCGTTTATCACGACATTTGATTCAGAGTGTACAAGCTCAAGGAATGTGTACAATATCCGAAGCTATCGAGAGACACGAGACAAGACCCCTCCATTTCATACTTGCAATTCAAGAACGGCCATTTCACACATTGTTAAAGCAATATACCGAAAGATTCAGGACAACGACTATGCACTGTCCAGACCTGATGTGCAACACGGTAGAATGAAGTTTACGTGAACTGCTCGAGGTACGAGGTACTTACTTTTTTCCATTTCGCGATGAGGTTCTTATCAGCATGGCCTTGATCTAAGCAGAAGTCGAACAGCTCCCTGGTAATGGCTTTCCGCCTGTAAAAGAGATCGTAGATATAACGGCTCTTCTGATGTGAAATTTTAAAGATTGGCCACAAAGCCTCGCACTTCCTCTTGCCTTCATGGGTTTCATTTTCAGCTGCACGCCACAAAATTACATTCAAAAACCTCGACCTTGAATACCTGTCCAACTCCAGGCTCCTTAAGATTTGAGATGCACAGTATAAGCGGAGAAAACAAAGAAAGGAGAATACTCATAACTATTTCTCATATTAACTCAATGCAGAAGTTCCCTAAAACCCCTAAACCCCCATCAAACATAGCTTAAAATTTGAAGACAACAGAACGTGAGTGTCAAAGGCAAGCACTGATTCTATCCCTCGAAATTGAATAAACGGCACAACCCTAACCTAACCAGAAATTTGAGATGCGAAATACAAGTGGAGATAATAAAGAAACGAGGATATCCACAACTGGTTCTTATATGCACTCAATGCAGAAGTTCCCTAAAAACCCTAAACACTATTTTAACCAAAATCGCTTATTATTTGAAGATTGACTATCAAGGGAAGAGCGCATAATAACCCTCGAAAGTGAAGAAGCTCACACAACCCTAACCTAACAAGAACTTTATTGGATTTTCAAATGCCGGACGAACCGAGAAACCCGAGAGCAGGGCTTACAGACCTTCACGCATCTTCGTTTCCAAGTCGCGCAGAGTCGGCTCGATGAGTTCCCATCCCTCCGGATACACCGTCCGATTGGTACGCACCTTCGGCATCCCTCCAAACCCTTAAACCGCCAAAAAACTCGACTCAGCGCTTGTATTGTCCGCACAAACGAATGCAAAATGCGAAAACCAAAGACTACAGCTGTGATTTCGATCGGTAAGGAAATAGGACTTTGTGAGCAATCAGAATCTTGTGCTCCAAGTTCCTACGGAAGTGTGTGAGACAGAGACGAAACCTGCGTGAGCGCCGCTGCGAAGGGCGTAAGGCAAGGGAGGCCTTGGCAAGGGAAGGGAAGTGGGTACTGGGCAACGGAAAGGAAGGAGTCTTGGCAACGAAGGCCAGGGGGGTCTTGGCAACGAAGGCCAGGGGGGTCTTGGCAACGAAGGCCAGGAGAGTCTTGGCAAGGAAGGCCTGGGGGGTCTTGGCAAGGAAGGCTGGGAAATTTTTCCTCCGCCCGCTGCCCGCTCGCCCGAGCCTGGGCTTACCGCCTCTACTGTGTCAAGAGTAATGGTATTACTCGCAAAATTTTAGGATTATATTTTTTAAACCCTCAGAGGATGCCACGGCCGTTTTTCAGCCAATGAATGATAGAGAATCTTTCTATGTAAGATAGAAGTGTAATTATTCATCCTCAAAATTTTGTGAAAACAAGAGAGGTCATGTATTGTGGTTTGACTTCCAATAAGTGCTTTGGGATTTTATTAAACCAATGATTCATACAATACTGAAAGGGATGATTTCTATAGTTCACAGGCTATTCTTTAACCCTGAAGTGCCCGTCCGACCATATTTGGTCAATTAGAACTTTCAGACTTGTTTTGATATGGGCAATTAAATTCCTTTGACCGTTTCAAATTTTTTTATGGGCAACTTTGAAGGTTAACTATTGAAAACTTCTATTTTTCATTGAAAAAGGTAAGTATTTGATTTTTTAAAGGGCCTCAAAGGCATATATGTACCATAAGATGAAGAGTAAAGCTTTCTAATTATAATTCCAATTTCCTTGCTTTGAACAAAGTTTGGCAATTTGACTTGATTTGAGATCTAAAATATTATACTTACCCATTTGCTTCGATAATGGTTCCAATAGAAACGGTAACTTAGTATTTTCATGATTTTCACCATTGAAAATTTAAACATGCAAGTGTTGATTGGAATTCTTTGCAATTTCTACTTATAAAAAAATTGCATTTCAAACAATTGCAAGGTGGATGGTGTAATGAATTTGATAGCTCTTCATTTGAACTTAAGGTTTTTGCAAGTACATTTTATTGGTTCTAATACAATTTTTAGTCAATCATCTCACCTCTTATCCCCCAAAAATTTATTTGCAAATTTTTGAAACATTGTGGGGAGGGACAACATACTGAAAATAGAAAATGTGTATTTCTCTTATTATAATCTTATAATTCCTGAGCAATTTTGCACTCGAAATTGGAAAGCATGCTAAATCAGTAAGCTCTTTAAACATTTGTGGTTTGATTTTGAAAAACAAAAATTTGCTTTATTGGAAATAACTATAAGTCCATGCTCTTTTTTCATAGTGAAAACACACTTGGAAAATCTTAGGCATTTAGGAGTTAAGGATGAACCTTCAAATAACAAAACCCATGATAGTCAAACCTCACTATCCACCTATGTAGTCTTCATTTGCCTTTCTTTATGAGTGAATTTCTTAATTTTCATTCTTCAAAGATGAAATCCCATGTTTAATATATGTCATAACATTTCAAACTTTTCATGAAAATTTCAAAATTCTTCAAAAGTTTTGAAGAAAGCTAAAGAAAATTCATATCAAATGCTAAACATGATTAAAATATTTGAAAATTTCACACTAGAAGTACATAGCAATATAGAATATTATAGAGTAGTAATTTTAATATACTAAAAAATTTGCATCACTTTTTATTTTGAAACGTAAGTGACTCACTAAATTGATCAATCAATATTAGAGACATTTGCATTTGCATTTATAAAGTCTTGTGTGTAATTGACATAAGATACTTCTTGATAATACTTGGGAGGCCCTTGATCAACATGATGATGTACATATAGTTTCATTGCACTGTAAGTGTCACGACCCTCATCACGAGGCATGTCTATGCCACCTTGGTGAGCAAGGGGGACATTGGAGGTGACTCCCCAAGCCTTGGAAGAGATAGGGTGAAGGAGATTAGGAATCCCGAGCAATTAGAGCATTGTAGCACTTTGATCCGGATGAATTAAGGGGCGTGTTGCACATGCTTGGGAAGCTTGTGAGAAGATGCGTCCATGGGTTCAAAGAATGCGAGAATCCGAGTTGGGAATCAAAAGTTATGGCTCCTCAAAGTTGGTAGTGTCCCGGTTGCGTCCCGAGGCGTAGGGACGTGGGAAACAAGGTTTGGGAGGATTTCTTTGAGCCAAATAGGGCATGGCGCATATCATTGGAAAGCTAAAGAGACAAGATTTCTAGGATGATAAGTCCCATGAGGAAATGAGCTGTGAGCTAAAAGTTATAGGCATCCAAAGAAAGGTGGAGTCTTGGAGAACTACACATCCCGAGGGACTCGTACCTTTGGAGGGTTATAACTTCCTCAATAATTATTATATTGATAAAAGTGAATAGTCCACGGTGATCTACGAAAAATGTAGATCACAAAAATGAACTCGCACTTGGTATTTGAAGCTTGGAGCTTGGAGCTAAAAGTTATCTCGATAGAAAGATCCGAAGTCTTTGGGGGTCTAGTTTGGAGGATACCACTTAGAATTGGATAGTCTTCCAAGATGGGGAGCATCTTGGGGGTTCTTAGTGACCTCTAGTATGGAGGGGCTACCGAACCTCGCAAAGAGTACTATAAGGAGGGGAGGTCTCATTCTTCACTTCTAAATGGTGCCATAATGAACCTAAGTGGTCTTAGGTAGTAAGATTAGTGTTGGAGCCTCACCACCATTTGTGTATTACTATGAAGTACTTATGTACTCTTTGATATTAGTTGGATGGTGTCCCACTCTACACTAGGTCATGGTGTGAGTCCTGTTTGGTGAGTCTTAATTAATAACTTCTGAAATGAGTTGGATTGGGCCTAATGGGGAGTTGAGTCCCATTTAAAGGCGGTTAGCACCGGTGGAGAGTAGTGCCTCCACCAAATGCTTAAACATCAATGGAAGTTCCACCCTACGTCATCAAATGACATGCCCTGTATCTTGTAGGAGTTAAGGGTTGGAATGGAAGTGTTGGGAGTCATGGAGGAATGAAGAACCCCATGACTTCAGTTAGAACCTAACATTGTGGATGCGTGGCATATGCAGTGTTAAGAAAGTGTGACCCTTAGTGTCACTAAAGGGTGAAGTGTTTGGAAAGCACTAGAAGGTGAACTTAGGGTGGTAAGTGTCACTAAGGGGCACGACAGTAAGCTGAGAGATATTCAAGAAGAATTGGAGGTCGGCATGTTATAGATGATACATGATGACCATCAAGAAATATTAATACACTTTGGAGCAACTTCAAACTCAAACTTCAATATTTGGATTATGAGTGGTGATTGATATAACTACTAAAGTTAATGCAAGCAATGAAAAAAAATGTTACAACACAAGCATGTTTACTACCAAATAAGCTTAGAGTAATAGTAAGTATAGGGAATTTCATTCAAATGGCAAATTCCATGCATCATTTTCAAACCACATAGTCTTAACTATAAAAGCAACATCTTAGGCAAGTATAGATTTCAAACTATGCAGTTTAAACTATAAAAATGTCATTTAGGACAAGTATAGATATTAGACCGTATGTATGCTCTAAACCTTGAAAGTGCCAAAGTTATGGAATGACACCATTTTAACAAAATTCCCCATAAAGATGGTAATAAACATTAGAGAAAGTTTGGATTCTCCAGAGGACTACCAGGGTTTGACAAACCAGTCTATTTCTAGAGCCTATTGAAGCTACTCAAGAAAAGGAAATTTTCTAACAAAACAAAGATTCACCTTGTGTAAATATCGAGAGTTCCAAAAATATATTTCAGTTTTCTATTTTCAATTGTTAGAGGGAGGTGCTTCGAGGGTGCTTTCAAATATCAAAACAACATTTGTCACAATCCTAACTAATAGTACTTCATAGTGAATGCTATAACATTTGCAAATGACAAAGTGCAGAAATAGGGAAAAAGTTCCTCAAGCAAAATAAATGTAATACAGTGAGGGTCGCTGTCGACACTTCCTATTAACCCTCCTGAGAGTCCAAACTTTCTCAAATGAGTTTGCATCTTCCTTCTGTCCTGAGTCACTGTGCATATAAAAGATTGCATCTTCCTTCTGTCTTGACTACAATATGTGCTTCACAATTAGGCATTGCATCCTGCAGCTACTTCCATTTGGTTTCTTTTGCAGATAACTTATGAGGTTGGATTCAAAGTACTATTCAGAGTTTGAATTATGAGAGTATCAAGTTGAATTCAGACGGTGTTCATTGATTTTGAATTAAAATTGGCACACATGCATTGCTGACATTCTATAGAGGGATCAATTCTAAGTGAACCGAGTCCTGGGAATGTAGAGAACTCAAAGCATATTTGGTTATGTAGATCACTCCGTGTATGCAAAGCGAGATTTCCTAGAACGTACAGAGCTACATTTGTTGACTGCATTTAATTTGGGCAAGCTGAACGTACAAATGAATGGCCTCCCAATTCCTTGCATATTTCTATTTGTTTGGTGCCATGTACGTACAAGGGTTTTGTGAAGCACATACACTCCGTCTATTGCTCAGACATGATATATCATTAGTGAAAAACTATGCTATAATTATTGAAAAATGATCGATGGATATGAAGGAGGACAATGCTCTCAGTAATCGTGAACATGGCTTGACTTTTTATTTTATAAGGAAGACGTTAACCCTAAAACAAATAATTTGTCCTCGATTATGTCGAGTAAAGGAGTCTTCTGAAGTGTTAAATCGATATGACCTTTGCCTTAATGGATCGTGGTACATTCTACGCAAAATGAACTTCTCCATGCCAGGAACTCAGACCACAGCTCGAAAATATCAGATCCTGCGAGAGGTCTATTGATCACTGTTCTCATAAGGTGCAATGCCAGTACTAAGTACTGAAGGGTGTTCCAAGTATTTGTAGTAAGCAAAACCAGCATATCTTTGGGACAATCGTACGTACAAATCACCCAAACAGACTCCCATCCACTGTCGTTCAAAACTGATCACAGGAAGATCGTGAGGGTGATACCGGGGGGGTATAATATTTCAGTGTGTAACTATACCCCCCCAAAACTTTCTGTTTTAAGACAGAAAGTTTGGGGGGGGTATAGTTACACACTGAAATATTATACCTCCCCGGTATCACCCTCACGATCTCCCTGTGTGATATTTGTCCAGCGCTACTCATACATTAAATTCACGCTTCAGGCGAGCAACAATAATTTCCATGTGCAACTCTCCCATTCCCTCGATGACGGTTTAGATGGTCTCCTCGTCTCTTGAGCTAGAAATGGAATGATGAATCCTCATGCGCTAGTTTAAAAAGGCCCATGGACATCGATCTTGTCTACATCTGCCTTGGTCTAGCTTCGGCTCAATTGCAACCTTAATCACAGGATCAGGGAAGTCCATACGCTCCAGGACGATCGACTGGCTTCTCAGGATCGCAGAGAGTTTCTCCGGTGATGGTATCTTTCAGTCCTGCAGATAACGATCGAGGAGCACAGAAACTGAGTACATGCTCAGATTCTCATGGCAGACACGACTCATAATTGTCCAGCGTTACTCATACCTTAAATTCACGCTTCAGGCGATTAATGCCTAGAGTGGTTGAATTGGGTGTCAGGTATGATACTCACTTCAGATTTCGGGAAGATTGTTTGTACGTGGCTACAGTAGAGTCTGGATCTCGGTAGCCATTTGCTTCCTTTTCGAATGCAGTTTGACGGCCATAGAGCACTGTGCGGAGCTGAAGATGAATTTATTGAAGCCTCTCTCTGCGCTTGAATCTAGACCTCTGCATATAGTATATAGCTTCAACGTCTTCGAATTCAACATTTAGAACTTACTACAGCCTCTTAGTTCCGAAACCTGTGCGCTATTATATGGTACGGTACCAGTGTTGAAATGACTGCACCAAAGCGTGTTTTTTTTTACCAACACCGTGAGATCCAGTCAACCAAAGATTCAGAATTTTCTTCAACCAATCATGCTTCTCGTCAAGAGACAAGTACCTGCAGAACCCGGTCGATTCTCTTCACAAGAATCAAGAGCTCGATCGATTCTCGATCGTCACGACCAAGGGAGCCCTTGGGTATAATTCCACCGCGAGCTCCAGTCAACGAAACAACCTTTTCCATTTCGTCTCCAGATCTTTGTCTTTTAGTCCAGACATGCATGTATAAAAATATGTAAACCATCTTTTCGATGATTCTGTTTAGGGCGTGTACGACACATATGTGGACACGATCCAACCGACTGTCAAAGATGGGTTTCCAATGCCCAAGAATAGCCGCTACAGAAAGAGGTTCTGCAGTCACTGCTTTCGAGAACAAACCGTTTTGCCAGGTGAATTTGCGATTGTTAGCAGCTGTTGCAGCTTGCGCTACAGAACCCATCAAAGTCTAGCTTCACTCGTGTATGGGAACTTACAGTAGATGCAGTAGTGTGGGCAGTTGGGACCTTGCTTTAAACCGTACATCGCCTTGATGGTCTTCATGTCGGCAACCAAATGCCATGATTCTACTATGAATGAGCCAACTCCAGTAACTTCAAGCAGTTGTCCTCATCCTTCGGCCTTAATGAAGTCAGGAATCTTTGTTAAATTAAAAACCCAATTTAGGATTTCATGTGTCTCACGACTCATGTGAGTCACGAAGTATTTGAAAAATGTCCACCGTACCGGCCAGAGTTCCCTCTCTGACTGAATGGAAAAGTATTCCTTGGACTCGGTATTGATTGTATTGTCCACAACACGGTTCATCACGCTTATTGACACCGGGATTGACACTCGTTTCATCTTTTGCCCATGAATCACCTTAACATCGTCCAGTTTTATGACAAAAATGAGTGGTCTAGCCTACCTTGCAACTTTCAGTACACTGGCGAGGAACCATTGTGGTCAGAATTAGGAGTTTGTACTCATGCCATTGCTGAAATTTTTAATTTTTTTTTCCCACATAAAGCGATAAAGACAAGTGTGAGAAACAATGAGAGCATTTGAAATTTTATTTTTTTGACAAAGTAAGAATTTGCTATGAATTTTTGAAGTGTTTAGCCCATCACGACCCAAAAGAATATCTAGACTACCCCAAAACGATCAAAATCTATATCCGTAATGCTCATCTTACACACCTAAAGTAGTCACAGTAATTTCTAACATGGAAGGCCTAAAAAAGTCACTTACTACAATAAAATTACACTGAAAAGTTAGAAGTTCCTGATGAAGTCATTAATCAGTACTCACTCCATTACTATTAAGTGAGACATTGATTGTGACCCACATCTCATTTACTAATAAAACCCATGATGGGGTCTTAAAAAACCCATAATGGGGCCATTTATTAGGTGTCCACTGTGGGTTGTTTTACCTTATAGCTACAACAATTATACAAAGGAGAAAATAAAGGATAACAATCAATACAATAAAGAATAAGACAATCTAATACATTTATTTTTTATGAAGTGGAAAAGTGGCTATATTAAATGTTATAATGGTGCTCTAAATTTCAACAATCACACACATTTTGGGTAGAAAAATATGACGTTAGTACTTACATATCCTATATCCATAATTCTACTTTCATCCACAATCTAATAATTTCATCCAAGATTTTTTTTTAATTTGAAGTTTTCTGGCAATTCTCCGCCTTTACGTACTATTTTGTTCCAAGGGCAAGATGTTGGGTCCATTATTTTGGTGCAAACTGCCGCCAAATCGCCCAATAAAAACACGCTGGTTAGTCCTTGAACATCTACAGTCGGTTCGTTGTCACACACGTACGCACGTACGCAGGATGACTGGCATGCAATCCATGCATGCATCTAATCACACAATAAGTTTTTCTGCCAAATATCATTTTGCACTCAGTCAAATTTCAAGTATACCGGGTACACTTCCCCAAACTTGGATCAGTTGGATGCTCAAGTTACAAAAATTCTGAACTATATGTTATGAATTATTAGTAAACTGTACAATATTCTGCACCAACTGAAGGGGTTAACTATGACGCGATCAGTGTATTAATCTGGAGAAACTAAACCAAGAGAATGTGCGAGTGGTGTCAAATTCTGCTAACTTACTGCAAAGCATCGGCACTGGATACTGGATAGTCATATAGAATTCAAGCATATCCATAATATATGTTATAATTACTATGTTAGATCATTCTACAGAAATCTTCGGGTATTCTCCGTTGAGCCAAAACTTCAATCATGCTTTAATATCACGAGAGAGCTAGGCCGAGTGATTTACAGAAGGAAATCTGAAAATATACAAAAAGAAAAGAAAGGGTATAAAAGTAAGATTTGTCTGGTGACTCTGGTCAAAGTGTGAGTCGAATTGGCACTCCCCAGAAAGAGTTTCCGGCAGTTGGTACAACTATACAAACAGAAATCATATACCAACAATTATGATAAACTTATAATGTTATTATTAGGGAAATAATGAGACTGGTAAAACTCAAAAAAAAATATCCCCAACACTGTATTCAACAGTGCGCCACTTACTATTCCTCCAGGGCTCCACAGAATTCACAGAATCATGGTTGCCTCACTTGGTCGATTATTGACTTACTGTTAGCATCCTCAACTGGTTCCCGGATGACTAACTGGGGAAGAGCTAGCAGTAATTGGCGCTCTCCGTGATATGAGGCAACGTCAATCAGACTACGGCGTGTTGCTTCTTGAAAGCCAAGCTCCTCTTGAGTCGGCTGACAAATTCAAGGACGGGAGTCACAAGCATTTTGTACACTGTGAAAATAATATATAGAAGAAAAAACATAGCATTGGCCACTACGTGAGAACAATAAAGGAAAACAGGAGACGATGACTTGAAATCCTTGCCGGCTTGGTTCATCAATCTTACATCATAACTCCTCAATGACTGGTAGCACAATTATTATTGTTGAACATGAAACAGAATCATAGGATATATATATGAAGAGTCGAAAAGGGCACAACAACAATAGAAGGGAACCTAAAAAGAACGGTGACAGTATATCCACCCGCTGGCCGGTATTGCCACTGCACCGCTGCCGTCCTCCCATTCTACCATTTCTACCTCACTTTCACCACTATCCCCTGTGTCGATCACTATCATCACTGAGGGGTTTAACTTTGAAAGTAAGATTACAAGGCTGAAAGTAGCGCTGGCATAATACCCACTCTCGAGCTACACAAAGAAGAAAGCAGCACCGAAATCTGAAACGTCGGTGACTCCCACCAGTGTGAGACAGTAGCACCTAGATCTGGAACGTCGGTAACAGGCCAACAATACATGAGTACAATATTCACAACAATGTTATCGACTTTCTGTAAGTTAACGTGTCAGGATTATGGTGTCTCCAAATACATATATAGTCCGTAAAAATAAAGGTTCTCTTGAAAACTGAAGGCTCCTCAATACCAAAGATGAACTTCTCTTCAGAGTACGGGACTGAACTGAGGGCAAATATCGTGATATCAACATCATCATCCAAAGACATACTTCTAAGAAGGCAAATTATATGGAATATCTGTCGAAAGAATTACGACACTTGAATTGTAAATTTCAAGAAATCCAAAGAGAATACAGGATAACTCACCGGAAAGTGTTAGACCGTAGAGTTGCACGATGATTCGCTGAACCTGCTCGACGTCTGCATTTCTTTTACAGTAGCAGGCAATATGATGCTACGGGCTGTTCGCAAGATTCTCTTAGCGTGTCCTGCTTTTGAGGCCAGTGTCGCGAAATCTTTCCTGCCTCTCGCGATGCTTCTGTAGTCAAACCGAGTCTTCACTAGGTTTTGTAATCGAGCATCCCGGCGTCTCAAAGTTGCTTTTGCACGTTTCAATTCTAACGCGCAGGTACATAAGGCTTTTGCGTGCGACTCTTTGCTGTTCTCAAGCTCCACCCACAAATCTAATTCCAATTGCACATGGCCATCGCTTTCATCTTTCAATCGGGCATTCAATGAGCGAATGCGACTCTCAGAGGACGCGATCAATTGCTCCTTCTCGACTTTAAGGGCATTGACCTCACACTTCAGCTGCTCAGTAGTTAGCAGCCTCTCTTGATTTTCTCGATATATTCGTGCGAGAGATTGCAACTCCAACAGAGTTGATTGCAACAATCTTTCCTTGTCATTTACAGTACGCATGAGAACTTCCTTTTGATCTCTCAGTATTTGTACTTCTCTCTGACCCTCCAGCAAACGAAGTTCAAGTGCAGAGTCATAGTTCCTGAGACTGTTGATGTAACCCAATAAACCACAGCTCCCGTCACCCACGAACTCCAGCAACCCACTTACTGATCGGAAATTGGGGCGTTTATTTGTTACAGGATGGTGTGGATAAATGGAACCATCACACCACAGATCAATGTTTGATGCACCACGCTCACGATACAGGGCAAAATCTGATTTCGGAGTTTGTTCATGAAGCATGCGACTACGATTGATTAGCGGTGCGTATTTTCTATCGACAGTGGCGGAGAGTTTGTATTTTTCCATTTCGAAATCGAAATGTAGAATTACAGTAAAGGATTTCTGGCTAGCAACAGTGATGGCATTCAGGAACAGAGCACAAATTATAGGACGCTGAAAATTGTGCGAAAAGTGACAGAGCAAACAAGGTGACAAGCCAAGCAATAAGATCGAGCAGGTGGCGCCAAAAAAACGCGGGAGATCAGTCGGACGCGGGAAAGGCAGCTGAAGTGGCACGCGGGAAAACAGGTGCCATCGTTCTTTTACTTGAAGGGCAGAATTTGAACTCCCTGCTCCCACCGATGGATATCTTATGATGACAAAGAATCTTCTTATGTAGGACAAAACTGCAATTGTTCATCCTTGGAATTTTGTGCAAAAAAGGAGAGATCTTGCACATTAGTTTGACCTCCAATGAATATTTTTGGATTTTTTAACCCACAAGGATGCCAATTTCCACGGTTATCAATCTGTCCTTTAAATCTTAAATGCACAAGCCGCATTTTTCGGCAACATGATAGTGATTTTCTAAAATTTGGTACTTGTATTAGAAAATAATGGAAGTTTTGAAGCGTTTTCGTTGAAAACATAGTCAAAATCATTTAGGAGTTAAAGGACACAAGCCCCCATGACCAAGGTAGTCATCAAAACTGCTCCAATTATTGAACCAAGAGGTGCATTCTTTATTTCTACAATCAACAAGGATGTCATCCATTGACGACTTTTGGGTCTCTATCAGCGTCCTTTAACATCCACATTCACAACTACATTCAATTGCAGTTTTTGTTACTAGTAGTTTTAATGAGTTGCCTCACTACTAGAAAATTCAATTTTTCTATTGTTTTGGTCATGTTGACTTGGTCACTATTCTATTGATTTTGACAAAAATCTATTGATTTTCTAGTCGTGCCTGTATGGTCAATCCACAAGGAGCTTCATTAACCCTTAAACGTTGACACAGACATTTTAGGTCGAATGGATGACAAATAATCCTTCTAATAGGATAGAAATGAACTATTCATCATTTGAATTTTATTGAGAAAAACGGAGGTCTTCTATAGTAGTTTGACTTCCAATTAGTATTTTTGTTTTTTTATAAAGTAGATAATGTCACATAGTTCCAAAAGGGATGATTTCCATGGTCACAAATTCGTCCTTCAAGGGTTAATTACCCATCTAGCTTTGGTTCTTGGATTGCCATGCATTCCCAGATTTAATTACAGTTTGCAAACATGGAAACTTTAATTTGTGCCACCATTCAGTTGTTTTGTAACGGAAGATTTTCTCTATTCCCACCATTTCACTAGGGCAAAATCACCTAGGAAATTTCTCATATTCCTCTTATGGGAAACCAACAAAATCTCATAGTATAAAATCCTCTAATGTCTTTGAATAAACCCAAAGACTCAAGCAAAGTAAAGATAAAATCCTTTGATTACTAGAGATCAACTTCTGAGATTAATACAAGTGACATCGACCATTATTATGTTAAATTATGCATGTCCTAGGTACGCAACTCTCATATTACACATAGGGTCATTATAATAGTCTAGAAGGACGGCTTAGGTAAGAATTGTATCAAATTAAAAGGATCAGATCAAAAAATAAGATGAAGACCAAATAAAATAAAATAAGATAAAAAAATGTTGGGTTGCATATTTATGAACAAAATCTTTTATATATATTTATTTATTTATTTATTTATTTACATATATGTGTGTGTGTCTATGTATATGAAGAATTGAAACACATATGCATAATTTTAAATTAAAATGATTCAAGGCCAAAAAATCTTATCGAGCAAGGTACGAAAAGACTTGTTTTCTTCATATTAAATGTAAATATCTTCTATTTAAAAGGTCAAAGTTTATGTAATTTCTTCTACACATTTTTATAATAGTCTAATTCAAGATCCTACAATTGGATATGAAAAAATAAATATATAAAAAAAATTTGTTCTTTGCAATAGAAATGGCAATTTTGAGTGTTTTTTGATGAACTGAGGCCTTGGGACTTTAGAGTTTGAGGATTAGATATTCAAATTTCAAACAATAAATGAATGAAAATACATCCCAAGCATACAAAAATGCATTTTTTCATCCATCAATTGTGTTGTAGATTCTTGTGTCAATTCTTCAACATTTACACAATATAGATTTTGAAGATTTTTCTTTTCATATATTCTTTAATTCACAAGTTGGGTTCTAGTAGGCCTAGCCTCAAAAAGTATTTTCTCTAGTTCAAAAAATGACCCTTCAAAAATCACTTGAATAAAAAATGAATATAAAAATTATTTTAAATTAAAATTACGAGAAATTAGTATTTTGAACTTAAAGAAATTTTTGTGTGAAAAATTTTGACTTCAAATTTTATTAGAAATTATTAATTAGTGTAGTAGCTTATCTAATTATATGGATATGATTTATGGATCATATTTTACAACTATTGTTTGAGAGTTGTCAATAAATTATTAGTTGAAGTTGCATTTTGTAAAATATCTTCACAATTTTGGAAATGTGAACTACCCTTGGGTCCTTATTGGAGTTAAGGGCAACAAAAAAAGGCTTTTACAATACACATTTTACCATAGATGTTCTATCAAATAGTGAAAGGATTGCTCACACCCCTTTGTTACCAATAGTTAACCATCATGTGCAATCTCAATGTGTTTTATTACATGATCTAAGGAACTTTTCGTTGTTAAAAAAAGATCTAGATTTAAAGCAAGACATTATTAAGCAAGTAACAATAAATAGCTACGAAAGGTTCACCTACAAACAATATTAGCCACTGAAAGATATTGCCTACCTACAAAGGGTCATCACTATGAATAAAATACTTGGTGGTACAAACTACAAAGTAATAAATTCAGGAAGAAATCCCTTAATATAATACTATATATAACAATGGTATATTTTTGCACGATTATAAGAGATGATAGTGTCAGTGTGTCCAACCAATGGTGTTATCAAGGATTTTTTCTACAAATTTTTGAATATAGCTAGACTTGCAATTAGTTAATGATATATTTTTGCAATTGAAACTAGATAAAAGCTAGTAACATAGATGAAAAATGTTCAATTGGATATAAAACAACAATTAAAAGACAAAATTTTAGTCAAGATTTAATATATATTAAATACAAATTTTTGTCATCTAGTAATATATTGCCACCTAATCAAATATTAGTTTTATTAATGAAGATCAAATACAAACATTAGAAGAGATTTGGCCCCATTAGAAGACTACAAGTTCCCGACAATGGAGAACTCGGTGAACTGTGCTACTTTAGTGTACTAATGTGGTTGAGAGGCAACCATGTCAAAAAAAATTGTTTATTTTTATTTATTTATTGACTTTATTTTCAATTTCAGGGCAAAAAAAGTATTATTATTATTATTATTATTATTATTATTATTATTATTATTATTATTATTATTATTTTTAATATTTCTAAATGCCCAACCACCTAGTCAATGACAAATGATTTGAAGATTACATGACATCCAATTAGTATTCATTAAACTTCAATCCTCAACGTTTATGAAAGTGTTCTCTCTTTATATTACTCCAATACAACAATCCATGTTTCTACTAATAGATAATGCTATTTTCAAATTTTGATGAATTTATTGAAGATCTTTGGTGTTTTGTATTTTGCAATGTAAGGTAACATGCTCTTAAATCGAGTAGGCATTTAGAATCACCCCTATAGAAGGCTTTAAAACAATGTAGATGGTTCTAAAAATAGACAAGTTTTTGTGAAGTGAAGAAATTTGATTTGAAGTGGGTGGTTCCAAGACAATATAGTCAATAGGGAGTAGCATGATGTGTAGTTCATGACTCATTAATACGTGCTTCAATTGGCCAAGTGGAAATTTCAAATGATGATAAGCAACAACAATAAAATACATATAATCATGAGTGGGGAAGGCAATAAAAGAAAATGGATCATGAATTTTTTTTGCCTACCATGTGCCTTGCTCCATTTTGATGCTTTTTGTCTGCATTCACACTCTTTCATGAACACCCTCAATATCTTCCTATTTTGCTTTTGGACTGTCTTGCTTTATTCTAAAACACTTTTCAATGGATTACTACTATAGTCTCTATGCATTACTAGTGACCTATGTCATTTTGCAATAAAAAAATTGTACCTTTTTTTGTCGGAGTTAAAAAATTACAAAAGAAGTTCTCTTCCAACTTCTTTTTTTCTATCTACCCAAAAAGAATTTCAAATGTTTTGGCATGCACCCTCAACTACAAATCTGTTTTTCTCCTTAGATACTATATATCTTGTTAATGCACGGTGTATAAGTTGACAAAGTGTATGATGAGTAGAGGTCATAGTCAACAATCAAAGCATGTGGAATGATAGCAAACAACAAACAATTTTCTTTTCACTCCCTTAACCACTGAAGGACCAAAGCCTTTTTTCATCATAAACCATTCTCAATTTTCATTTCTATTGCAAAGAGAAAAAAATTGAGAAAATTGTATTTTGGACATATCTATACATATGATCTTTCACTAGGCTAGCTAGTATAAGAATTTGTTAAAGAAATTCTAGAAACTTTGACTACGTAGATTGCAAGATATTTGCATTTATAGAGAAGCAAATAAATTTTGTTAGCACCTTGCTTGACTAGATTATAAGATTTTGAATCTTCTTAACTTAAATTTTTTGCACTACACATGTTGATTTTATAATTTTTTATATTGAACAATTAAGTTTAAAGTCTAGGATAACTTTAAAAAAAAATCACACTTGAATTTATTTATTTATTTTTAATTATTAAATAGAAGTACTAGGTATGAAATAGAAGGAAATACTAAATTGTTCATAGGTCTAAGACATAATTGATACACACTAATCCTAGTTAGTAGTGAGATTATTCTACTATGCAAACTAAACCATGTAGAGTTATTTTGTGGAAAATAAAGAAAATTGAGTTCTAAAATGAATTCAATATGTTATTTTCTTACTCTTACTGCTTTCTCATAAAACAAGATGTTCCATAATTTTCTCATGAGTGATCCAAATGGAACAAATTAGTGCCCTTTAGATAGATAAAAATATAATCTATGAAGAACAAATTTAAGAAAAATTTATTACAAGTGGGTTTTTTGCTACTTGGTGAATTCTATTTTGCACTTATAGTGGCATAATTTTTTCTCGTAGGCATTGATTTAAATATAAATTATATTCCCCAAAGTTAATGTGTTTTTCTATCTTTAAAAAAAATTAGAAAAATCACACCAAAATTGAGATAATAGGAGCCTACTCAAACTTTCATTTGTCACTCAAAGGGACACATTACAAGAAATTTGGACCTTGTGGAAGGCCATTTGATTTCATGAGGATGTACAATTATAGAAAATGAAAAATGAAAAATAAACAATAAATAATAGGTATTTCTTTCTTTTTTGGCCCATGTGATTACCTTGTGTGCCATGTAGGATTGGGGATAGTTTGTTTTTTAAATTATAATTTTTTTTTCTCTTGAATTTTCCATCCTTTGAAAGTCAATCGGCCCTCCAAAGGGGTCATATTTTTCTCTAATGATGATCCTATAGTGTTAGAGCCTAAGAGTTCAAATTTTATGCAATAGATGAATGCAAATATGTTCCAAGCACACCAAATCTACATTATTCACCCATTTCAATGTCTATAGATTCTTGTGTTGATTCTCTAACATTTGTATAGTATTGATTTTCAAAACTCATCTCAACAAATAATCTAGAGTTTAAAGAGCAACAACACAATCACCTCAAAACTGTAGTCCTTTAATATTGACCTGAATTAATAATTCAAATATGAATCTTAAAATTGATGTAAATGGGACTTGAAATATGAATAATATTCAATCTACAATCAATTTTAGATGAAATCATTTATTGCATGTTTCTATGGATAACCATATGATCCTAAATAATCTAATTTTAGACTTTGTCAATCATTTAAGAACAAGAAAAAATAAAAAATGAATTGTTATACTGTCTTTCAATACCTTTTGAATCAAAAGAAAAATTCAAACATTTTCATAGTTAGAGAAAAATTTATTGAGGATTATGACTCTTGAGAAAAAATCGATATCAAAGAAGGGAACATGATCCTCAAAAATGAGAGAAAATATAAGACATTTAAGGCTTCAATTTATTGGTTTGAATATACACTATATAATGAACAACCATTAGATAGTGACCAAGGGGTCTTTGCAATGTCTAAGTAATCAATTTTTATAAAGATCATCTTCTTTTAATTTTTGTAAAACAAATAGAGACCAATGCACTAAACAAATCATAGAACTCAAGGGCTAGGCAATGAAGTCCTAGAAAAAAATTGTGAAAACTCATCTCGTTTTGTTTAAGCTTTGCAAGGCACATTCATGTTCTATAATTTTCACTTTTATAAATTTGAATTTTACTCATAATGAAATTTGTTAGATGCAAAGACTACAATAAAATAGATAACATTGTTGACGTTCTCCAAGGGGCCCTTTGTTTGTCTTGGCATCTTGGGCACCCTCCATTTTAATTGAATTTTTTAAGACATATTAGCCGTTTCCTACAGTTGTTTTAAACTAAAGGATCCCCTAGTATTTAGAGGCAAGAGATACCTTCATCCTTGCAATCATAAGGGAAGGCCTTTGTTTAATTAACAATGTTATGTTCTCAAGTTTCTAATATTGCACTTAAGGATCAATGTTCTAGAACAAATATTACTATAAAACATGCTTGAGAGAATCATTGAGTTCACTAATGTACTTGATTCTACCAAGTGGTGGAGTTGGGAACTCAAAGGTTATCTTATGCATGATTTGCACTAGGGAAATCCCTCTCCAAGTTTTGTATAGTGTTGGGCTCAATATACGGGATGAACTCCAAAACTATAATGCTAACCATTGCACACTTGCAAAACCTCATGAAATACCTCAATTACTTGTATCAAACTCAATATTGCAAATTATGACTTGTTTTGAACACTTTACCCCCTAAAGTCCCAAAGCCTTATTTCATCAAAAAAATAAATCAAAGAATGTCATTTCTATTGCATATAGGAATCCCAGGTACGCAACTCTTGTATTATATACATGGGGCATTGGCATTAAAACAACTTACAAGACAACTTTCTTTAAAATTATATCAAATTAAAAAGACCAAAAAGCTAGGTGAAGACCAAATTAAAAGAAAATTAAATGTAGAAAATATTGAATTGCATACATTTTAGAAAAAAACTCACAATATATATAAATAACACCTATGCATAGTTTCTAAAAATATATACAAAGAAGTTGGGTCTAGTTAAAATTAAATTTGTATTAGAAAGCCCCCAAAGTTGCCTAGCTTGGCCTATGATACATGTATTAAAAAAACTCATATAATTAGATTTTTAATGCTATTATTGTCTTCAATTTTTTTTTTTCATGTACATAAATATATTTTTGGATTCCTTGTTAAAAGGGCTACAAGATTATTCTACATTAAAACAAATTATATCCCTTCGGATTGGATTAAAATGCATAATAATTGATTATAATCAGGGCCATATAATATAGAAGTTGCATATCTGGGAGTGGAATATATATATACATATTTAACATATCTAATCCTAGGGCCTTGCACTAGACTAGTACAAGAATGCCTGGGAAAAATTTCAGAATTTATGACCATGCACATTGCAAGATATTTGCACCTAAAGTGAAGAAAATGAGTTTTTTTCGTACCTTGCATGACTAGATTATTCGAATTTGAATCTTCTTAGCTTAAAACTTTTGCACTACAAATGTTGAATTTGAATTTATTTTTTTTATATTGAAGAATTGAGTTGGAAGTTCCCATGCATTGATTGAAATGAAAAATTAAATTTCAAAAAAGTTAGTGTATTTTTCTATATTCAAAACAAGTTTAAAAAAATTGCACCAAAATTGAGATCATAGGAACCTGCCCAAACTTTCATTTGTCTCTCAAAGGGACAATGGGGACTTGAAGGGTTAAAACCATCGTTCATTTGAGACATCACCAATTCACCTTCTGTGCCCAGCAAAATTTGCATTCAGCTTTTGTAAAAAATTTATGCATTATGCAGTAACTTATTATAGGGATAAAATAAAAACCTCAACATAATTCAGATGAGACTTCAGATAAACAAGCCTCAGGAGTATCGCATGACCAAAGATTTGATAGGGACTAAAACAAATCATCCCGACCTCGACTCACTCAATCGAACTACCTAACTTAACTACGTTGTGAAAAGTCAATCAACACACAACAGCTGTAACGACACTGCAGATGTACACCACAGTAACCCTAAACCATTTACTGACCACTTAATTGTCATAAAGTATCATGTTTATACGTACAGCTACACTTCATTGCCACTGTGGGCCAAAACTATCATACCACATGTGGTTAGGCAGAATATTTTTGACATTGCCGAATACTTCAGAAATTCTATTTTTAGGAACAAAAAATTGTACGGGAAATTTTAGAATTTTGATTATGCCTGGATCTACATTTCGTGAAATATTCAATTTGCGGCAGGCTTATGCCTAACCAGCCTAGCAACTACGGTATCCAGCAGGGGAAACAGATCGTACAGTACAAGTTCAACATTTCCTGCAAAAGCAAGAGTTGATGAAGGCATGAAGTCCTCCAATGCTTTAATCAGGTAAAAGAGAGGAAAACACCATGACATGGCCATCAGGAGTGGTTATGAAGCATCCGATTCAAGCAGACCATCTACTAATTCCGAAATAGAAACACTCCTTAAAAAACTTCCTCTTGTGCCTGGTATATAACTATTCTACCTGAACTGTATGTGCAATTGAAATGAGGTCACGAAGTAGTATCGTTCCTTTCATCGATACCTGGCTATTTCCACTTGACGAGGTGTGGTTCTAGAGGTAGCAGTGAATGCTCGAGATCTGTTCAGGTGCCAATATCGTGCATGCAATCAGTAGCTGCGATCATACTTGGGCATCTGCAACACTAGAGAATTATCTCCAAAAATGATTTACAGGCCTCCTGAAAGATATAAGCTTCAGTCGATGAGGATGTAGTAACTAATTATTTAGACCTAATCTACAGCTGATTACGACCCAAAGAGTGACAACATCGCTGCCATGAGTGTATCAACGGCAAAAACCAGAGGGCAGGTGGAGAAAATCATACCATTGGCAGTTGGTCGCCCCTGGTTCATAGTATCAACAAATAATGTTGCATCAATCCCACTACCAACCCGTTGATTGAATCCTCACTCGAGTGCCTCCTGACAAAAACAGACACGCGTCCTCCTCAAATATTCACAGAACCAATACACCGAAGTCACGTGTAAAGGTCATGGTTGTAGCCCTCATTTCACGGACACCCTGAAACCCGACTTCTGAGTGAAACCATTCTTCGAAACCTCTGTAGAGTGAATTTGGAGCATCATGGAGCTCGTTGCAGCTCTTTGGGAAAACTGAGGGTCCACTGCTTGTAGAATGACCTGGACCATATAATCTTGGTTTATAGGCTTAGTCAAGAACGCATCCATTCCTGCATGTAGGCACTTCTGTTCATCGCTGGCCATAGCATTGGCTGTCAGGGCAATGATGGACGTCCTTTGTTGCTGCTCCTCATTTTCGGCGTCACGCACTGCCTTACAGGCTTCATAACCGTCCATAACTGGCATCTGTCATATTTACAAAACTCATTCAAATCGGATTCGAAGCTCTCACCTAAATACACCGACAACCTCCCGATGACGAGAAAACAAGACATCAATACAAATGAGAATTTCAATGCACAGGAACAAACTCGAGAGACCTGACGAAGCTTTACCCAAACCACGAGTCCAACAAACTGGTACCTGGCAATCCATAAGAATGCAGTTGAAAGGTGGCTTTTTATTGTTGATACGATTCAAAACAGCATCCAAAACCTCCCGTCCATTGCCGGCCTCATGTGTGGTAGCCCCAAGCTTCTGCAACATTGCAACAGCAAGTTTCCGAAGAAGAGGCGTGTCCTCAGCCACCAGTATTTCCAGTTTCTCTAAGGGCTTCGAGACAACCCTAGCGGGTAACTCACCTTTTGGGGACTGCATCCTAGGCCTGCGGCGAAGGTTGAGAGGCTTAGGGGGAGTTTTAGCACCTTGACTTTCAATACCAGATATCAAGAGAGATGCTGTAGAGATATTTTTGGGTGGTTTATCGAAGGCTGCCACTGGAACTGACCGTGACATTTCCGGCTTGGCAATACCTGGAAGAGAGACCTCGGCATCACATCTATATGGGTCATCCCACTCCTGCTGCTTGGCATATGCTAAGGCGTTTGAAGACAGTACTCTCGGTCTCTCAGCATCCATTGGCAAGCAATCTCCTACTTCACTTCCTATCTGATAAAGGAGCTCCTTCAACCGGGTCGCGTGTAATGGCCGTCTCACAGCAATCGAGTTTCTAACGGACCGTAAAGCAGCCTTTACGGGCTCGGGAGTGTTGGATGCCGTTACCCAGACAACCAGAAGATTTCGCTGGATGTCTATCAACTGCCGGTCATTCAAATGAAGTTTCTCCAGCCCGAGAGCATCAAGGCACAAGGTGGAATTACCAGTTAAAAAACCCGATTGTTGCAAGTATTCTTCGAGACTGTCATGCTCAGTAATGCTTGGTAAGAGACTGATGTCGATAATTATCATTTGCCGTTGTTGTCCACTCAACGCCTTTGCACCGATAGATTGCCAACTTTTCCAAAAATCATATCGGCTGGACCGCTTCTGAGTTCTAGGAGCCTTCCCAAAGCCTGTGGGTGGAGGCGGCGAAAAATCTGCATGCTGCCGCTTGACCAAATCTGTGGACCCTTTCTTCAGGTCCACTGGAAATCCATTCAGAGCTCTCATATGCACCAATATCTCCTCCCATGCGTCAACTTCGTGGGCTACAAGGCCCCAGGTTTTGACCCAGTGAGCAGCAACAGCGCGACAATCTGCATTTGGAATTCCTAGGACTACCTCAGCTCCTTGCAAGGAAGACGGTAGAATGTAGGGCATCCTTTCAGGTTTCAAGGAACGCTCGAAACAGATTGTGAACTGAAATACAGACCCTGGGCCTGCTTTCTCCACAATCTTAATATTGCCTCCCATTATATGTACCAGCGACTTGACAATGCCCAATCCTAATCCAGTACCTCCGTGCCTGTACATTCACCAAGATGATCATCAGAGAGGCTCCTACCCCTGGAGATAGCAAGACAGGATGAGAATAGTAAAATTGTCACACATCGCAGCGTACTGATCATAACCACGAGACTTACGTTCGAGTTGTACTCGCGTCGCCCTGAACAAAGTTCTCAAAAACACGCTCCCGCAACGCTGCAACCGTGACAGCATTGTGAACGAGGTCAGGTAAGCTGTCGCATGAATGAAAGAAAGAGAAGATGTCATTTCCATCACCATCCGATGGGGTTGATTAGTGCGGGATGTAGGGAATCCTTACCTGGTTCAATCCCTGGTCCCGTATCATCGACTTCGAACAATATGATCACTTCATCACTGGTTTGAGTCTCAGTGAACATGTCAAGGGAGAATGAACTGAAACTACGGCGATGAGCTCGAGTAGGATGAAAACCTTCCTCCAGTGATGCAAGCCGAGCACGAACAGATATTCTTCCTTGAGATGTGAACTTTATACTGTTCCCAATCAAATTTGTGAAGACTTGCATGACTCGGGCTGAGTCGCCTACCACGTTCTTCGGCACATCATCTGACGGATTTACACGAATCCACGAATCAGAGATATTGCATGACAATAATGACATCACAAAAACGGGTGCAATCAACAACATCAGCAAAGTCCTATCTGAAAAATGTTGCATTCGTAATTACATATATAACAAAAATGGTTCAAACTCCAAAGTGCATTCCCACAAATACTTGTGGAAACACGAGATGTCACGTTGCACACAGGAAGACGTCTGACCTGCAAGCTGAAGGCAGATAAAGAGACCCTTGTTATCACACTGCACCGAAAAGACATCAATAAGTGCTGTCAACTCTGCTTCAAGATCAAATTCTGCCTTCTCTAACACCAGCTTTCCAGATTCCACCTGCCAGTAAGTAAGCTTGATGTCAGGAAATATAAATCTGCAATAAGAAGTTTAGTGGGATGCACTCTCGGTACAATACCGACTGAGTAGCTGGTGGGAAGAGAATGCAAGCGTTAAGCTAAATCGAAACAGATAATGCGCATAGAGAAGGCAGAAGGAGCATCTTAGGAATAGGAGTTACGCGTTTCATAAACAAACACCAAAACAAAGTCACGCATGGGAGTGGCAGAATATTGATACCATTCAAGACTCACATCAGCACAAAACGAATGTCATTGCAAAATCCAGCGATATTGTCAAAAACAGTGTAATAAGACCACGAGACCTGAGCAGTTACGTAGCAATGCTTACAGAAGGTATACATACCTTTGCAATATCCAGAGCAGAGTTTAGGATAGCAACAAGGGAAGTGGCACACCGATGGATCTGACGCACGCTACTAGCTATTTCCTCCAATAATTTCTCAGACAATAGCATGTCCAAAAGTCCAATAATGCAAGCCATTGGTGTCCGCAGCTCGTGACTGTCCCAAACACCAGAAAGTTTGGACGAGATTAACTTTCAAAACTCGGTAGATTCTCAGCAAAGGACTAAGTGACGCCGGAAGCCTGACGCTTTCTAAACCTAAGACTCAAGAATTAAATCCATCTAAACAATCACGTCACTCCCGGATCTAATCAGGACCTTCGCAAGAGAAACTCGTCCGCCTACGCTACCTGTCAACAAGGATATGTGAAAAACATGACCAAGACCGGTATCCACTCAAGCGGCACAGATCGCTAGGGTGATATACAAGATTCATCATACATTGTGATTCCCTTCTTCTCTGGAAACATAAAAGCTACTACTACATGACAAAAGTTAACCAATGTACAAACTTTTCATTACACAATTACCTCATACTCGATAAGAAGTTGGTCTTGGCATCGCGGCTGGCTTCTGCTCTGCGCTTTGCTTCGGATTGCCTCTGAATCTCTGCTCTAAGCTTTTCCTCCGCTTGGACTTGCTCAACCAGCAAGTAAATAAGACTGCATCCGATGAAAACGACTCCAAGAGAGAGCAGTGGTAACGAAATCCATGTAATCCTTGTGTAATAGTCCATGGGACCCCAGAAACTGTGCCGAGGAATCATGATCACCACCGCTAGCTTAACAGTTTGAAACTCATATGGCCAGCTATCGATAGAGTATCGTTTACCCCGAATATTCACATCAGGAAAGTTTGTTCGCATCATGACAAGAGTCTCCAATCCAACTTTGTTATGAAGAAAGTACTTTCCTTCATGAAGTAGAGAGTCCGTCTGCAGCGGTGCTGCTTCACACTCAGGCTTGTTGTGTGGCACACAAGTCGTAGCATCTGAGGAGAAAAGAAGCCGTCCATGCTGATCCGAAATGAAAACCCTTCCCCCTGCTACAAAGTTCAGTACATATATTGCAAGTGTAAAACAGTATCACATGATCTCAAAAAAAGAAGTACCATCCTTCTGTAAAAAAACCGCCAGACGGGCAATACGACCAAGGTTATGATCTCGAGATCAGCAGTGAGCCGCTCCTATGGCATCCAATTCATATCACCACCCAACTTCAAGACTATAGTACATACAGTTCTGACAGTACTTACCTTTCAAGTCAAGAGAGGAAAGGAATCCGTTAATTGCATTAGCACTGTGTCCGGAGTAGATTACAGCAAATTCTTTAGTAAAATGAGATTGTACGGGTATGGAACATTGCACGAAAGCTTCTCCACCTGTATTGTCCAAGTCATTTGAATCAATAAATAGAATAACCTGCTCTGCGATCGTTAAATCTCCATGACATAGACCAAGGCAAATAAGATGTGCAAACCTCACGAGAAAAAAACAGCGAACCATGTCAAGACTAGTGGATAAACTTACTTGTAGGGCTGCGCTCAACGATCCAGGAAATGTTCTTATTGGGCAATTCCATCGCATCCCTAAACCACTGTCTGTGGTGTAAAGGCCCTAAGTTCTGAACGTCGGCAGGTGCGATCGGATCACCAGTATTTGTATCAACAAGTTCCTTATAGTATGTGGGATCTTCAGAAGTGGTATTCGAGGAAATTAAATAGTGTCCACGGTCACCTTCAACCTCCGTCCGTGCATATAGTGCTGTCAGACCGTTCAAGGCTGTTACACCCAAGCTTGTTATTGTTGGCATTGCTTTGAAAATGGACCAGGTGGCTAACCGTACCTGCAAAAACATTGAGTACGCAGAGCCATACAGCTTATTACTTAAATAAATATAGCTGCAGGTATATCAAGTTCGGTCAAATGATACTGAGATCTTCAAAACCTATATGCAACAATATGAAGAGCAAAGAGTCGGAGAACAACAACCAAATTGGAGAGGTGGGATATGATACGAGTTCAATTGGATGTTCTAAAAACCGAGGCCTAGAGTTATAATATATCATATATTAAACCACAAAGCTCTTTTCCAGAATATACCTCAAAGGCATGCTGCAAAATCATTTCATGACATCCCATGATCGAGGAGGAGAGCTAAATACCTTCTCTATTGATTCAAATCCAAAATCTTCGCCAAAAAACTTCTTGTCCATCAAGTTGAGAAGAGCAGTCGAACTATAGGAATTCATCTTAAAAATTACATCAAGAAGTTCCGATGTGTTCACAAGTATTTCATGTCGCAGTGACTCTGATAAACTGGCCACTGCGGTTTTCGGGTAACTATGTGTAAAATACCAAGTGCTGATTGTCAGAGCTCCCACCAGAACTGCCACGGTGACCTGCACCAATTCATACCATTCAAGGTTCAAATCTTCCATTTACAGCGATAAGAAGACTGTAACGTGACAGCAGCAGTCAGTAAGGTTAAACATTCGGCCAAAAATATTCAACTGGATCCGACACAATGCACAGCTCTGCTGCATTGCACACTTCAACTGGATCCGACACAGGAAGAAGGGAACGCTCTAATATTGATTTACAAATTCTACTTACTGCAATCACAACACCTGTCTTTGAATAAGTGAAACTTGAGGGAAAGCTGGTCATGTCACAATAAAGATAATCGTAATGATAATCGTCAGTACACTAAGTTCATAAAAATCAACTGAAACCAGATGCTATAGTGTAAGGTGGAAAAAACTGGAAAGAAGGACCTTCTAGATAAAAATACTAGCATCGTTTACTAAAATAGAATCCAGAGGCCGCGTTGCGCGTTTTGCTAAATTAGTCACTTCAAACTACAACGTCTCAGGATAGTCTTCAGACAAAAATTGCAGCAATGGCCGCTCACTCGTTCTCAGCGTAGAATCTAATGCAATAAAAATATCAAATACGCATTACTGGTTACGAACTTCCATTCAGGTCTGAACAGATCAATACAATGCACAGTTGAAGTGTGTAATGCAGAGCTGTAAGTTTCAGTTCGCCCGAATGAAAAGAACTGCAGCCATACGAGCATGAGGGAAAACAATAAAAACATATGCCGCTTACTTCTATCCTCGAGTATGTAAACAGAACACAATGCCAACCAGCATCGTCCTTCCCTCGACAATATTCTCCTCAAATCGTTTACCCGCCAAGGAATAAACCAAGCGAACACTAACGTGCACTCCAGGCATGCTAAAAGCAAGACATAATACCATGATAACAACACGGGAAACCGTCAGGTTTCGAGCCGGATGAGGAAGCTCCTCCATACACGCAAGATCCGAGAGACCATAGCTGCTGCTGCTCCTCGACGAAGGCATTTTCTTCGGCGGCGTCCTCCCAAGCATCCTCTGTACTGCAGACACAGTATTCATCTTGCGGCTCTCCCAACAGCTCGCCAATAAGCATCTTCCTCCACACAACCACAAGATACCGTAAAGAAGAAAACGCATTAACGAGTAATCGAGCTTGCACGGCTTCTCTTCAACCTTCGAAACCGCAATAATGATCCACCGCAAGGAACATCAACGAATAAGCCATGTCCGCTTCAATTCCAACCTGTTTCCTCAAAACTCGACCAAGAAGATAACGCATTATCAACAAACACCGCGTGTAACCGTGCTTGTACGGCTGCTCTTCCCCTCTCCCTTCAACAATTGCAATAGTAATCCACCGAGAAGCGCCTACGAAAATGCTATCTCCACTTCGATTCCAACCTGATTCCGTCTCAACTCCCACATCAAGAGTGCATGCAGTCCACCTGCAGTAATTCGCCCTTCCAACTCTTCGTAACGGACATTGAAAATCATGAAAACTCCGATCCTTGCAAATCTTTACTGTTCCACAGCGCCACCGGCTCACTTCAAACCTCAGCTTCTCCACTCTTCAAGCTATGCAAGAATTCGCTCTCTTACCTGCAACCGCATCTCGGTCGAGTCGTAAAGCGTGATCCATCACCAACCAATTAATTAACCCTCCCTCCTCCTCAGCTACTCTTTTCCGTCCCTCTCTCTTTCGTCAAGAACTCCTCGTTCATTCCGAAAGACCTAAGTTAAAGCTCAATCCAAACACTCCTCCTGCGAAACCACACCTCCAAGCTAGCGTCACCAAAAGCTAGTTCCTCCGCGGCCCTCCGTCATAAACCTCACCATGCAATCCTGCCGAGTGCCGAAACTCCAGCCCCGCACGCCTTTGTCGAGGGCCGGATCTCCAGTACTCCAGTGCAACAAGAACGACAACCATTGCAGAACTGGCAAAGGGCCCGGACCCCACACTATAATGGAAACTAGGCCAGCGAGAAAAGGGGGAAGTTCCGTCCTATACTGTCAACGTCTCAACCCCACCGGTCAGTCACCTGCCACAGTAGATAAATTAGGGGTGCGTAAAATCCCTGTTGGAAATCGATTTGGTTCCACGTAGGACTAATGACAACTGGAGCCGCTGTGGCAGTGTTCCAGGAGGTGCAGCTACATTCCACGTCGGATTGACAACGGGTTGAGGAACGTCCAACTTGACATTTACGGCAAGTTAGTCTGCTCTTAAAGCGACCATACAGCGACCATGGAAGAGCTGATTCCCTCTTCGGGAAAACTAAACCCCTTGCAACAACTTTCAGTAAACTTTCGTAGGCCTCTTACCGAAGTTGTTTCATATTTTTCAGACCTTTGTGGAATTAGTTACAAATTTTTAAAGTTGAAATACGGTGGTCACTGAAAACGACAACTACCTAAAGATGTATGCTTATGGTACAATGAAGAAAGCAAAATGTACCTCTGTGTCATGATTGCTTTCAAAACATAGGCGCATATTTTTTTAAGAGCAAACTCCCTTACAATAAAACTAGGAAGGATTGACCCCCCCTCATTGTCCCAACCAAGGGTAAATATGAAAATTGTCCCATAATTTTTTCCTCGTAAATTTAATAGTTCGTTGACGCAGGAAGATAAAGTAGGGCCTTTGATTGCAACTACGAATTCAGAATTTGCAAATTTTCTCATGGGTGGCAAATAAAAAAATTCCAGCGCTTTTTCTCCCGGGGTAAATAAAGGGGGTCATTCCCTCCATGGCCGCTGCAGCGCTCTGCTCGAGGCTTGCGGAAATCCAGGCGAAGTTTCGAGCTTCTTTACTAAATATCCAGTCCATGCGGTTCGAGTGAGACCCACCAGGGGGCTTGTGGGATTGGACGATTCAACCACGTGCTGCGATCTTATTTAACCGTATTTCCCAACTCTGACTGAAACGGTATTCTACCCTTTTGATTATTTTATTTTTATTTTATTTTTTGGTTGGGTAGTGGTGGTGGGGAACATATGGACCATTTTTCTCAATGGCTTGTCCTTTTGATATTTTTAACAGGGCACCATCCTTTGATATTTTGGAGTACAAGGTACATCATCATTTTTTTTATTCTACGACAATCATTTTACAAGTCTCTATACCAACAAAGGCATATGAACTTTCAAGGATTGAACCTTTTGTGAGTAAAATAAAAATAAACATTATGTTGCGGATATCGCAAGAGATGATGAACAAGGTGTGAGATTCTTCTCCAAAACTAACCCTACTTTGTGGTATTCTAAGCACTTAAAATAGCCAAGTGAAAACTTCAACCTTTGAAAGAAGAAGCCCCCATGACCAAGGTAGTCAACAAAACTGCTTCGATTATTGGACCAATAGGTGCATTCTGTTTTTCTACAATGAACAATGAAGTCATGTGTAAGAGACAAAACGTCCACTTCGATGTTTAAGGGTTAAAGAAATGCAATTGAAACTGTCTATGTACTTCAAGAGAAGAAATTCAAAGAAATAACATGAGACTAGAAGGCCCAAATTTGAATTCAAAATTTTTAGAATAATTGAATTAGACAATCTAAGTATTAAATAAAAATAACTTGAACCTCTTTGAAACTACACTAAATAGAGGAATTAGATTGCCTTAATAATTAGGGTGCCTTACCCAAGAAAGTTACTTTATAAGCCATCAAAGTCAACAAATACTTCTCTAGATATTTCCATTTGTACAAGTGGAGTAGTGCATTCTTGTACAATTACAATGAATATTTACATAATATCAAATGTCAAGAAATTAGTTTGGGGCAACCTAATTTCACTATTTAGGGTAGACAATAAAGCCAATTACTAGAGTTAACTTGAGTAGCTTCATAAGTTGATACATATGAAGAGAAATTTTTAACAAAACAAAACTACAATGGGTTGAAACACCTTTTACTTGATGTTTACATTCAAATCAACTTAAAGTATTGTTTTTTTGTGTAGGTTCAAGTGATATCCAAACTCCATTGTTGAACAATATCACTTTAGTGGAATTGTGTACCAAACTGTGTAGATTGACAAGGCTTTATACATTGAGCTCAAGAATGTAACTTCTCTTAGTGACATTGCCTAAGCATTCTCAAAAAGAAGAATGTTATATTGGAGCACTGCTTTTTCAAACACATTCTTCTTCTTCTTCTTCTTATTTTTATTTTATATCTCTTTTTTTTTAACACACATTGAGCCCCCATTTGTATTGAATGCTTCCACTCACTTGTGACCTCCATCTAATAATATAAGTATAATGCATTGAAGTTAGATACTACCATACAAGAAGGTTTGATTCAATATTTAGGTGCTAAAATTGAATTTTCTACTTCAAACTCTCAAGGATTCATATCACCTCATACTATTCATGAATTCATACAAAGACATGTCACTATTTTTTTTATGAAAATAACTTAATCTATGCCAAATTGGCCCTTTACATAGGACACAATGTTTGGCAAGAACCAACAACTAGTGGAAGATGAGCTAATCAAAATTGGAACATGGCTAGTTGAAATTCAAATCATTAGGAAATAAATGAAAATGGGATGCAATGAAAACAAGTCAAAATTGATTGGGCATAAAAAATAGGCAAAAAAAATACCTCCACTTTTGCAAAATGGTCTCAAAATGGTCTATTTGGAAGTAGGGAAAAACGGATATGGGATCATCTCCCAAGTGTATGGCCGGATTTCAATTGAGGCACCCAAAGACAATTGTTTATCAATGGTAGGATCAGTTGGAGACTTCATATGCATAAAAATCAACCCAAAAGAGTTCCTAAAGTCAATAACTCACTAAACCTAAATTAATCAAATATGGCACCTTTATATCACTAATAAAGTGTTGAAACAATTGAATGATGGGTTGGATGAACTCGTGTTTAGCCTTCATTACATTTAAGCTTAATTAAGTAGTTGATCATGCAAATTGGTACTAATTTGCACCATGTAATTAATACATGAAGTGTCTACCTTGATTTGCAATTCCATATATAATGTTTGACATGAACTACATTAGTGTTTTTTCCCACTCGAGGTTGACCTGATTTGAACCATGAAGAAATATTTAGCTAATACAACATTGGTTGAGCCAAAGCTCTTTGCAACACTTGGGACACTCTGTCTTTGAAATAGTTTGAGCCTTGGAATTTTGGAGTCGAGTCTCAAATTTTGAGGAGTTTTCCAAATGCACAACTTGACAAAGATGTTTCATTTTTGACAAGGTTCACGTAAGTACATGTATAAAGTTTTGTAGAAAATAAATTCTTGATATTAGCTAGTTCAAATTGGTCATGAAAGCAAATTCAACCAATTCATATACCACTCAAGAGGAAAACGAGCCGATTCATGCCATATAAGATGAGGGGGAAATTAACCAATTCAAGGTCACTACCAATTGAAAGGAAAATGATCCCTTTCATCAGCACAGTAGAACCATCCATTACCAACCATTTAAGCATCATGTGCATGATTTGGAGTAGTACAAGGCATTATTAATTTTTTGCTACATAAAATAATAGAAATTATAGGCGTTATTAAATTGTCATAATTTTTTTTCCATAAATTCATATTGTTATGAATTTTAGAAACCAAAAGTTGGCCTCCACCCATCCCTAACATGTATGGTCCTCCATAAGTGCCCATCCAAAGACTAATTTGACTCTCAAAACCAAGCACATATGTCATGATTGTGGTGGGCTAGAAGATGATCGGAATCCAAGAAACTAATGGTTAAAAATCAATTAGATCTCTGTTGAAATTCCCAAGACCTATATATTGGCCATGGGTGGTAATGGGTGGTAATGGGTGGTTCTACCATAGATGAAAAAAAAAACCAAGAACAAAACAAAATCAAGGCTTGGCCGGACATACCTTACTCTTCACCAGCTACAGTAGCTTTTGCCCTAACTTAAATTTTCTAAATATTTTCCCGGCCACCGGTAGGGCACACAAACATACCGTTGTACTGTACTCTACCTACTGTAGACTCTCCAAGGCTTCAAAAAAATCTTTGGAAACTACCGCGCAAGCCCCGAGGAGTCTGTTTCAGTACACTCGCATGGAGACGGCGCCTGATTGATGTACAAGGGGAGCCAATCAGATAGGAGCAGGTGGCATTCCCCCAGTGGCCGAGGGATCAATGATGGTACAGACACGTGTCAAGACAGGAGGAGGCTTGGGAGGTTGTACTCAGTGTTTTTGTACCTGCTCAGTTACGGTATTCAAAGGCGGGGGGCCGGGGGGGGGGATTCAGTTCAGTCGGGGCCAGCCATTTTCTGACATTTTCCCTTTTGAAGTGGAAAGTGCTGGGCACGCCGGTCACAATGGAATCCCAAATGGGGCTTTGAGTTGGAACCATTGGTTTGGAAATGGAATCAAAAGTTTTTAAGAGTTTAGAAGTGATGATATCTTGGGAATATCATCAGGTTTTGAACAAATTTAAAAGATTTTAGCTGATGATATTCAGGCGGAGAAAAAAATATGATAGTATTGATGAAAACATGTCCAAAAATAATGATGAAAATGAGATTGTTTCGTTAGATACAATGTAAGAAATTGTTGTAATTCACTAGATGTTGGATTTTAGCTTCCAAAATTAAAAAAAATGTTGTGCATGGTTTGCCTCAAGTAAGATTTGGAACCACACTAGAATGAAAAACAAGAAAATAAAAGAAGAATGCTTATAAGGAGGTGATTGTTTGTAAATTTTTTATTCCACGAGTCAATCCTTGAAAATAGAAGTATATCTACCTTAGTTATTCTACTTGCAAATAATCTCCTTTAAGGTAAAACATCCCATTACAGACCAAATGGGGGGTTTGCCCTCTTGTCATTTCTGAAATTTTCAACTTTTTTTCCTAGAGAAAGTCAAGTGATAGAAATGGTGAGAGCATTCGAAACTATATTTTTTCGACAAAGTGTGAATTTGTTATGAATTTTTGAAGTGTTTAGCCCATCATAGCCTAAAAGAGTCTATAGACTACCCAAAAACCAACCAAAATTGATCCATAACACTCATCTTACTCACCTATTGCACTCACAATATTTTCTAACATAGAAGACCTAAAACAGGCACTTCCTACAATGAACTAACACTATAAAAACTCAAAGTTCCTATTGTGATCATTAATTACTCCATTCGAATTAATTAAGAAATTGAATGTGGTCAAATCTCAATAACTAAAAAAACCCCATAATGGGGGCATTCTTAGGAGTCCACGATGGGTAAAAGGTCCGGAATGGGTTGTTTTACATTAACTACATGTAATTTATGTTTATGTTGTAGAGAATATGTTGAATATTAAATTCTTATATTTTTGATATTATTTCGTGTATGATTCATGACACTTTGGAAGAGTGAAAGTGTTTTGTATAGTTCTATTAATAATCAAAGGGATGTATGTGTTTATGTTTAGTATTGCTATAATAACACTACGGGGATCTATATTTCAATCTATCATATTATTTTGTTTATATAGATGATTCCTACTAATATTTATTGTTTTTTTTTTCAATTTATGACTATACAAGGGAGCTAACCCATTACTAATTACAGACCCAGTCTTGCAACATAGAGTGGAGTAATTTCAATCAACAGGTGATTAACAACAATTAATGCTGGTACAATTCCTGGGCAATTGTGGTGCATTATAATTGGCTACAAGACTCTCAAATTTGGACCCAGCCCTTGTTGGATTTTGCAACCAACCCTTGGTTGAAAATAGGAAGGCCTATATGACCAATATGGGTAGAACAAAATCTTCAACTTAAAAATTCGTAGTAATTATTTTGTGAGGAAAAAAAATCTGAAAAATTATGGAAACCTTATGAACTCTATTTCTACTCATAGAAAAAATTTCCCCATTGTTGAAACCTCCCTTGCAATATGTGTACCTACTTAAGTCATCAGAAATGGGTTGACTCCCTCATATGCACCGAAAAGATGTAAACACAACCTTGTGATGAGCACATGCATGGCTTCCCCTATCAAAAGTCCATAGCCGTTGATCTAGTAAGGGAAAATTCAAACCCCCTTGACCCCCGACCATTGATTAAATTTCTTCTTGGAAAATCTAAGTCATTAGTCTGGAGGTGGAAAAGTTTGGAACCCCCTCCCTGCTACTAACCTTGATATAGATACTTATACATGTATAAGTATCTAATAATAAGACATAATATATATGAAAATATATGAAATATATATTAATTTATACAAAATATGGATTCTAATTCATATGGAAATGAAGTACATACAACAATCTCGTACATCCCATATCAATTGTAGTCCCAGCTAGTTCCTACAAAATACAAATAGATGGGGGTAATTTAACAAGCCTACTCAATGAATTGTGCAAGTTTGTCACTATGTACCTAGAAGATGCACAATCTTTGCATCTTCTAGGTATTAACTAATTATCCTAGAAGTATGTTGTAGTTACTTCAATTTTTCAATTTTTGTCTATTTTAGCCTTACCAGTGAAAACAGGGTGTAGATTTAGTCTAATTTCCTTTCGAGGATGATAAATAGACTAATATGTCATGTGGAAAGCTAATAGGCACATAGAAAGATATAAACGGGTCTAATAGGCTAAGATTTGAAGTAGTCTAATAGCTTGATGCACATTTTCCAATGAAAAGATGCAATCCTTCACTTTGTCTCTTTGAAGACTATATGTCTAAATGTCGAGTAGTTCATTTTTCACTCTTACGTTGCATGTAGAGTCAAATGCTCAAGTTTTCCAGTTGCTCAAACAATTTGTCGCCACTACTATTAATAAAAAATATATATTTCTTTAAAATTGATTGTGTGTCAATTTCTTTGGTGGATTCTTTCTCACGGGTTGTGAGTTTGGTATAGTAAGTTGAATTGTTTGTGTAAGCACGAGAAGTTATCCCAGTTGTGCATATTAAGTCGAATTAAGCTTTGATTGTGCGTATCTATTTGAACAAGTTTAGTCAAGTTGCTTGTATGGTTGTGTGGGAAATTACAGATTGGTCAATTCATTCCAAAGTGTTAGCTTGTTTAATTGATTGAGCATTAAGCAAATAACAGTGAGCTAATTGATTCTCAAATAATTTAAGTGAGTTTAATTGTGAGTTGTGCATTCAGTCGAAATGCTAATTTTCTACATGATTGTTGATGTAACTAATTAAAGGCCATATTCGTTATATTGAGACTTTTTGCACATTTTGAGATAGAATGCTAGTTATTGAAAAATTCATTTAAAAAATTAGGAATTGAAATCAAAAATAAATAATGCTCAAATAGTGATCCAATAATGAAATTCTAAAAGTTGGTGTTGTTACCTATTTATAAAAAAATAACAATAAAGAGATAAAACGGTTTATCCTTGAGTCGAGGATAAAATTGAGATTGCAAAAGGTCTCAATATAACGAATATGGCCTTATTAATGGATTCATAATTTGTATTTTTAATTGAGCGAGTAGTCACTGTGAACTGTGGAAACCAATATAAGTTTGGGAATCAACTGGTCCAGTAATTCAAGTACCGAATTGAGCAAGTTGTCTACTAGATTATCGAGAGGGTCTCCCTGGTCAAATCTAATTATAAACTGGATTGTCAAATTGATAAATAGCCAAATTAAAATTACGGATTATATGTAAGGAACTGCAAATCTAATTGCTTGATAGAATTGGTCAATTTTATAATTATGTTATGGACTAATTGCACTAAAAAGTTATGTGTATATGGTGTGTGTGGAAATCGAATATTTGATTTTGTCTAATTGCAGCAAATTTAGTGATCAATTAACCAATGAACTGCATATGTCTTAGATGTGGGTAATGTCTGGATGTCAATTTGCTTTTGTAAATAGTGTTAAGCAAGAATGACTAGCCAATTAGCTTAGTATAAGTAGAAAACTGTCTTGGTCAAATTAACCAGATAATGTGCGGTCTCGAATGAAGTTGTATGTTCAGTGGAATGAATAGACTGGAATTTAGAAGTGGTTATAACTTGGATTGATTTCTTCGTATCAAATTGTCTTGAGAGATGAAATAGTGAAGTTTAATAGTCTCTCGGTGTAGAGTTAAAGTAAATTAACTGGAGCAATTCAACATGGAAATCAATTCTAATAATGGAAGAATTCCCTGCAAGATCAAATTGACAGTGAGTCATTGAACTCATCCTAGTAAGTTGAAGTTGATAAGTCGACTTAGTAGCTAGAAGTCGTAAAGCTAATTGACTAAGTTACAATATTGGTATCTTTAGTTGTGTCAAGTGGATAAGCAAGTAGCTAGTATTAAAAGACAAATTGATCATGGCCATAAGTCCTAGAGTGCACGGTCATAGGTGCTTGGACTAGTAGTTGTGTGGTAAATTGTTTATGGTCTTGACAAATTGATTCAAGTAAAATTTGGATAAAGCGAAAGACAAATCGATTGGAAAAGCTAAAGCTATGGGGCTAACATGAAGAATAAATCGACTAAAAGAGGAATGAAATTCTAAACTTTTCATGCTTTGTACACTGAGCAAATGGATAGAAAATACGGATTTGATATTTGAATATTAAATTAGCAATTAGGCTAATAATATGGTACAGATTAGAAGAGGGAAAATAAAGAAGAATTAAAGTAATTTCCCTAAAAGTTTATTGTATTTCAAATATATACCTTGGTGCATTTGATTACATTGATAGTGCATGCATTCTCAAGACAAATTGATCAAACCTAAGGAATTGACAAGAGGATTTGACATGAGCCAAAAGCATACTATATAGGACTGGGACCGCATACATGGAGTCTATTATAAATAGCATATGGGATGGATTGAGACTATTTGACAAAGAGTGTGGGTTTCTTTGTTAAAACTCTAGAATGAAACCTAAAACCAAATAGATAAATATTCAAAATAGGAAAACGAGTGACCTTAGTCATGCAAACGTTAGACTTATTGACCTTTCCTTAGGAATTAACCCCCCTATACTATATTTCCTTGGGTTTTGTCGAGTAGGCAAAATCTACATTACCTATGTCATAATGTGGTTCATATATAAATATGACTACATGTTTCCTTCGGGTGTTGCTATAATGACAATAAGGGGTTTCACATTTCAACTTCTCATCATCACCATATTATTATTATTATTCATTTATTTATTATCTTAATTGATGATTCATTCTTTTTTATTTTTGAAATTTATGGTTTATGTGAAGATTAATAATTATAAAACAAGGATTTTTTTAAGTTGTATTTGAGATTCTTCGTTGAATGGATTTGGATCATTTCCAAGATGGAATTAATTGTTGTGGTTAAGGTAAGATCACCCAATTATGAGCATGCTTCTAAAAAGCAAGCCCTAGAAAAAAAATTGCAAAATTGTCTCCATGTAGTTAAAAATGAGAGTTACTGAATCCAACACTCAATAATACTTGTCAAAGAAATTTACTCAATGTAATTGATATTTCGGCCCTCCAAATGTATTTCTAACCTCTGACTCATACATAATTAGAGTTTGAAATTTGTATCATTAGAAGCGCATCCAAAAGTACTTTGAATAGGCATATGAAAATTCAAATTTAAACATTAGACAACTACTTCAAAAGCAAGAGTAAAGTAAAAAATTATAGAAGTCTTGGCAAATCATGGTTACCAAAGCAAAATTTGGCCATTGACACTCTAATTGTACATTTAACTCTAATTTGCACCCAATTTGGAGTGAAATGTGAATTGGAAAATGTGATTTGCTAAATCTATTGTAATTTTTGTCTATTAACTAGCTTTTGAAGTGGTTTATTTTCTTTATTCAATGTCTAAATTTGAGTTTTTATGTACCTATTCAAAGTTCTTTAGAATGTGCTTCTCATAACAAAAATTTCATGTTCTAATTACAAATTAGTGAAAAAATAAAGTCATATTTGGTGGTCTTGTTTTTCGATCCCATCAAGGATGTTCTAAGGTAAGCAAACCCATTATGGTCTGCACTCCATGATCCCAATTGCACACAATGCAATAAAAAATTACATGAGAAAGCAACAAAATTGAATTGAATCTAAAGTAGTGCTTTGAATTGGGTTGGAAAGTCACTATTTTATGAATTCAATCAATACATTCATGCAACTTCTACTCATAGCAAAAGGGTCATTTATTGTTTTATTGTACTAAAGAGTGCTTTTGGATTTCCATTGGATCCATGTAGGGAAGAAAAGAGCGACATTAGAATCCCAAAGGACAAGAATAGTTATAGGATTCACAATTATTGGAAAGCTATGTATTTTCAATTTGACTAACTAAATTGTATCATTTTTTTAATCAAAATTGAATTGGCTAAAATACATGTGAAATAAACCCTTGTTTGTTGTTCTATAACAAAAATATAATTGCCAATCCAATAACTATATCTATACATAGTGACCCAACAATCAACAATGGGCTTCCTATCTTGTGAAGTCATAATCAAATTGAACTTGGGGGAGGACCTCCCATTAACCTCTAAAGGACCAAGTTGTATTTTTTGGCAATATAGTGATTTTGGCAACTCACTATGAATGAAATTTTTCTATTTTTCTTTAAAATGTTCACACAATATGGGGACAAGCTTTTTCTTAGAGCCCAACAATTTTCATAACTTTTGACTACATAGTAAAAAAAGTGATTGTATAATATATAGTATTTTTCCTTAGATAGGTAGTTTGGACAATTAACAAAAATCACTTTTTTTAGAAACAATAATTTGAAATTGGTTTTCTAGATTGATGTAGACATAGAAAGATTTGAATCTTTCCATTTTGATTAATGTGATGAAAGTTATGAGGAGTTTTAGTTTGTGTGTAGTTATGGAATTTCTCTCCTAAAATAAACTTTGGAGTCCTTTATTTAACTCAATTTTCAATATTTTTTGAAAAAAATAAAATTGTACAATGTAGATTTCTCATTACAACATTACAACCATTGGGATTGGCATTTTTCAATTCCATAACTAAATTCTTAACAATTTCATATTTTGAATCATTCTCTACTTCTTTCTACTTACTATTTTTTTCCTATATGTTGTACAATTCCAAATGATCTGAATTTTTTCAAGCATGTAGCTAGCTTGCCTTGAAGGGTGAAACCAAAGAAGAGACATCATTTTGGAATTTTTTCCATACAAATGTAACATTGTGAAATTCAACTATGTGGGTTTTGGAGGGCCCAAAAAAGGATTTTGTCAATTCTAACGCTAATATCTTGCAATCCACACGGTGGAAATTTCTCAGATTTTTTCCACATCTTCTCAAACTAGCTTACTACAAGATCCTAGGGTTACATGTGTCCAAAAATGTTTTTTTCCCCTTAAATCTAGTAATTGTATTAGAAATGGCAGTTTTGGAGCAACTTTGGTGAAAATAGAATCAACAACCTTTAGGAGTTAACATATGGGACCTACAAAAATCTGAACTCAAATAGATTGAGTTGCAATTGAATTTGCATTTCCACTCCATTATTTGTGCAAGGCTTGATTTCAAACTTGCAATAAATACATAGGTCTAGGTGGGCCATGTTTTCAACCCAACTACCTAAGTGGGAAAACCAATATGTATGAAGGATGTAAAAGCTTGGTGTAAACTAATAGGATTTGGCTAGATATTATTAGATAATATTTTAATGATTGAATCACTTTTTATAATTCCATTTTTGACATCATTGTAGATTCCTCTCATCTTAAGCAATAATACAAATTTGATGGATAAGATGTTATAGCAAGTCTTTCAATTCTACTTTTTAGTATATTTTGAAAATATTTAAGAGTTAATGACATTGTAATGAAATCTTTGTACCTTTTTTCCTTTATCATAGGAGAATCAAGGTACCTAATGATTTGCTTTTCATGCAAACTAGAGTTAGAAATGAATAACAAAGACTTTCAAATGTATGTTGATTAAAAAAAACAGTAATTTTATACTAGACTACTATAAATCCATATATTCCTATTACTAAAAAATCCCACTCTTATTAGGTGGTATTTATATATTTTAATTAATTTAATCACAATCTATCCAAATGTTCACAATTTTTTGTTCAAATCTAAATGAAATTGCTTTGAAATCTATAAATAATAATTATAATTCGGAAGGGAGTTTTCTTTTGGTGTCCAAATTATACTAATTTATTCCAAATCTCACTTTAAAATCTTCACAATTATATGATTCTACTGTACCTGTGACATCCAACTTTGTTCTATTCCTCCCCAAAAAATAGTAGAAAAAATCATACTTCAAGAAAAGATTTTGATCACCTACTCCAACTGTACAATGATGACACTTTCTAATTTTTAAGCTGAGTGGTGCAAATTAATGTTTTGAGGTTCAGGTATTTTGTTGTTTTGATGTTAGTTGTGCTCATAGTCATCATAGTCATCATTTCATATTGAAAGTAACATAGTTTCAGAAGAAAGTGGTAAGCAGTGTCAGAGATTCCATGTTACACTAGTCGAAACAGACAAAAGGATAACAGGAATGATGGTTATTGACTTGTCAAACCTCAGATGAATTGCATTTTCTTCAATTCGTACGTGTCCTTTTTCTGAGAGATGAAGTGGTCAAGCACAACAAGGTCACATAAAAATAGTGGTGCTAAACAAGGACACAGATTGGGATGTTACCTTCAGTGGTGTTGTGGTGGGCTGTAGCCATATAAAGAAGAACTTCCGGGAATTGTAACAATACATCCAACCTGACTTGTTTGTAGACATACAAAGAACTTTAACAATACTAGACAGATATCCACAATAATGATATTCAAATAGTCCTGTTACCTGGAAAGCATGATTAACAACATATATGTACAAGTCATTTGTTTCAGTGATGAATCGTAAACCTGTCTGCTGTCGCATCAAGTACAAACTTTGCAACTCAAGAACATAAGTTACATGTAAACTAGAAACTTCAATACAATCATACCCAAATGTTGTTTTCATATAGAACCTCTCAACCAAAACTAAGGTAACGCGTTACAACACAGTAAGCATTTTTTTCCCTCTTGTTCCTCTTCAACACGGAATGCTTGGGAAATGCTGACCTCCCTAGTATGACACGTCCATAAAGGAGTCACAAATACATTTTCCACAAAATGTGTAATCAAAGATTCATCTGTTTCATGTTTCAGAAACTCAAATAGTCACAATATGGAGTCACATTACAGAAGTGCGGAAGTGCGTTCCTCAATACAATTCACATAAGTCAAGGCTAAATACTCAATTGGCTGTCTGCATCTATCAAAAAAGAGATGCGCTGACTATCAAACCCTTCAAATCAAACATCAGCTAGCATTACCATACCTTATATACTACCATTCTGAGGAGTACCAGAACACCAATAAGCAAAGTGCTCATCTCTTCGTAAATTGCTCACAACTCCGCCACATTGGTGACACAAGAAGCTACTGCCATCAGCCGAAGCATCCAATACCACCTGCTCCCTGCCGCTCTCTGCCAGAATGCAGCTTCCAATATCACGATGATTGGGATCCGTCACTTCCACTGGCGCCGTTGTTTCTACAGACATGTGCTCTGGAGCGTTCGAAGAAGGAGGATGTGCTGCAATAGCACAATGGGCGAATAATTCCGTAAGCTCATCGGCAGCTTCGGTGTCCCGAATACCATGCTGGTACACTTCTTGAGCTCTTCGCAATGCAGATGTAACTGCCTGGTCCCCTCCTATGTTACGCAGAGCTGCAACGACCTACCATTCGACATGATGATAGAGTTGAGACCTTTCACACGAGCTCTTTGAGTGGATCATGATACAGCAAGGTGCAATTTCGAGGGGACTGCAAACATGTGACCAGGAGGAAACTTCAATCCTGTCCTGCCTACTAAAACATAGACAAGTCATGGTCTCGGGGATAGCTACGATCGCAACATCCATGTGGTCCATTAACTGCACAAGAATGGAAGCTGTAGATATCTGCATAAATGCAGGTAAACTAGCTTTCAAGCGAACCGATACTAAGTTCCAGTGCTCCACTTACAGCTTGTAAGGCAGAAGTCGGATCCCCTCCATCCAAGTGCCGCCGAGCTTTAACAAGAATCGCAGAAATGTCCTCTCTGTTGCTCTGGTACAGAATCCCTCCTACTCCAATTACTATAGAGTTCATCTTTCGAAATTGCTAAGCTCAACAAGCTCTCTGCATACATATCCAAATTCATAATGCAAAACGCTAACGACTGTCTCCACGAATCAAATGCCAACTGCCATCAAAGAAATACAAAACGTCTACAAACCCAATACTCTTATCAACCATCTCAAACTAGATGCAAAATTCCCAAGCAAATTTAAGTTGACCTGATTACGACAGAAATATATCCAAATGCCGTTGAGTTCCAAGTAGAATTACCAAATCGCTTGAACACTTTGGCGATTCCTTCAACAGAAAATACGAAAAGCACCTGCAAATACACAAACACGATTGAGTATCACGAAAACCAACATCGAAATCTCAGCTTAGCCATATATCATCACTCCATCACACTAAACCCTAAAACTCACCTCTCAAGAACCCTAAAATCAATACAGTAATCAAACATCACAAAGTAGATGCAAAAAAAGACACGAAACAAATTCAGTTTGACCGGATTATGACAGAAACTATATCCGACAAATAACGGACGCCGAACGCTGAAATCAGAGCAGAGGTAGGCTATCTCTATTGACCTCATCGGCAATTCCTTCAATCGAAAAACCCTAAAACCGCAAAAATACAGTTGAATGTCGCAAAAAGAAATTCTATTGAATGCCACAGCAAACAACATTGGAATCGCAGGGTGGTCACATTTTCCCACAGAAACCCTAAAAAATCACCTCCCAAACGCCCTAAAAACAATACATTATTACAAAACTCCTGTCAACTACCACAAGCTAGATGCAAATTCAAGTTGACCATGAAATCGCAGGTTGGCCACCATTCACCACCAAAACCCTAGAAACTCGCCTTCCGCGAGCCGCAGCAATTGCCGATCCTGCAGTTCACGAAGATCCTCCATGCATCGTCTCCTCGAACTTGACATCCGAAGATCGATCTCTTCTCGATGGATTTAGAAATTTGCTTTGGCGATGGCCCTGGCGGCGACGGCGATGCAAAGCTCTCCAAGTGAAAAGTGACTGCTCTACGCCGGCTTGCGAAAACCTGCCCTGCCCTGCCCTGGCTGGTGCACGGGTCCCTTGAGAGATCCTGACCGCACGTGAAACCCGACCCGGTCTAGTGGGGCAGGGTTATGTTGAGTACGGTAGGGGTCCATTAAGCGCCCAGTTTCTAAAAGTGCCCTCTAACACTGGTGTACATGTTGGAGTTTTGAATGTACCAAAGGTGAACATAACACTTTTAGAGTTCTATGCTATTTCAGCTTCCAAAATTCATAACTAATTTCAAGATGGTTCAAAAAATAGAAAACAACTTTTGATAAATGCTAGTTCTATTTATCTTAGAAAAATATTTTAAAGAGTTTAGCTTTCTCCAAAATGTAATCACATAGTAAATACATAGGGCAATGCCCAACCGCAAGTGGCATTGGCCTTGCATAAACTAGAGGTGGGAAATTGAGTCCCCAAAAGATTCCTTACCACTCTCAAGCCCTTGAGAACCCTAGAGCCCACTACTATCCCAACTTTGTCCATGTTGGCCTATCTCACAAGACTCCATACTCGGAACAACAAATTTTGAACTAAAAATTTATACAATTACAAATCAAGACTTGCAAACAATATGGGCTTATGAGTAAGTTTCAAATTGCGCAATGTAATAATTAGCAATATGATGACCACACAAATTTGTCAATTGATGAACAATTGGCAATGCCATGTTAAGTTAGCAAACTCTAGTAACTTTGCCTCAAATCCTAATTATGCAAAATAATCCACCTAGAAGATACACATGAGATTTCTCTATGGTGGTTTACACTTGCTTCATGGACCTCTTACTATAAAGGAATCCTTGACAAGGTGGGAATCATAGGATTATCCTTGAATGATTCATACATCCATTTATTGTCGTTGCTACATTGCTATAATATCTTATAGCATGTGAGTTTTATTATGATTACAAAAACTACAATACATCATGATGTTGAGTTGTAAGAACTAGACTTCAAACTTGACTCAAGTCTATCAATCTACCATATCTTTTTTTACTAAAATCTCTAGTATGGTCACAAAGTGGTTCATTGGAAAGCTTGTTCAAATCTAATTAATTTGTGAACTGGGTGTTTTTGCAAATTCCTTGTCAATTCTTGAATTTATTAATTATTTTTTAAATATTTAGAATAAAATCAAAAGGAGTATAAAAAGACTTTTTTAGTCACTAAATTCTTATAGAAGGCATACTTGCCAAGGAGACATATTTTAGTTGTTGAATGTTCAAATCTCGATACTTTTGTATTTCAAATTAGACTTCAAACCTATATAAACAAAAGTCAAATTTACAAAATGTCTTAGAGATGTTTTTATAAAATAACTTGTTGCTAGAATCGACTTCTACATATTCTTGCCCAAAATATGTATCTTTTGAATATGAGGGATCCTTAGTTCATTATGGATTCACTTCTAATCAATTCTTTGAAAATTCATATTTATTTATATTGTATCCAAAAGTACAAGCACAATTAATCTACAATCTCCCATTATTTGCAATCCCAAAAATCGACGATCATTCAGTAATAGAACCCATGATTAGATTACTTATTTGGAAATTTTACTTGGAATTGAAAAGAGCTTCATACAATTGTCCATTTGTACAATGTATTGTTGAAAACATACTTTATATCTAGTTATAGATGATAGATACATGTGGATCCAAAGATGATATAATTATCATAGAGGTGAATTTTTCAAGGATGATGTCTTCAAAGAACATGTGATTTAAACTAGATGTTTCTAAGAGAGAAAATTAACTCTAGATCTTTTTTTTAAGAACTAGTGTATAAAGAATTAGCTTCTTTAAGATACAACAATATCTACAAGAGAATATATGCACTCCAAAAATATGTATCTATAAATGTTTATAATTCTTGATTTTTTTGAAATTATTGTGGATCTTTGGAATGAAATTTCTAATGCTAAGTAAAATAGTATAAAATCCTTATGATCACAACATTTGGGATTATATATTGTATGATATTATTGAAAAGATGTACTTTAGTATATAGTTTGAAAATTTATTGTCACATAACTATATATTTTAAATGATGATTTGATTTCAAAAATTTCAAAAACTTCAAAATTATTAATGTATAGAGTTTTAATCTCTAAAGTTCCATTATCTCCTTGGGGGATGACTAAAATTTAGGCTCCTCTCATGTCAAATTTGGTTGTGATTTTTGAATTTTTTTCTTAAGATGGTTGAATAGATTAGGTTTATGAGAATATATTTTTTATTTTAATTGGTGATAGTGGAAAGTTTTAAGTTGAGAGGATTCAAATTTTGGGAGAGCTAGCATTTAAGCATAGAATCCATAAGCCCAGTCTATATATTATAGATACCTTCTATAGTTATAGGTCATGTCTATATTATAAGACCTTTATTATAGAGTCTTTCCATATTAAAGTATACCTATTATAGCTACACATGTTATAAACACCTTCAAATGGTTGCAAGTACTTACCTATAGTTAGATTCAAGGCTCTTAGGCTCACATCTTTATGCTCAAGTGCTAGCATCATTGGGGGTACATACTTATACCTACGGTCAAGGCTTGTAGGCTCGCATTTCTAGGCTCACACACTAGTAAGTGTTGTTGTTTTGGAACTTTAGAGTTTAAACTTGTATATGTAGTAAAAGTTGAATCCATCACTCATAATAGATGAAAGATTGAAAGATCAAACTAAATAGGTCAAGACACAAAAGGTGGCAAACTGAAAATGACATTGTAAATGGATTCTATATGAAAGCAATAGAGTCCAAACTCATCTATAATTTAGAGGTAGATGAGAAGGGTGCAATTGTGGTAACAAATCCAAACTTGAAATGTATGAAAGGATAGATAAAAATGATGTTAAAAAGGTTGAGGCTTCAAATTTTACACCCATAGTAGCAACTTGAAAATTTTATTGTTTTTCATTGTGAACCTAACTAATCCACATGCAAATGGAGAAAATAAAAATAATGTATTATAAAAAATTTATGTATATCAATGCATAAACTTGTTCCATCCTAATGGTCTTTGTTTAAATAATAACATTATTTGATTGATAAGTCTTTGCAATTAAGAGGAAATTATTTTAATTCACTTTGTTTTTCTATTTTGGGACAATGTATGAATAAAATATAATTATTTATATGAATTTATTTATTTATATGTATTTTCAAGTGTTGATTATATGTTCAAAATTCTCAACTCTTTTAGGTAACACTAATTTAATTACTTCACACAAATAGTGTGACTTTGATAAATTGGTGTCATTAGTGCAAATATGACAAATTAGCATTGTGATTTTTTTATTTTTTTATATAGGAGATTAAATAAAATAGCTTGTAACAAAGAAACCACCCATGATAGTCTCCTAAGGGGTGATCCATTACACTCTTGCATCAACCTATTGTAGGGTTGTTTTGTCAAACACATTTTGGGGTTTGGGTGTCAAGTTCTTCGTTTGACATTGTGTGTTGTATAAGACAAGTGTTATGTATATGCGACAATTTTGTTGAATAAGTCCTTCTCCTACTAGTAGAGACAATTTGAAATCTCACTTTAGTTATGATCCATAATTAAGAATGTAATAAGTGATTATTAAATTGAGACACTTCAATAAAATGAAAATCAAATATGTCGAGATTGGAAATAGAAAGTGCTTTACTTGAAAGTCAACCTTAAGGTTGACTTTATTAGATAGACGAGGGGGTCTACTAGACATGTTGGACGTCATGTTCGTGGTGTTGTCAAGTTTTTTGGGCGAACAACCATAACCTATTATGATAGACTTTTTTCAATAACAAAAGAAGGGATTGAGCTACTTTGTGTAGACCGTGAGTTCCCACAAGTTCTTGGATTGTAGAAACTTCACTACAATAGTTGACTAATGTAGCTAGGTGATGGCCACATCCAATAATAATTAAAAATTTAATATTATTATAATTTAATATATTTCTTATTTCTTAGGGTTTTTTTCATTTATTTATTTTTAAAATTTCTGGCTGGCATTGTTTGGTTCCCAACACGAGGATCTAACCTGAAATGGTCTTTTAGGGTACCTGAATCTCTTCTAATGTGAGATTGAGCTACATTAGGTTGAGTTAAGGTAAATGTATCCATTGCCAACCACAACCTATATCCAACTTGTAGGGGGCACTAATTCCAATCAATATTAGATTAGATTTCCAATAAAAGCTTTGAATGTATTTTTTTCTCCTTTTTAAGGTTGGCACTAATATGGTTATGCTACATGTCCTAAAGTAGTGAGCAAGAAAGTAGGAAGTAGTGGGCAGAAAGTGGTTCTTGAATGATCAAGATTGGAAGAGTCTAGACATTGGCTATATACTCCAAGCACTTTTAGCTCCCAAGATATATAGTTATTTCAATTTCAACAATAAAATTACAAAAAAATGGCAATTCTCGTATTTCCTATCATTCTACATGGGAGAAATTTTTTTCACCTTAAACTGTTTATGATCTACTCCAAAATTCCTTGAGTGATTGGGTTGGGGTACATAATCCTTAGTGACCACAATCAAATGAATGTCTTAGATGATGGTAATGAAGTGATCAGTGATTGAAATAGGAACTTCCATCTTTGGAGTGTAAATTCATTATAGAAGGTGGGCTTTTTAGGCCTTCATGTTACAACCATGTTAGGAAATATGTTATTGCTCTAGGTGAGTAAAATGACCATTATAGATATGCTTTTTGTTGGGTTTGGGGTAGTCTAGAGACTCTTTGGGGCTAATTGGGTAGTATACTTCAAAAATTCATAATTTGTGAACAAAATGAAATTGAATTGCTCCCCCCAATTTTCATATTTATCTTTAAATTTTTTTAGCAATGCTAAGGTAGAGCTACCTATTCCCAATTGAAGACTCATAACTGACATATAGGGTGTAGTTATTTCCAACCAAGGTCAAAAGAAATTTCCAACTAAAGCTTGGTCAATGTTTTCTTTTCTCCTTTTCAAGGTTGGGACTACTAAGGTGATGACACATGTCCCAAATTTGTGAGCAATAAAGTAGGAAGTAGTGAGTAAGAAAGTGATTCTTAAATGATTAGAATTAGAAAAGTCTAGACATTGACTATGGGTTTTGAGCACTTTTTGGCTCCCCAAATTCATACTAATTTCAATTTCGGGAATATGATTACAAAAAATTTATAGTCCCATATTTCCTATTTTCTACATGGGAAAAACTTACATTGCCTCATACTACTTGTGTTATGTACCAAAGTTGCTTAACCCATAAAGGACTTGTGTCCCCTTGGGGGACAAAATGGATTTTGGGCAGGTTTCTATGGCCTCAATTTTTAGTGAAACTACTTGAAACTTTCTCATAAGATAGAAAAATTGATTAGGTTTGTGGGAATATAATTTTTGTTTCAATTGGTGTTGGGGAGCAAAAGTTATGCCATTTTAAACATAATTTTCACGTCACTAGGTAGAAAGTTCATAAAAACTTGAAAAAACTTGTTTTTTTTTCTCATAGATTCTATTTTTGTCTACATATGAAGCTTTGATTCATTCCATTTGGATTAGTGATGTGAAAGTTATGAACAATCTTGTTTTCTAAGCAATATGAGCATCTTCTTGAAAAAATAACTTATAGGATTCATTTATGACTGCAATTTTCACATTTTCTCAAAAAAAATTGTTTGACAAGGTTAAGTTTGCTTGCTAGAAAAATCTCACCATTGGGATTTTGGTGTTTCAATCTCATCTAAGAATTACAATTTAGTTTTTCTTGTAATCTTGGACCTACTCTACTTAACAATTATTTAAAGAATGAAAATCAAGATTAATTTATTTTCCTAGACTATCAACTCAATTCTTCACCACAAAAAATTTAAATTCAAAGTCCGTAGTGCAAAAAATTTCAACAAAAGGTGGTTAAAGTCATTTGAAATTGCAAGCTAGTGTATGCCACATTTAACTACTTCTGGACTTTTGAAAGTCCGGATTTAATAATGGTCATCGGGAGAAAAAAAATTAGTCATCAAGGGATAATCCAAAATATTGGGAGATCTAAGCAAAACATCGGGAGAACAATAGAAAACATCCGGAAATCTATACAAACATTGGGAGATCCATATAATCATCCGGAGATCTCCCGATGATATTATTTGGAGATTTCGTGATGTTTAGTCCAAAATTCACTAAATAGTCCAAAAGTAGTTAAATGTGGCATGTGTTCAAATTTTATTTTATTTTTCCAACTTTGAATGCTAATATCTTTTAATCTATACGGTCAAACTTCATGAAATTTTTACCATTTGGTTTGAGACAAGTAAAGTACAAAATCCTATGGTTAGATTTAATTTAATTTTTTTCCTACGGATGAACACAACAAAAATGACAGTTTTGAGTGGTTTTTGACATAAAAATGGCCTTGATCCTTTAGGAGTTAAGTGATCAGGTATGGGCATTTCTATCATAACAAGGCAAGTCAATGGCATTCTGCTTGTTATAAGCTAGGCCTAGTTTACCTTCCAATAAGGTAGACAAACCCATTACCACCCCTTGACCCAATGCCACCCAAATATAGGGCCCTCATTGATTCTATGACGAGAATTTATGACAGTAATACATGCCTTAACTTCACATTAACTTCACATAAGACAAGTATTATAGTTTTACATTCTCACTCTATAATCAATGAGAATTCTACATTTGGGTGGTATTGGGTAAAGCTACCTTATTGGTTGGTTTGGCTAAATTCCTCCTAGGACACTGGTGTCATCTGTGCATACGGTGACACCATTGCTGGCATGCAGTGGAATCCATTCAGCGTGTTCAGAGGGCAGTGTGCACTGTGCAGCAGCCATCCCCAAACTGGCTAAATTTCGCTCAGTTGCTACATAATTTCTTCATGCCCTGAGTGTTAAATTCCAAAAAAATTCCAAAAATGAACATTTGGCTAATTTTCTTGAAGCAGTTCTGGGATCGCTGCTGTGCAGTTGTGCATCCTGCCAGAGATGACTTGCCGTAGGAAATTTGTCCTTTTGAGGCATTGACAACCACAAATCCACCACAACTTAACATAACATAGACTAACTTAAGCTTACCTTGCAGCAAGAAAAGAAGTGCAGTGCAGCGAATCAGCCGTGGTTCCTGACAGCCGCGGAGATCCGGCCAGCCATAATTAGGCCCCCATTGCAGAATATTGCAGAGTACGGCAGCTTCTCCTGCCGCCACATCGATTAACAATATGAACAAATGAACTTCGCCAATGTCTCTGGATATGCGCCAGCCCGACTCCTTTTGTAATCATCTGCCACATGCATGTAAGTTAGCTTCAAAAGATCACAACCCTTTCTCTCCCTGTTGCAAATCCTGACGTGACCAGAGAGCTTTCATACTTTAATCCCTGTCTAGCCCACTTTGGAACACTACTTTGCAGAGATATTAATCCACATGTCAATATCGGCCCCGAGACAGAGATCACAATAATGTAGCCCGGTTTAGGTACCTTAGTCAGATTGTAAGTTGGTCACTTCCTACCTGCAAGTTTTGTGGCTCTAACAAAGATTAGCGATCGATCAGGAGTTGAAGTTCATGTGGGCTGCAGTTTTCAGCATCAATGGCTTGGTAGTCAAGAATTAAGGTCGAGGATTGGCAATTCCAAAGATCATTTCTGAAAGCTTAACGTAATGTCGATTACTGCGGTGCACCGGTTGCAGGGCAACAGCCACTGCTTCAGGCTTCTTCAGCTCATGCTCCTAGTTTGTTCCGCTGTCCGGCTCTCAGGTAAACATATTCTTCCCATACTTGCATGATCGAATAATATTCAGCTGTCAGATTAATGCTGAGTCTAGTTGCTATTGCAGTCCTAGTTTCAGGTGTTCGTCGAGAACCCTTGTTGAGCACCCTCTGAATTTTGGAACGACAAGTAATCCCTAAAACCTTCATTGTTTTGCAAAGTTGAGCTCCATTTGGACATATGGGAGTAGTCACCTCAAGCCACTGTACCGTAGTCTTCAACCGTGAAAGCTTTAATTTTGCTTGATTTGCTGTGATTTGACATGAATTTTGATCGGAACTTGACTCGATCTTCGTTGTCACTGTTCTGGAAAGGCGTCATGCTCAAATTTCTCAAGAATGTTATGCTTTGCCTGAGTGACATTCCGGGATTCACATTGCTTTAGACCACCAGAAATAGAGACCCGTGCAATATCGCACAGAAAAGCTCCATTCATGACGATCTCTTGCTGCATTGATTTGCACTTTAGGTCTGGTCTATATTGCTGTACTTACAGATGCTAGAAGTGAGTATTGTCATACAGTTGCCCTTCAAATTCTACAAATTAGGATCCACACTGAATTGCGTGGATCTGCAGAGGCGACTGGCAACATCGGGGTGAACTATGGCACGCTTGGCAGCAACCTCCCATCCCCTAAGGAAGTCGCCAACCTGCTCCTCACTACCACGGTCCGCAATGTCAAGATCTACAACCCCGACCCAGCGATCATGCAAGCCTTCGCCAACACGAACATCAAGCTCATAGTCGGCGTCCCAACCGAATCCATCCCTATTATCGCCACGAGCACCGCTGTCGCCCAGTCCTGGCTCCAAACCAACGTCGCCGCCTACATGCCGGCAACTCAAGTCACTCACCTCGCCGTCGGCAATGAGGTTCTCATCAACTCCCCGTCCATCTCCCCGCAGCTCGTCCCCGCCCTAACCAACCTCCACTCCGCAATCATAACCCTGAATCTCTCTATCCAGGTCAGTGATGTACTAGCAATATAACTGCAACCTTGAGCCAATATTTGGAAGTCTACTCTTGATTCTTCACCAATTTTGTAGCAACTTCCTACATTTTTAAAAATTTGCTCATTTTCAAGCAATTCGACATTTCAGGTGAATTGCCCCGTGAAAGTACCCTTGATGAAATTTGCTACGAATTTTCTCAACTCAGCTAAAATTCGTGCTACTTTCTTACAAATGCAGGTCGGCACGCCACACAACCTTCAAGTGCTGGAGAAGTCCTTCCCGCCATCCTCCGGCGCCTTCCGATCAAACCTCACCACCGACATGAAAGCTCTCCTCGGTTTTCTAAACGCTACAAACGGTCCTCTCATGGTGAACTCCTACCCCTACTTCGCATACCGCGATGACCCAGGCAACGTCTCCCTCCCGTTCGCCCTGTTCACCGCGGACACGAACGGATTCATCACCGACGCCAGCACAGGGCTACGATACTCCAACATGCTGGAGGCGCAGTTGGACGCGGTCTACTCCGCCATGGAGCGCCTCGGCTTTCACAACATTCCGATCGTCATCTCCGAAACAGGCTGGCCTTCAGACGGCGACTTCGCCGCAAACTCTACAAATGCGCAAACATATAACATGAACTTGATGAAGTACGTGACGGGCACGACAGGCACGCCGCTCAGGCCGGGGACGTCGATCGACGCGTACATCTTCGCGCTTTTCAATGAGAATCTGAAGCCAGGCTTGAGCTCCGAGCGATTCTTCGGCGTGTTCAATGCGAACAGGACGCCTGCGTACAACCTCGGGTTGCTCCTTGCGAATGTGACGAACCCGCCTCTCCCACCACCAAACGCCAATGCCCCTCCTCCGGTCCTGTATCCGTCCCCGACGGGTTTGAGTCCACCCCCGGTGATGAGCCCCGTCCCCGCGGGTTCGGGTCCAGTCTCCCCCGGGAATGGGGGGAAGACGTGGTGTGTGGCGAAGGCAGGTTCAGGAGACGCGGATGTGGCGCAAGCGTTGGAGTATGCGTGTGGGGAAGGAGGGGCTGATTGTGGGGCGATTCAAAGCGGAGGGGCTTGTTATTACCCTAATACCGTGGCTTCGCATGCGTCGGTTGCGTTTAATAGCTACTACCAGAAGATGGGGCGGAACTATTGGAACTGTTACTTTGGTGGGACGGGCGTGGTAACCATCACTGATCCTAGTAAGTGGATTTCCTTTTTTGCCTTACCATAGAATTTTATTTGGAATAATATGTGTGTGTTGATAATAATATGGACATAAAGTCTACACCCATTATCTGCAACTTTGTGACAATCAAGTGTCAATAGTGCTGTGTGTAAAAGTGATATCAAAGAGATACTTTCAAATCGAGGATTTGAGGAGGTGGTGAAGAACCCTTTCCAAATTTGCCAAACTCTATATTTCTACATTAATATGGAACATGTATTGGCACGAAGATTTTTGGTTCTTTGGTAGAGGGACATACATATTAATAATATTGGTTTTGTGTTATAGTGTCCCATGTTGAAGGTTCCCATTTTTCGAAATATATCGGAGTAGAAAGAGCTTCTGTTGTTAATAATAGGCTTGATTGAATCAAGAGCCCGTTTGTCCAAGACCCCTAACCATAGGTCAAAAGACTACGGCAGGGTTTAGGAGCTACGTTCCCTTCTCGCATGTGGATAGATTACAAGTAAAAGTTGGAAGACTGGGCTTACAACAATTCTTGTTGCATGTGCAGGTTACACAGGGTGCACCTTCCTTTGAATATCTCTGAAATGGCGTTCCTGCGGTGAAACATGGGAGCTTCTGGGTAAAGTCCCACGGGTGGATTTCGATATTTGTTGGAGGTAGAGGAGAGGGGAGCTTACCAAGGGTATCTGAAGCCCAAATTTTGTAGCTATATGATACAGTAGTTCATACGACAAAAAACTTGAGCTGCAAGACATTTTACAGAATTGGAGTGCAAGATTTGCAATGTATGCATACTTTTCATAATTCCCAGTGGGTTCAGGATGGTGTGAAATAAAATCGTGGACATTAACTCGTGGACAATCGCGGACATTCGTCACATTTGATACGAAATCTCTCAGTCCTTCGGTCCCGGAGACTGATACTCCCGGATTCACTATTATGTAACTCTCGGAAAACTTCGGTTGTGCAGCAGGACCAAAGTTTGAAAGAAAGTTTGTTTTCCTAAGTTTTCCTAACAATCAAAGCTTCCTAATTTATCTTAGTAGTGCATGTGACATCAAAGTCAAACTATTTCAACCCAGAGTATAATTGGACATCACTGATTCGTACCCAACAGTAATTGCATTGATTAGTATACCAATATAACAATTAAAAGAAGGATGTTTGTCCAAATCAGACTAAGTATAATAGTATAGTTCAATTAAAATCTGTGGGCACATTCGCTATTTACAGATCGTTATAAATGCACATGCTATTCTCGTTGACGACGACTTGCTACCGAACAGCTTGACATGCAGTCCATGGGTCAGTCACAGTGACACACAGGTCACGCAGCTTTATAAATCTGTAGGCACACTTGCTGCGAATGCTGTTGATGGTCTGAACAGCCAAGTCCGTGGCAGTACGCACAGGAGCCAGTTTCTGCTCGGCAGCCATTCTCTCACCTACGTCCACAATCTGAATCTCTTTGGTTTAGCATTCATGAAATACATTCAGGAACTCCACGAAAAAGAGGAAGAAGATAAAACGAAATTACAATGCGTCCGAAATTTACATATTCTAATGTGCAGACACCGACTTTGGAGGAAGCGAAAGTACCTTGTCAAGAACACGTGAAGCATCCAGTAACCGATAAAATTGAGTCAGCTGATTGTACAAATGTGCCTCCGTGTACTGTACATGCCAATCCAACTCGTGTACAATGAGTAATACGACTCCCTCAGAAACCCAATACTGTTTTTCATGTAAATGGGCTTGGGTCGGAAAAGTGAAACCTATTGCAAATTCAAAATTTCATGAGTATCAATCAGCAATTTAATGTTCTTGACACTCAGAGGGACAAGTGGTACTGATCCGAAGATACTCACCTGCCGATGAAGTCGACCGCTACAACGGGGATAGAGAGGACAAACAGTTCCCTTTTCAGCGTCCCCCACACGTTGTAATGTTACGTTCCGCGTAATATGCCCACACATCTCATCATCGCACTGCAGACCACAATGTGGGGTGTCAAGCCACAAAGTGGAAGTACTTGGTTGCTTCTATACTGCTAAACATGAAATATGAGCTCATTAACTGTAACAAAAACGAATGAAAAACCATATGCATTGTAGTTCAAATGAATTATACCATTCATCCACAGCCTTACCATCATCCAGCACTCGTAGTACCGTTTGATGAACTCATCAGCTCTTAGTTTGACCTGCACAATGTTATACTCTCACCAGCTAAGTGAAAAACAACTAGGTTGCAAACTCACAATAGATGTCATTGACACAGTTTATATTTCGTTAATATGGTGTCCCACATTCCCTAATACATCTATAGCAATGACATGAAAGTTTCAAGGGATCTGGAAGGTATTGACCTGATTAGCCAGCATGGCGGGAGAAACCTGATTCAAACCACCAGATCGATTACATTCAACACACATCAGAGGATCAGGACATGCCGCACTAGTGCTTGGGGTCTCATTTGGAGTAGCACGTGCTGCTAGGATTTCGCTCACACCTGTGAAAGCATACTTCTTGTAGCATTGTGCACACACCAACTCCAATGGCTCACACAGTTTGTACCTGATTAGAAGCAAATGAAACACATGAGCAACAATCAGGTTCCCCCTACTTGCATTAAAATCAACAATAGATACGCCCTCAAACTTAAGATACAGCGTTTCATCCTCAGAAATTATTATACATCCAAGAAATACTTTACCGATCGTCATCTTCAAGCATGGAAGCTGAGGTGAGACGAGCCGAATCTGTGTCCAAGGTCATTGCCGCCTGTCGTTGTAGAAACTGAAGCACAAAAGTAGAGACTAACGAGTCAAAAACTACAAAAAAATTTAGAGAGGTAACCGACAGGAAAACTCATGCACAAGCTTCTAAACGTAGGGCTGAGTTGGATAGATTCTAGGGGTACCTTGGCGGAGTCTAATCCCAGGCAGTCCGCAATATGACCAGCATCAGTTCCTTCGATAGGTGCACAGAGTCTGGAAACCACAGGATGTATCTGCAATTCAAGAAAACATTTCAAATTGCATGACACCTTTCTGACTAGATCTAAAAGTAAAGCTAACCAATGTCAATGCTCTGGCTTATGAATTTCAAGATAACTGGCAAACACATGCACTATCTAGGGCACTGATTGTGCTTTGGATGCTTCACCTGCTGGGAGATATAGTATTCAACATCAACCAGCCAATGAGAACTTTCTTCTTTGAGTTCATCGGGATGTCTCGCTCTGTCTGCTATTCCTCTAGCTTGAGGCCCCTCTAAGCCCTGCAGATAAGGTGATGCATTGTCATGAGCACTGATTCAAATCCGGCTTCATAACTGAAGTTAACAAAAGGACCCGGTATGGATGATCTCGCCTCATGGTTTGCAAGTCAATGCCAATGCTATTACTGTAATTACTGAACGTAGAAATGACACAAATCTTACAAGAACCTTGTTAAAGGAAGAGTAGAACCTCATGTCCTTACAATTGTACACCGTCCTAGAAACACTAAGAACATAAAATTTCACACCTTCTCAATGCAGATGATGTAGGGCACAGTGTCGTTGGGAGAAACCCGATGCCCATTCTGCTTCCGCCTTAGCGCCACCTAACAGTGCAGAAAGTGTGAAGAGTTAATTTCGCTGAACAGAGTCACAGGAGAGGTTCAATTTGGACGGCAACCTATGTTCACCTCCACACAAAACTACGTTTACACAAGATACGAGAAACTCTTATGATGCGTAGAGAAAATAATCTCAAACGCATACGAAAGAGAGAGCACAAATCTGAACCTGAACGTGGGGCTGGTTTTTGCCGTCTGGATAATCCTCAGGTTGTTTAGTGAGAGACTTCGTAATAATGTACTTATCAAGTTCAATCTGCCCGTTCCTCATATCTTCTTGTAACTGCAGGTCAAATCCATAAATACCCTTTCAGTCTATCACCTAAGGCTCAGTTGTCGAGCATCAAAACTTGAATACATTTAATCATAGTTACTAAAGAGACTCTGAAAGTGCATCTGATAAATAAGTCAAAGCACCTAACAGTTCGAGTAGCAACGTTCTAGTATGTATCGCACATGAAACATTCGTTCAAACTGGCACGATACATGCGAGCAACATCCAAAATTCTAAAGCGGACTCACCTTCCGTAGTTGAGAGTGAATGGCATCCACCACTTCTTCGCGAGACCTGAGAAGTACATAGTTATTAACATAAAATGCAGCGGGGCTCCTTAACATTGCACATTCCATCAGCAAAGAAAAAATTACAGTATCCAGATCCTCATCAGCAAAGCAAAGGGGATATATTACCCGCCAGACAATATTTGTTCCAGGCAGTAATTGCCTATCTCTTTAGAGAGTGAACTCCAGTCCCGTCGCACAATATCAAGTCCTTTTTGCTCTATGACCTGATATGAGAAAACTCAACTTTAGTAGCTTCCAGTGTAAAGACACAGAAGTGCTACGCAATGAAGGCTTTAGCAAGTGCTGCACGAATAGCAACGATAACAAGGACACCCTGTGCCAACAGCTGGTACAAAAAAGATTGATTCAGCTTTCCGAAAGGGATATCAGGCACTGGAGATCATACGCACCTCGGTGACACTGCCATCGCTGTTCGATTGCACCTTGACAGCAGCGTATTTCTTCTTTTTGAGCAACAGCATCCGCTTGTAGACTCCATCCAGGTCGATCTCCAAGAGCCTGTATTTCTTATTTACCTGCAGAAGTGGGTGGAACAAAGTGATGTCAAACAAGTACTTCATCTAAATTCTTGAAGATAGCATCACCCAGAAAAAACTATGTAGTGCATGAAGCTGTATACCTCTCTGATGACCTTCGCAGCTATGGTCTTCGCTGCCATAAGATCCTCAAGTCCAGAATGAATCATGATAGAATCTGTGTCTCCATATATTACCTGTCAAGAACCACTCATCATAGATTAGGTGGGAAGTAAGAGATACTAGTGTGGACTCATGAATTCATTCCTACTTTCATGAAGGATAATTGTCAAGGAAGAATATTTTCATCTTTGCTAGCCTCCTGACTATACTCAGGAGATCAGAAATCAACTACTTTGGTTCGGCATCTATTTCAATGCTTTCAGGAGTCTATGCCAAGCTCTTTGCAGAGTTTACTGTATAAGTATGCACTTTTGTACCAGATAAGTCATGTCAAACATAAACAAATTAAAAAATTAAAAAAAAATAGTGAAATTTGAAAGTCAAATGAAGAAGTTGCAAACCTCTAGATTCAGGGAACTTTGCACCAGATCCACAGTGCTTTGCAATATCTCACGCCCCTGGGTTAAGAAATTCCAAGAACACAAAATTTTACGAGAGGTATACAATCAAGAAATCGGTGAATTTCTATTGAAAGGCTCAAAACACATTAAATGACTAATCTGCAGAAATAAAGGCATACCTGCGCAGTGATAAGTTCTGCAATAGGCTTGGCATAGAATCGTGAATTAGTAAATCCAAGGCATCCATACATACTGCACATAACAGAAAAGTGTCATACTCATAGAACTAATCAGTTATGGCTAGTAAGAATGGTCAACATGTCCAAATTGCGAAGGTAGGAGGGAAGATGAATTTCAACTGCATGCTGATATATCGAAATGCTGATCCTTACGAGAGTTCAGAACTCAAGAGCTACAAGGTTGCACTTCATAGAGCAATACCTGTTGGCAGTGAGTTTAAGAGCCTGTTGCTGGATGTCGAATTGCTGATACTTCAAAATATCAGTTGTCTTCTTCAGCCACCCTTTCACTTGTTTCCTTCGGTCTACCAGACCCTTCAGTACCTGTCCACGCGCAATACTCTCATCATCAGCACACTACTCACATTGTATGTATACAACGGAAATGTCATACAGTTTGTAGTGCATCGAGCATTACATAAACTAATGATACATGCTTTGCCAAGACAGAAAGTCTAAAATCTGACAACCAAATTCATGCATCAATGGAATCAAGAAGCCGGCAATGCCGATGGTGTACCTGAGGAAGTACACCTGGCACTTCACTTGAAGGAAGGGAAGGTATTGCACCAGTGACAGCTCTCTCCACAGTTGTAAAACAAACATTATACTCCTGAAGGGTGAAACATGAAAATCTGATCATTAGTGCTCTTCAAGGAAGGTGACATGCAGATTTGAGAAGTCAAAGAAAATCTATTTCAATGCAAGATAGTTTGTTTCTAATACCAGGTAAAAGAGGACCTCAAAGTCGAAAACAAAGAATCGAATAGCACAAGAAGACTCAAAGCTTTTAGGATGAACCTGAATGATGGAAGGGTACAAACTGTTGAAGTCAAGTAGCAAGATGAATTTGTCATAGAGACCCTTTTTGGGCTCTAAGACCAAGCCTCCAAGATATGCAGGTCCTTTCTTCCCTTTCTTGCCAGGAGCATTGTCAGAAATGGCTTCAGGATTATAATCATCGTCACCATCTGCTTGTATATCTCCAACAGCTGGTGCTTTTCTCTTACCAGCCTCTTTCTCCTTCTCCTTTTGCGATAGCTTGTCAGGAAGTATAAATTTTCGCAAATGGAATTCGTGTAATAGAAGATATTCCACCCTCTGTGCCCTAGCTCCCTACAAAACATTTTGAAGAAAACATACCCACTATCCTTAAATCAAGGATCCTGTCTCATTTCAAGTGCACATAAGACTGTCCAAATGAGATGTCAAATTTGAATGTTTCGTAGACCCATACCTGCAGCGTCTTACTCCACAAATTGCCACTGATGTTCGTGAGTTGACGGGTCAATGGCAACACGCTAAGATGAAACATGAGACCTAAGGATAGCCACGCGTCTGTCTCTCCGGATTCAATCTGTAATGACCAGCCAATATTATCCTCACAGTATTGCTAGTACAAGAAAACGTTTCACAGTAACCACTGAGCTCCACATAAACTAGAGGTTATTCTCTTGAGATACACATTGCTTCAAACTGACATGTTCGGGACCAGAGAGATTCCTTCAAAAACATACTAGAATCGGATAACCTTCAGTCGTCAGGTTGTTAAAACAAAGAGAACTTACCAGTTCTAGCAAGGAGGAGGAGTTCCCATACATTCCCGGAATTTGTGAGGGCATCAACTCCTTTCTCTCCCGGCCTAGTTGACTCTTCGCGAGCTGAGTCAAAGAATAGCTGACCTACGGGCCATGACCAAGTCTCTCACAAATAAAAAAGAAAATAATAGCAATGTAATTCTTGAATTCCCAGGCGATGAGTCAATACAAAATTCAGCAACCGTTCGACCACGTCATCAGAAGCATCCGATACAATGCTTGAAACACTCTTCAGACTCAGTGTTGTGAGTTCATTCTACTCAAGCTCTCAACCATTCGTATAACATAATTGATTCATTTGTGCACTCTGAATATGCAGGTTCACAAGACCAACTTAAGCTGTCCATTGTAAAATAGGACTCTCATGGACCTGTCAAACAGCATGTAATGAACGTTAAGTAAGCGTGTACCTCTCTCAAGAGTTCTCGAGAGGACAAGTACGTGTCACAAAGAAGGCGGCCAGCTAAGCATGTTAGGGCTCCTGGACTTGCACCAGAGCCAAAAGTTGAACCTCCTCCGTTAAGTCGAGGCATTGCAGAGCGTTTCAGTCTTCCTATTTTCGACCACATATTGCTTGCCACTTTCTTGGCCTGTCAGAATAAAACCACTAGACAGGCTTCAGAGATTTTTGTAATAAGATCAATTCACAGTTCTTACATACTTTGATAAATGATTGACAAATACAACAGGAGTGGCTGTTAGTGTTGGAACCTGCAGCCGGTGAAGAAGAATATCAAGGTCGAACCCAGATATGTTGTGTCCCACCAGCACATCAGCATCCAGCTGATGCAATTTGACCATCAACAGGTTCAACAGAGCTCTCTCACTGCAATTGACCCGTGATCCCCGCTAAATTGTTACATTCCTTTAATTCATCAAAGGCTCATAAAATCATTCCAGTGGTTAGCAGCACTCGATTAACAGACCAGAAAGATATATTAGACATTAGGCTTATTTCATGCAATAATAATAGGCCAAGTGTCTCTTAACACTGGTAAAAACTAAGAATCGACAACATGAACTAGAACAGAAACATTCTACATCTGAATTTCTTCTACATTACTCCAAAGTTCAGATCCTTACGTTGACAAATTCCTAAATCACAGAAGATAGGTAAATATACCTGCTCTCCGCAGTAAGGGTGTTCGTAGAATTGCTGTTGATTTTTGCAACTTCGGCAGTGAAACCCATGGGAAATATTCCACCGTCCAATTTTCGTACAATACTGAAGTGGTTTAGCATACCCCGGTTGTTCCATTCAGCAAGAGGCATGGGTGCGTCCACCTGACTCAGTACCGCAAAACCACGTCATTTCCTCCTCCGAACATTGCTTTCAAAAAGAAATGTTACGAAACCAAGAAACGAGATGGCATATTTCCAAACACTAATAACACAATATAGGGAGTACAAGCAAGAAACATCATCCATGTTCTGATTAAAACTCAACGCTGCAATAGGGTGCACACCTTCACTTGTTTGCAGTACACTACAGAGACAGAGGCGATCTCATTGACATTATCCTTGTGATTGATGACAGTTTTGAGGTTAAGAGACGCCACAGTAAGCGGTGGAATCCCAGATGGTCCCTTCCCTGGAGCAGCCACCATCAAATCCTTGGGATCTTCTATATTCACTTCAATCTTGCACCAGCTTATCTGAAGTAGTTGAGAAGCGTAATGTTAAAAATTAAACTGAATTTCTAATAGAATGATAGGGTTCACAATCAAACATTGAACACCTGAACTACCTTATTGAGAACATACAGTCTACTCAGTCCTGAACGTTCACAAGTCCAGTTAATGCTCATTTTGAGATATATGCACTGAACTAGGTCCAAATTCGCACTTTACCTGAGATGAGCTTGCAACAAGCTGAGGTTTAGCAATGGAAAGCCAGCAGGGTCCTTTCACCCTCTTCTTAATCAGCAAGAGTTCTAGTGCACTGAAATCCAACCCCAAATTACAAGCCCCGTTATTCTGAGAGTTCCAACAGAAACATGAGCGGAACCATGAACAAATGGCAATTACGTGACGCAAAAGCAACTTAGAATTGGGATGCAATTTTAAGATATCCCTGCGTTCATAGTAGACTGTCAAGGATTGAAATAAAATCAAAGAATTAAACAAACAGATTTGCAGGTCCGAATTTAATACCAACTACGAGACAAAAGTATGAGTCTAGTTCAGATGATACCTTGTGTGTGTCCCAAGGACCTTCACGAAATTTCGCCCCTTCAGATCATTAGGAAGGGGAGGATTCTGCAATCCACAGACAGTGAGCGTTGATTGAGCATCACTGTTTAACGCATTCGTACTCAGTATCTATTTACGTCACTCCCTAACCGCAACTAAATGTACCTTGACTACTATCAATTTATGCAGCTTCATCAAGAGCGTGATTAGCAACAGCAACTTTAAAGGATAGAAGGAAGAAAAGTCCAACCTTAAATGGATAAGTAAGTTTCACGAAGTAATTCTCTCCAATAGGCACTTCTGGACATTCGAATGCATATGAGCGCTGTCAACATCAGAGCGCACAGGCGTTACAGATAAAGAGTCATCGTGCAATCACCAAATTTAAAACAATCACGTGATGCTCGAACATATTTTTTGAATATCTTAATATGTGATAGCAGAAGCCATTTACATCTATCAGCTATATGATCGCTGATCGAAGTATAAAATTAGATCCAAGGCATCATAGTCCCGTTGGAAAAACTTTCCAGGGGATAGTGATTAAAACAGTGACAATGTAAGTATCTCTATTGCTCCGCAACCAAGCAAGCATACCTTGACGGGATACATACTGAATTTGACAACGTTCAAATCCATAAGCTTTTCAGCTAGTTCTTGCTTTAAATCAGTTGCTAGTTCCTGCAAAATCAAAAAATTATTAAGGAGACATTAGTGGTGCCACTCTTACGTCTTTGACTCAAAAAAATTCAAGATAGAGTTCGTTCGCATACCGTTTCATGCAAAAGGGTATCTACATCGCATGCTATGGGCTTGTAAGAGGCACTCAGAGGAACTATTGACTCTCCAAGCAACACAACTTTATGGCAAGATTAAATTACAAATTGGAAGAAATCCTGAATTAGTTTCCAGCTTGAATTTTGTCATGTCTCGATGATGATTAGGAGAATAGTATACGACATCAGTAGGGGTGACAGTAGGTAATATCAAGCTACGATCTATATACGAGAAAACAGAGACGCTTGCGAAGTAAAAAACGGAAAGAGTTCCAGACATTCCCTCACACGCTCGTGAAATCAAGAATCCGAATCAACTCCTCGGGAAAATTGGTGTGGAATAATGCGAACCTGGATCTTAGATTTAAAAGTTGCCTTGCCATCAGGCTGCTCAGAGGGTTTCAGTTGTTCAAGCTCTGAAAGAGTACTCGGGGTAAAAGTGCTCGGGCTAGGGACAGCATAAACACAGCGTTGCATGTTCCGTACTACCACACAGCAGCTTTCATACTTTCCACCGACAGGCACCTACAGTTCGGCAGGAGCATAATCTATGGAGTCAGCCAAGCATGCACACGGTCCACTACTTAAGGTAGAAGAAAAGACACGATTACTTCCAGAAGCTAGTTATCCCTGAACAAGCGAAGATGAAACAAAATCTCACAGGAATTATAGAGTAGAAATTCGAGGGTATTATAGAGTTATTTCAGGAGTGAGTATGGATACAAACCTTTCCAAACATGTAGACAGTACCGGGATTGCCTCCGTATGGTTCCTCGTGGGCGTCGATTAAGAAGAAAGGGAGGCAACCTTCAGCATTCAAAGGTAAACTACTGCCATCAGATGTAACCCGATCATTCAAGTCATCCTCTTTCTTTACATCCGCAGCAAGACCGTTCCCTGTCATACCCTTGCTGATTGCGTGCCACGCCGCCGTTGCTCCTTTTCCTGTATCTTCGACTTTTGTTATCTTAGCATTGAGAACCATAGGTGGTACATCCTGCTCCAGTTTCAGCTTAGCAGACATATCATCAGATGCTTCCTTATCGAGCTCGTCAGTTCCGACCTCCTCTTTTAGAACCGTTTGAACGCTATTATCAACAGGATCCTGGTCGCCTCCTTGGTTCTTGGTATCAACTGGTAAATCATTTAATACATGTGTGTCTTCCAGATGGTCGCTCACTGGCATATCCATAATCAGGTAAGAGGAACTAGTATTCTGGTCTTCCTGCAATTGTGTCAGAGTCCATCTCATCAGGATTAAAACTGTCGCAAGTTCAAGAGTCAAGAGATGAATACATCCTTGAAATGAAGGGACAAGAAATTACCGATGTCAATTTCCCGAGAGTATCCAGAACTAGCCTGTCAGGTGCTGGTTGAAACACCACGTCCTGCACACCATTTGATGTGCGGATGTCTGCAAATTCAGCCAATATTACCCCTTGAGAGAATGGCACAGGAAATTGCAAGAGGTTCGAATGAGGCAGGTTATTCCAAACTCATCTTTCAGCTGAAAAGTCATTCAAGCATTGAGTTCGAGCTCCCAAGGTACAGATATGTCTACCACTAGCAGGTCTCAGAACAAAACATGCAATTAGGATCAATTCTTGACAGTCATCCAATTCTCCGGTGAGCTCCAAGTACAGTTTAAAAGACTAGACAAGATACTCACTCGCACGTCGCCTACGCTTCTCTCTTTCGCGGTCGACGTCGTCAGCAGAAATCCCAGCAAGCACGTCATCCAAAATAGATTCCGTATTAACTCCTTTGTCGTCCCGCATGCGCCTTCCCAGAGAAGGAATTCCTGAAGCAGAGGTAAACATGCTTGCCAGACGTTGCTTTCCAATCAAGGACGCAGCAGCTGACAATGCAGCCGCTTTCCTATTCGGCACATCTTTTTTGACCTCTGCTCAAATTCAAAATATCCTCTTCAGATCAATTGTCGCAACATAATTAGCTCATCACAAAGCATGATCAACATGCAATGCACATGAAAACGTACTACCCGCAGAAGCACTAGCAAGTCACACAATCAGTGCATGAGCTCCGCTTCCAAATTCAACAGAGTCAGGATTGCAAGAGGAATTGTGGCGCCATTTCCTTCATCTTACCATCTGCATTTTTCTTCTTCTTCTTGCCAGTGCCACCATCTTCGTCTTCGCTTCCGTCACTATACTGATCTACGTTCCAATCTTCCTCCTCCCCGATGTCCGCGTAACCTAATCCATCGTCAGCAACCACGAAATTCTTGACTTCCTCCCTCCTCTTGACAACGAGTAGGTTGTAATCCGCCTCCGAAAGAGAATCGTAAATTTTCTCTTCCTCCCTAACCTGAAAAGTGTCCACCCGGCGCCCACCTTTATCCTTAAGATTCTTAAGCTCTGAAAGGGCCGCCGCCCTAGCAGAAACCTCAGGAGCGGGACCTCGGGTTCGTCTGCCACCTCCGTCGCTCGCCATTGCAGACCACTCTAATTTGGTCCAAAGCCGGAGTGGACCCTAACTGTATATGACTAATATGGTAAACAAGTCACTGATCTAGTCGCTGCTGAGGATTCCCCTGTCATCTAATCTTCATCTATTGCAAACAGTCTCAGAGAGCTCCAGAAATCTTGCAGAAGTAAACCCTGGTCACCTGTATCGATATACCACCGCAACCAGTCCTTCAACAATCAAACGAAAGAGCACACGCAAGTCTCAACTGCGTAAAAGAATGCGCGGCGCTCAAAGCTCTCTCTATCCGCCAGCAATCTGCTTCAAAAAATCCCAATCTCGCACCCTGCATTGACCTGCCGCCATAACCAACGTCCACCAGAACCATGAAAAGAATACTGGAACATCTACACAATGTGCATTTCTTCAGAAACAAAATCTTCCCAACTGCAGATACCGGCTACTGTAATGCTTCGGTGATTCCCCTGCTGAAAATGAGTTCGAATCACTTCCGAACGGCAGAGTTCGCGAAAAGGGCTGGCGGGAAAACCTTGATGGTGGGGACTACCACGAATGGCGGGAAATACACGTCCCCAAATGGGAACGTCAAGGGAACCGTGCCCTTCAATTAGAGAACTTCGGGAACTCCGTTGGAGCCAGTTCGCGTAGGAAGGCCGCGACCTTGAATGCCCGTGCAAGCGAAGAAAAGGGAATAGCGACGAAGTCGGGCACTCACGCGGAGAACAGACTCGTTCCCGAGTCTTGACGGGCAGCTGCCCAAATTTTTGGTGCAACGATCAAAATTTCACCTGCAATTTTATTAACCCCCAAAAATGAATTTCATACTGTACTAGCATATGCCCTGTGCCGTCGCCGCAGTATATTATAAAATAAAAATAGAAGTAATTCTCTGATTTTTCAATTCATAAAAACTTCAAAATTCAATATCTTTTCAGCCATCAGTCGGAACACCACAAAAGAAGTTCCATGCACCCCTCTTTGAAGAGAAATTTTTGAGGGTACCCAAAACACAATTGGGGGACACACAATTCCAGAGATCTCATTGTAACAAACAAAACAAGCAAACAAATTGATTTAATGTATTGATTGTTCATATTGCAAGGGCATAATAGGCAATTTATAAGAATGATTATTAGACATGGCTATACAAACAATAGTTGAGGATAAGTTTGATGTATATTGTATGATTGCAATCAAATTTCAAACTTGTGATTGAGTACAAAACTTGTCTAGGGTTAATAGCTCTAAGAGTTCATGCATCCATATACAAGATGATGCACAAGGTGCTTGGAACAAACATTTCATCTTAATATATAACTTCTCATCTATTCAAGTAATTTGTGAAGCAACCTTTTTTCATACTACAAATTTGACAAAATTATCATGAGTATTACATTTGGACATGCATGAGAGCAAAACTATGTACAAATTCTAAAAAGATTGGGCATTGAAGGATTGATTAACTAAATGATGAAAATAAGTAAGTTATGGAATATCAATACAATTGATTTAGTGATTATATACCAAATGAAGGAAATGATTATTTCATTTGTTTGGGTGCTTGCTATAAAAGGTGGGTTGTATAGAATGTCATATTTGGACTCTACATTTATTAATTAACAAAATATCACTAATATCTAATCACATACACAATAATTTTTTTGACTTCATTTGGATGAGTGGTTTCGTATAGATATAAGATGGTAATATCATGGATATTTAGAAGCAATATATGTTCTTGATTCTAAAATCTCATCTAAATTATTCCAAAGTGTAAATAGGCATTTGTACCTCATAACATTGACTTCCTAATTACATCTAAGACTTATTGATATTGCACTCTCTAGTAATTCATTTAATGTATGTTTTAAATAATGATGTACATTTTGTCTATCTAAGCTTTGAAGATGAGATATGAGTGCTAATAGTAGATGACAACTTCTTTACTAGTAGTCTGACTTAAATGTATTATGCATCAATTAGTATTAACTTGAATAGTGTTTAAAGAGGAAATACCTTTTAAGCCAAACTTGACCATTGTTTATCTTTCACTATCTTACCATCTTTTTAATGAACTCCAACACATGATCCAAAACTCCTACAAATCACTTAGGTCCATTTGGTATTGGAACACAAACTTGCTTCATAATTGGACTCAATTTACAACCTATTGGGCCATCACATAGATTCTCAAATTGGCCCCAAGTTTTAGAATTGGATAAAGGATTATAGTGATCCAATTATTGGTACACAAAAATCTCATAATTAAGCTCCACATATACCCTCATGTCATAAAAAAGATCATGGGATTGATTATGAATTAAAGCCTTTAGATTCAATTGATGGCCCTACTCAAGGAACTACCCCCCAAAGACCCCAAGGAACCAAAAATCAGTCCACTTGCACTATTTGCATAAATTGATTTCACAATTCTTATATTTTCATGATGATTGTGACAAATTCGCCCTTTTTTCATACCATAATTCATATCTTAATGTTGTTCAATTCTCATGGGTTTTGGGGAGGATATATTTTTACCAAAAGATTATTTACATTTTGTAGAACAAACAATCGAAATTGACATGAGAAAGTAGAAGCCTTTAATTAGGGATGAAATGATTCTTGTTTGTTGCTTTCTATAGTTAGGAAATGGAACCTAACAATTGGTCCCTTAGCATAATACTATGTACTGTAGTAGAACTTCTAATAAGCACCAAAGTAGCTTTACCCAATACCACCCAAATGTAGGGTCCTCATTGATTCTAGAGTGAGAATGTAAAACTATAATACAAGTCTTACTTGAAGTTAAGGCATATACTACTATCATAAATTCTCGTCATAGAATCAATGAGGGCCCTACATGTGGGTGGCATTGGGTCAAGGGGTGATAATGGGTTTGTCTACCTTAGGGTTGGGTCCAGTCTAACACATTTCATTAGAGAGATTATTATAGTAAGAGAGGGTCATTTGCATGTGTGACATTTGTATGGGGCCAGGACCTTGCATTCTATAGAGATTTATTACTTTAGAGAGTGCCACCCTACGTGAAGGTCAAATTTGACATAAATTAAGTCAATATTGTAAAAAAATAGTGTCACACAACATCTTATGATTGGTGTGAGGTGATGTGGACCCTTGAAAATCTGATGTGGAAATTCTATTTCGGCACCCAAAGACTTGTTAGAAGTTCTACTGTAGAGCTTAGAGTAGGTGCCTGTGTAAAACCAGCCCAAAGAATATGTCCAGTGATGTACCAAGCGAGTGGACAAAGTCCACTTGTCACATCCAGAACCCGAGTGATACAGTGCAATTGGGGTGATATTATGGAGCTGGAGTGCACATAGAGGAGCGTGAGGGACTCCCATCCGAAGCTTTTCGACGGGTACGGTACTTTTTTTCGAGGAGGGGCAGAGGGTGGGACAGTCTTCGATGACAAGGCGGGCCGCATACTGTAGTGTTGGGGACAATTCGGCCGTCGTAGTGAAGTGACGAGTCCTTCTAGAACCTTTCAAGGAAGAGTGATGAGAGCGGCCATCGCTGCGACCTCCACCCAGCCAGCCAGCCAGCCGCTGTGGTTGTCCATGAATCACCTCGTTCACAATCTGCAACACAATCGTCTCTTAGGGTTTAAGCTCCGACTCGTCTTCCCTGCAATCCAATACCGTCGTTAAGTTAATCACTCGCAGTTTTTTTTCTTCACCGCCAACTCGACCGTTTGAACTACTCTGCGTCGTTGCGACACTCAAAGATTCGCCAATTTTAGTTTCTCTTCGTTGCTCCACCGATTGCGTGCAACTTGCAGGTGGATTCCAGCCATGTGGTGACGCGCATTAGGTCGACGTCGCCGGGTTCTTGCGAGTGTTTAGGGAGGTTCTTGGAGCTTGTGCGTGGTTGCGTTCCGACTCGGCAGGGCTGGTGGTGGTTAATTTAGTTTGGGCGTTGAGGTGACGGACGAGTGGGGGGGGGGCGGAGTGTTTTGATTTTCTTGTTGCGGAGGAGCGGCGGGTGTCATGGCGGAGAAGCTGTTGGATTTCAGTCAGCCTTTTGATGTCGGACTTCTTGATGCGACTGTGACAGCATTTTATGGCACCGGTTCCAAAGACGAGGTAATGTTTTTTCTATTGGGTAAAGAGGTTTGAACATTCGTGCGATTCCTCGGACTCTATGGTCGTGATTGTTGAGGACATTTGGGAGGAGCAATAGTCATAGCGTGTGATCGTCTCGTTCATGGTTTTCCGATCGCTGCTGCTGATCGTGCGAGGGGCAGGAGCAGGCTGAATTACTGTATTCTCGTGTGGAGTTTGTGCCCAGGAAGCGTGGACCCTGTAACAATTGTTTTTGTGATCATTCCTCGAAATTATCGCCGGGTTCTTGAATCACCCGTCGTATGGGAGTTTAGAGCAATTTCTGACGTGCATTGTGCATTGAGTGACGATGCGCACATTGCTCGGCGTCGTTTCATTAGCTTCTGCGTTAATGCAAATCGTTTAAATCGTTTCAGGAGCAATGCTTGCAAATGACCGGTGTGAGCTCTATGACAAAGCCCTTGCCTTGGAGAGTGCCGTCGGAAGTGTGTCGTTGTTATCGTCGGGTCAAGATCCAATTCAGGACCTGCTTGAATTGTCGTTAGTGGGTCGGAAAGACGGGGATTGCTCAGGATGCACGAGTGATGGACTGGTGGTAATCCGTAGTGGTCAAGAGTATCGTACTGTGTCATTCTGGAGCACAGGTGGTTTTATGATTCAGCAGTACAAGGTTTTCTTGTCCCTGACCTAGCATTTCCAACTTACACTGAGGTTTGTAAATCCAGCCCATGAGAACAATGGTGGTGTAGGTGCATCGTTTTCTGTATCGGGTTCCAGGTGTCATCGTGTATGTGTCATGCGTTTGGTCGGACTTGGAAAACACGTTACGTTGCGTCGTGTCCGGATCGAACCCAATCGTCTTTACGCCTTACAGCTACAGGTTGTGCTCCTTCTATCCCATTCAAGCGATTCGCGCGTGATTTTGGACCTCCTTCATGCTCAGGTGACGGGTCTTTGCATTCTATCGGGGACTCGAATCCTCGTTGATAGTTCTCCTACACAAATACTATTGTTTTGAGGGATCAGAGTTTCCCGTCTGCGAATTAATCACATCAGTTTTGTCCTGCAATCGATATTTCTTTGAAGCACCTGGAGTAGTTCTGTTGCGTTATCTTTCGTTGTACGATCGTAGCCATTCAGGCCTCATTCGTCACCTGGGCAGGGTTCTTACTGCCAGCCATGTCCGTAAACGGTATGGTTCAGGTATAAATTCTATGAGCTCGAGGGCTTGTAGTGGTGATCACCACCGCATTGACTATTTTACGCTCGGGTACCTTTTACTCTCCGAATGATTGAATTGCACTTTAGCACTTCCTTGGCCATACCGTTCTTATTATCCCCGGTTACGGTTGACTGAAGCTTACTAGACTGACGGTCATGCATGTTAATGTAGCAAACGTGCCGGACTTGAATTCAGCAGTATAACTGTGTCGATGAGCTTTGGCAGCGTGGAATCAGTTGGCTGACTTATCTCACTTCAATGCAGAGAGCTGCTGCTGAAAGGGTATTGAGGCAGTTGCAAGAGCATCCGGATACATGGACCCGAGTAGTGACAATCCTGCAGATTTCTACCGTTGCGAATTCCAAGTTTTATGCACTTCAGGTACAGTGTCACCACATGTGTACGTAACTGAACATTATATGAGCGCTAGTAATGCTGTAGATTGCTGCCGTTTTGGTTAGAGTCAGGGAAAGGCCACATAGAAATCTAGTTATAAGTTTGTTGGCTTGTACCTCATCCAGAAACAACGATTTTGTGCCCCTATCTTTGTGATGAAGGTGCTGGAGGGAGTCATTAAGTACAGATGGAATGCGCTTCCTGTGGAGCAGCGTGACGGCATCAAGAACTATATATCAGACCTTATTGTGCAGGTTCATTGGTTTAAGCGTGACTTTCATATATGATTTCGGTGTCGTTTTGTTCGCTTATATTTTTGCGTCAATTACTCGCTCCTTAATGTCCTTATTCACTTCATTTTCCTTTCTGATATTTGTCCGTTTGTATCGTCTGGGTTTACAACACCTTTCTGTGGGGTTTTCTGTATCCTTATTGAAGTTCTCTTTTGATGCAGCTTTCGAGCAACGAAGCGTCATTTCGGGCCGAGAAGCTGTATGTGAACAAGTTAAACATCATTCTTGTTCAGGTATGTCGCTTTGTTTAGTTTGTCCTATCTGGCATGGTACTCATGTAGTTTAATGGAGGATTTCACCAGTTGTCATCATTAATAGTGATCTTTTGATCGTTTTAGATATATGTGTACATTTCAAAGATGCCTTTGAGCGCAACTTTCGGGGATGGATTTGCATTATGATATTGCTGGTTTCAGTATTTGATAGGCCCTAAGATTCTCTTATCTGTTACGCACCGTTGGGCCTAGCCTTGGCTCTTATCGGTGCAATTCTGGCATTCTCAAGGATAAACGTGGATGTGGTGCAGGTTTTAAAGCACGAATGGCCTGCTCGATGGCCCAGCTTTATACCAGATCTCGTCTTAGCTGCAAAACATAGTGAAACTCTCTGTGAAAACTGCATGGTCATATTGAAGGTAGGGTCTATGCTTCTTATGGTGTTATTCTTGATCGTCTTGCTTTAGCTGAATTAATTAGTTGTTTTCATTCAGACGTGGGTGTAATTGGATATTTAAAAGTGTCTGACTCGGAATGTTGTAATGCAGCTGCTCAGCGAGGAAGTTTTTGATTTCTCTCGAGGAGAGTTGACGCAAAGTAAGATCAAAGAATTGAAAAATTCCTTAAACAGGTACGTTTTTCTTCGTGGCTACTGCGTGGGCAGAAGGGTCTTCGTTTTTTGTATGTATCTGAGGAGAGTTGCCTTTGATTATTTGGAGAGCTTCAATGCTCCGTGTGCACCAGTTGAGACCGTGTGAAGGCCCCGGCATATCAATGCGTGATTGCCCTGTTAGTCGCCAAAGTTGTGTACTGACATGTTGCATCTGTGGGATCGTCCAACAGTGAATTCCAGCTCATCCATGAGTTATGCCAATATGTTCTGTCGATGTCTCAACGGCCTGAACTTATCCGAGCAACACTGGCGACTCTACATGCTTTTTTGTCATGGATTCCCCTTGGTTACATATTCGAATCATCGTTGGTAAATGCTTTGTTCGCGTAAATCGACGAGTAGTCTTGAGAGATTGAACTAGTATTCCTTGACGCTTGGGTTGCTGAGTGCTTTTTATTTGTTGAAAACAACGATCATGGCATGCCTTTGCACTCAGCGTTACTGTAAACTGATATACTACGTATAATTCATTTTGGTGGCAATTTTGGAGTTCCTGTAATAGTCATCCTCTTCAGCATTACTGTTTTATGTGGTTCAGTGTTTGTTATCCAACCGTTCATGTTCCTTATGTTGACTTGCAGCTCGAGACATTACTGAAGCTATTTCCTGTTGCCGGCTATCGTAACTTGACCCTACAATGTTTGTCTGAGGTGAGTGTTGTCACTTTACACCTGAATATTTTCTTCTCCAGTTTTTCGTTGGCGCTTGCTGTGTTTCTGGAACAAGATGTAATGATTGTGCTCGCCCATACACTGCTGGGTAATCATGGACTGAGGAAACCAAGAATTGCGCAGGTGGCTGTTCTTAGTTGTGGAGATTACTACGATGCCCAATTTGTGAAACTTTACACCATTTTCATGGTGCAGCTTCAGGTACTGATTTTTGGAGAAGTTTTAGTTTATGTAGGATAGTTTTGACGGATAGGTACTGCGAAGGATGTTACATGTTGAAATATTTATGACGAAGGCATCACTGATTCTACTACTTCTGAGACCTGATGTGCTTCCGCAGCTATGGGTATGGTATGGGTTTATTTCGTCATGATCTCGAACAAGTGTCTTTGCGTAACTCTGGACGTGTCCATTTATATTCCTAAAAGATGGTTTTGCTTGAATTTTCTGCAGATTATTCTACCGCCAGGCACCAATGTTCCAGAGGCTTATGGAAGTGGGTCAGATGAGGATCAGGTACCTTGTTTTCGTAGGCTTTCATAATTAGAGGGATTGTGGATGTTATCGAGAACTTCTGAATGGGTTTGTACTTGACTGACCCTTCCAATTCGTTATTGGGCTTCTTTTTTGCCCTGTGGTTCTGAGCACCCACTGCTACTTGACTTGAGAAAGAGTGGCTTGGCTTGCATTTTTTACCTCTGTTGTTATGCTAGTAATGAGCTCAGAACGGGCATAGATAATATCTGGAATGTCTTGCTACTTTGTAAACACTTCCCTTTGGATTGCTATTTCTTTCAGAGTTCTGAGGATTTCCACCTGTTTTGCAGGCGTTTATCCAGAATCTGGCAATGTTCTTCACTGCATTCTTCAAGGTTTCCCATTGTTCCAGTTCCCTTTCGACTTGATTCACCTGTACACGAGCATTCTGTGGTCGTATACTTTTAGGCATTTTGCTGCATATGAGGCTTCAAGATTTTAGTATTTTTCTGCATTATAGGGTTTAGGTTCTTAGGAGTTATTTGGATGGGGAGTTCGGGTACTTGCTCTGTGGTCTGCTCTAATCTTGTGAGACACTGGGGGATTGCAGTCACACATTGGCGTGTTGGAGAAGACCCCGGAGAATCAAACAGCTCTACTGATGGGGCTGGAATATTTGATCGGTATTTCGTACGTTGACGATACAGAGGTTTTTAAGGTATGCACGGTTGCAATGTTCATGAACTCTTTAAGAGAGAGATTTACCAACTCGCTGGTGGTTTTCTTCTTTAAATTACCTCATTTTTTATTCATGGATCTGAAATTACAAAATATGCGTGTGCTGGGTATTGGCAACCGGAGTTATAGAACTGGACTTGCCTGTTAATAACAGATTATGAAAAGCTTAATATCGTCTCGTGTGGTTGGCAAATTCTATGATTGTGACTTTAGAACTCTTCCTTGCCCCCAACCAATGAGTTGTCAATTTTGAAATAGGATATCAACTATTATAATTTTTTCTTTTCGTGGGATGGCAATGGTTGGGTCAAATAATTGTTGCCTCCCAGCGGTGGCAGAGTATTGCTTTTAACAATGGAATGTTTGTGTTGCACTCATGTAGGTTTGCCTGGATTACTGGAATTCACTCGTGTGTGACCTCTTTCAGTCAGAGTGCAACATGGAAACTCCCGCTTCCCCTATTCCCCTGGGGCTTCAGGTAAGTAGGGTTTCTTTCATACCTGTCCGTAGACTGATTTGCAACGCTTGTCCAATGAGATCAGGCTAGACATTTTGCATCTCGATTGGTGCACTGGCGTCGAGGGAGGAGTAATTGTGCTAAAGTGTACCCTAGGTGAATCTAAACTCCATCTCAAACATGTAAGGAAGAGATATTCATAGTATCGGCACGTTTCCCAAGGGATTGAATTCAAGGAAAATTTAACTAAAACCGTCACCGTTTCAGTAATGTCATCCACCTCCAGATATGGACCCATTCATTACACAAATTTTTACGAACTCCACCTTGTTGTTCTTCCTCTAAACATTATGGGTATCCTCCTTGTTCTTTATCCAAAAGTAGGGTTGACATTCCATAGCAGTTAGTTCTGGGTGTAGTTCCCTTCGAATTTATTTTTTGTGCGTGATGCTTATTTTCTCTCGACGTTATAATTCATGCAACAGAAAGTGATTCTAAGATGTTTTGTTGTTGAATGCGTCACAGGTAGGAGGAATGTTGAATGGGATGGGGGCGCAGCTTTCCCATCGTAAGCAGTTGTATGCAGGGCCTTTATCGAAGTTGCGGTTGCTAATGATCAGTCGCATGGCTAAACCAGAGGAAGTTTTGATAGTAGAAGACGAGAATGGCAACATTGTACGTGAGACTATGAAGGACAACGACGTTCTTGTCCAGTATAAGGTACACCGCATTTCTGCCTCCGTGTCGCCCTTTCCTGGAGGACCTCCAATGCCTTCCTCTCGCTTTGAGAGATCCATGTGCACGATAGGATCATAATGTGAACACCAGTGTGCAGCGATGCTCGCGATTTGAGAAGTGTCTTTTGTCTGATGATGTGACCAACGGTGGTGTTGAAGTTGGTGTCAAGTATAGGGGCTTCCGCTAGCTCAAGCACCGTGCATGATCGCTTTGCCGTTTTTCTGACTCATGGCCTTGTGATCATCCAGATTATGAGGGAGACACTGATTTATTTGTCCCATTTGGACCACGAAGATACGGAGCAGCAGGTAATCTCAGTTCCATATCGCCGTGGATGCAGCATTGTAGGCGATTCTGGAGTAAAAATAGTTCCTTTGTTCTGCATATGTGGCTTAAGGACGGCGTCGATTCTTGTTTGGGAGTCCTCTTGAACGTGGTCGTGTGGAGACTTGTGCAGATGCTGAAGAAACTCAACAAGCAATTAAACGGTGAGGAATGGGCTTGGAGCAATCTGAACACCCTCTGCTGGGCCATTGGCTCCATATCGGGGTCCATGGTCGAAGACCAGGTACATATTTCACAGCGTGGTTGTCAGTAGTATCATGTCAGGCGGGTACTACGGAGTCATTTTAAAGCCTGTGAAATTCCGCGTGTCCATGCCATGGTTTACGGTGATTTCCTATCTGTGTTAGGGTTTGCTTGACTTGAGATTTCCTGGTTACTCTACGACTGTTATTTTTGACGTTCTTCTTCTCTCGTTCTCTTTTATTCATCTGCGCTTTTTGGGCGCTTATGGCAGCCTCCTTCCTTCCCCCTGTTTTGTCCGTTTCTAATGTGCTCGTGTTGTTTTTGGGAGGAGCAGGAAAATCGATTCCTTGTGACAGTGATTCGCGATCTGCTTAATCTATGTGAAATCACGAAGGGCAAGGACAATAAGGCGGTGATTGCCAGCAACATTATGTACGTCATTCCCCTTGGAGTTTTTTAGTGCGGGTTCGTTCTGGCACATAATATGTAGCACTGCTGTCCATGAAAATGTCCCTTTCTTTATTGCTTTTCACCATTTTCGAAGGGTAATCACTTCACCTGATTCCAAGGCTTGTCATGACCATATGCCGATCTAGGAAGAACTCGGGGTCGTACTTGATCCAGAGAGTACATAACGTCGATTATTCAAATTCTTGTGAACGTGCTGCTGCTGTAGTGATTGATTCCTACGATTTTTTTTGTTAAGACGCCCTTGCTTGGCCGTTTCCAGGTATGTAGTGGGCCAGTATCCTCGTTTTTTGAGAGCTCATTGGAAGTTTTTGAAGACGGTTGTGAACAAGCTGTTTGAGTTCATGCACGAAACTCATCCTGGTGTTCAGGTACGATACCTAACCTTTCGGTTAGGGTCGTCATGAGAGATCAGTGCCCTCACGATTTTTTCGTATGTTTCGGAATGGGATCCTTCGTGTTGTTGATGACCTCATTTGTTCGGAATCTTTGCTTCGACATTTGGACAGCGCCATCCTGTTCTTTATGTGGTCTCACATTGTTTGTTGCAATGGTCAGGATATGGCCTGCGACACATTTCTGAAGATAGTTCAGAAATGTAAAAGGAAGTTCGTTATTCTTCAGGTACGCACCCCATTTAAAGGCTGTGTATGTGGTGGAGTTAGGTGATCTTACAGTTCTCTGAATCAACTTGTCTTCTGTGAAGTTGGATACACAGGAGGATGCACAGTGTGGACATCTCTTTCAGACTGGTCCGTCTTCTGTTTCTGATGGAAGCTACTTGTGTTCCATTTCAGGTGGGAGAGACCGAGCCTTTTGTGTGTGAGCTCCTGAAGGGCTTGCCAACGACTATTTTGGATCTGGAGGCTCATCAGATTCATACCTTCTACGAAGCAGTATGTCCATTTCGTTTGTGTGACTTGACTGCTTATTTGAGTTGCTTTTGTTTGATGACGGGTAGCCTTTTTGAATGAGCATAGTGGCGAGGATGAGGATGCAGGAAAAAAGTCTGGGCATAACTCCGAGTCTGATTACAGGTTGGGTTCATGATTCAAGCCGAATCAGATCCTCAAAGGCGGGATGAGTATCTGCAGAAGCTTATGGAGCTTCCCAATCAGGTTGACCACTGATAGATTGTTTTGGCAGCGGGATGGCATTTCGCACATGCTGGGTTTGTATGCTGTGTAGGTAGTTAAAGGGATTGATGACTGTTGGTTTTGAGAAGTTCTTTGTTGTTGAAGTCCCATTTAGGTCAGACCCATTTGCTGTCTCCGGAGCAGTACTGCTTTTACTGGATTCATTTCATTCCCGGGAAATCCGGTCGAGAGTCGGAAAGTAATCGAGATACTTATTATATACCTGATCAAGGTGTGCCCTTGGTGCAGAGATGGGTAGAAATCATCAGTCAAGCTCGTCAGAGTGTGGAGTACTTGAAAGCACTAGATGTTGTCCGAGCTGTCCTCAACATTCTGCAGGTGTGTATTCTGTATCCTTGGAACTGGCAGCCCACGTGGCCCGTGTGATTCGAATCGGGAAGCACTGTTGATTGAGGTTTGTCGTGAATCGATTTAGCGCTGGAACATCTCCATGAGGCGCCTGAATCCTTTCACTAGTGAGTTATTGACCTTGTCTTCGCGTGGGTTGTGTGCAGCTGAATACTAGCGTTGCCACCTCCCTTGGCCAAGCTTTCCTAGCTCAAATATCACTGGTCTACCTGGATATGTTGAATGTCTATAGGTACGTGACTGCAGCTTCCTGAACCAGGTTTTTGGCAAAGTTTTATTTTCAGTTTGCTAGATTCGTGAAGCGTAGCTTCGACCACTTGGCTGTTTGTGACCTGCTCCTGTCTTTCTCGAAATAGAGATTTTTATGTTGGAAGACTTCCGTAACATTTTTTTTTTGTTCTTATGAACGCAGAATGTACAGTGAGCTGATATCAAATAGCATTGCTGAGGGAGGACCGTACGCATCCAGGACTTCATTTGTGAAGCTGCTGAGGTAGGATATTTTTTGGCTGCGTGTGGGTGTGCCGAACTCTTTCGTAAAACAAACGTGCACTTGCCTTGTCTTCGGATGTTTCCGCACCGTGCGTTTCGAAGGCTTCGGACTGGGTCGAAGTTCAGATAGCTGGTGCTGATTGAAACTGATTCTTGTTTACTTTCTGCAGGTCGGTGAAGCGTGAAACCCTGAAATTGATCGAAACGTTTGTGGATAAAGCGGACGACGCGGAATTGATCGCGAAGAATTTCGTCCCAGCTATGATGGATCCCATCCTGGGTGACTATGCCCGCAACGTGTCTGACGCTCGTGAGTCGGAGGTGTTATCTCTGTTTGCAACTATCATCAACAAGTGCGTATCACAGCCTTGGCTCTGTTTGTGGATCTTCCTTTTGCGCGGGCTTCTTCTTCTGTTCGTGTGTCTGATTTTTGAGCCAAGATACTGTCGCTTTCTGGAAGCGAACAATCCCTGTCTGTTAAGTTGATTGGTGAGAGGCGTCGATATGCCGATGTGTGGTTCTTTCAAGGCAGTTTTATACTCGCGTGAGATCAACGTATTGATTTTTTCAAGTGAGTTTTTGCAGGTTGAAGGGCGCCATGATGGATGACGTTCCCCGAATATTCGAGGCTGTTTTTGCATGCACTCTCGACGTATGTGAACGCAGGAACCCGATGTCGTCAATGTGGTGATCGTTTGTTTTGGTCTTCGGTCGTGGAGGTTTATTTGAGTACGTAGCCTTGGTTTCCTGGATCTGAAGTTAACAGCAGATTCTGTGGTTTTACAGATGATTACTAAGAACTTCGAGGACTATCCCGAGCATCGTCTGAAGTTTTTCTCGTTGTTGCGGGCAATTGCAAGCCACTGTTTCCGTGCTCTTTTCACCCTGTCCAGCCAAGTAAGTGAACAGCGAGGCTTTTCATGTTTTCAGAGGTGGCCTTTCAGTCCGTTTTATGGAGGAAGCATCGGTAGTTGATTTGTCATTTCTTTTCGATCCGCCAATCTTTTGGATTTTTTGGCATGTGAATCTGATGTTCAGTGGCCTTTTCCAGCAACTGAAACTGGTGATGGACTCCATAATCTGGGCATTCCGTCACACCGAGCGCAACGTGGCAGAGACTGGCCTGAACCTGCTCCTGGAAATGCTGACGAACTTCCAGGTACTACCTCACCTTCGTTTTTTTTCTGTTACTAGTAGACCCACCATTCGTGTTGTGAGTTTCGTTTCGACGCACCGATCAATATTTTCCTGTTCTGATCCAGTGCTAAATAGAATCTGGCCCTGGGTTAAGTCCTTCCTTCCTCGTCTTCTTTTTTGCGTCTGTCCGCATCCTGATGGTCTGTCCGCTCACCTTTCTTTGTGCTTTGTGGTCTTGGTTTTCGGTACAGGCGTCCGAATTCTGCAACCAGTTCCATCAGACGTATTTTCTGACGATTGAACAAGAAATATTTGCGGTTTTGACTGACACTTTCCACAAGCCAGGATTCAAATTGCATGTGCTGATCCTTCAACACTTATTCTGCCTGGTGGGATTTTGCCTCGTACCCCTGGCCCGTGTGTTTTTTCGATCATCTCTTGTATGTATGCAGTGACCCGGCTGCTGTTCACTTCTAATCGGTGGTTTTCTCTTTCAGGTCGATTCGGGGGCCCTCACGCTACCGCTGTGGGATGCAGCCACGTTGGGTCCAACAGCCTTTCCCAACAATATGGAGTTCGTTCGGGACTACTCCATCAAGCTTTTGGGAACGTCATTCCCCAATATGACTCCTCTCGAGGCATGCCACTTCGTTTCGTTCCATTGCATTTTGTTTCCGACACCTGTTGCGAGTCTAGGTTGTTCGAGTCATGGTATTCTATATTCTTGTTTCCGGTTTACAGGTTTGCGGAACCCCTGTTGATCCTTGTTTTGAGGTGCTGTTGCAAGACTCATCGGGTTTTTGTGAGACTGGTTTTTTGACGGGTCTTTTATGGTTGTGAGAAGCTTCCTCATTTGGGGTGATGGTCGATGTGTGTGCAGGTGACAACGTTTGTGAATGGCCTATTTGATACCCGAGGCGAGCTGGGAGCTTTCAAGAACCAACTTCGTGACTTCTTGATTCAGTCGAAGGAGTTTTCCGCTCAGGTCGGGAACGTTCTGAAAGTCTTTGTGACGGTGTATGGCTTTGATGTCTGCGGGTGTAATCGACTGTTATGTCTGAGAATATTATCGACGGTTGCGAATTCTTAGCAGGACTGTTTTTTTTTTCTGCTTGTGTAATGAACGGTTTTTGTGAACGAGGATCACTCATGTTGGAGATTCTTATGTGCAGGATAACAAGGACCTGTATGCTGAGGAAGCTGCTGCGCAGAGAGAGGCCGAAAGGAGGCGAATGCTGAGCATCCCTGGGTTGATAGCTCCAGTTGAACTCCAGGATGACATGACCGACCAATAGGCACACATCTGTTGATGACATCTCGAGACTTCCGATTCAATTTCTTGTTCAACTTCCCGTTCGAACAGCGATGCAGCATGTGCCAGCTTCGACCTCTACTAGTGTTGGTGTGGAGTTGTGCCGTGGATTTTGAGGACGGTTTGGACCTGGTTGGCTTGTGTGATCTCAGGACTCGACTAGAGCATGGTGACATGTCCAGAAGTGGAGGATGATCCTGGCCAGGTTGAAGATGTCAGTGTGACACTAGGCTCGAGAAGGGCACAGATACCGTGTGTAGGTTTGGCAGGGATGAGAGTGTTATACTCTCCGTCGGTAGAGGTGTAGAGATCGGAGTCGGAGCAGCCATATCCTACTCGTGATGCCTCTGAGGGATGTTTTATGGGAGGGCATTGGTTCTGGTTCAGGCAAGTTAGCCTGAACATAACTTGTCCTGCACTTCCATCTCATCTGAGTTCTCAGTGGTTGAAGTAGAGGTACCTCTCGTGTGTTTACCGTAGCTGGCAAACTACAGATGCTCTGAACCTTTTTGTGTGCAGTTAGATCCTTCTTATTCGTGTGAGTCCCTTTCTTTGTGCGATCTTTACTAATCTTTTCCCGAGCTACTTTCACGAATGCTGGGAACGGTGAGCAATTTTCTTCATCGACGTACAGTAGGTGTTTAATTTAGTCTAGGTTGGAAGGAAATTTTTAGAGCATTGGGGCTTTTGTTTGCAAGGAGTCTTTTTCACTGGAAATGTCTCACTCAATCGCTCAGCTTAATGTTCAATATCTGTATTTCAATATCAGTATGATTTCCACCTCACTTTGTTCAAATCCTTCCCGTTACGAAGAGTTTTATTTTTAGGCTGTACTATATCTGGTTTGAAGTTGAGGGCTTGATATTGTTCGGATATGGAGTGAATTTCCTGAGTTTTGGATGGTCAGATTTCGGTTTATGGCATGGCCTGGAAGTGAAGGTGGAAGTGTTCAATTCAGCCCTCGACCCAATTCACCACTCCATGAAACCACCCCAATTCCACTAATTCTTCATGTTTTTTTTTCCGTCTGCTGGAATGGAATGTGGTGGTTACATGAGCAGAGAAAATGGGTGTGAATCAACCCTTGAAAAACTATGCAATCATTTTTGGTTCCCAAGGGGTAAGTGGGAAAAATTGTAAGAATGGTGATAAATTTAGTTTGGATCCTTGAATAACGTTTTGTGCATGGAATTATGAATTGAATGGTGATGAATTTTGTTTTTAGCCCTCAAGGACGTTTTTGTGCATGGTCATTATGCATCCAATGGTTTAGGTTCAAAGTGATTTTGGATGTGTAATCTAGGAGCTAGGGAGCTTTATACAACTCCAATCAAATAATAAGTACATCATGATGGTAGAAGATTTGATGTGTAAGTTATGAGAGTGCCATTGAGAATGCTCAAAGTTTGGGAAAGGACTTTGATTATGATGACCCAAAAGAAATTCAATTATCTCTCTTGACCACATTTGGTTGCTATGTGATTTTGACTTGAATCCCTTCTCTTCTATTTTTGTTTTCCCTACATTATCTTATTCTTTCACCAAATTTCCAAGGTCAATAGTGTTTCGAAAGTGAACAAGGTCAACTTATGTATACCCCAAGCAACCATCCCAAGGCATATTGCTTGCTTCTTGCATGTAATCTTTAAAATATATATGTACACAAGCTGAACCTTCCTATTTTTTTCAAGTGCTTAGTACTAAGATTTTCATTCATTCTAAATCTTCATTCTAAAAAGATTCAAAATTTGATAATATTTTAAGTCCATGTGACCTAATATTCTAAACCTAGAATATGTACGTTATACTAGGTATTGTACAAGATGGTAATAGGTATCTCTCTTGAATATTATCCTATATACTTACTTCCTATTTCTATGCAAGCAAGCCCTTGTGGATTAGTTTTAGTCAATATTCCTTCTACCAAGTCCCCTTGAGGCAATGATCCCTTATACTTCCTTCTCCTATCCTTTTAGATATGAAATTCAGTATAAATCAAATTGACCTATTGTATTTGTAAGTTCAGTTCATTAAGAAAAAACGCACTACAAGAGCAATGTTTTTGATATGAGATTGAGCAACCCAAGAAGACTCCTTATTTTTTTTGATGTAGCAAGACTAGCATCCTAGGATAAAAGTGGTGGTTGTTGAAATGAATGGAACCAATCTATTAGGAAAATGGACTAGACAAATAGATTTCAGTTTAATCACATTCAAAGTCACAACCAAGATGGACCAAAATTGCATAGGTAGCTTGTTGTCAAATAAAAAGGAAAACTCATCAAACCGGTCTAGGTTGCAAAGGGTAAGAAGAGAAGGAAGAATTAAAAGTCTTCAATTATACAAGCATAAATGGACCATCATCTACAACTTAGGACTTACCTTGAGGATCATCCAAAAGGTTAGTATTCTTTTTACCAACAATTTTATCTCTAATCATTGTAAACAACACAATGTTGAGGTCTTGGATTTAGCCTTCAATTTTCTTGTGTTGTGCAATTTTTTTTTTGAGTAAATTAGAGGATATTCTTCCTATTACTTTGGTATTTGTGATTTCATTGCCAAGGGGAGGCTCCTAGTGAAAAATATATAAACCACATGCAAGCAAAGAATATTTCATGGAGATCAGAGTTGTAAATATATGAGCGGTGAGTAGTAAGTGTAGACATACTTTTCGGGTTACTTTTTCAAGATTTTGAAAGTAAAAGACAAATGGATCAACTTGGGTAGCTTAAGAACTAATTAGAATGTCAAATAGGTCAAATAGACATACCAATATGAAAAGGACCAATAGACAACCGGATGAGGAGTTAGGGTTAACTTGGAATCAAGCAATTAGACAAATAGACATTGCAATTAAACTGAGAGTTAGTTACGGCCAAGAATTATAAGACTAATCAACTGTGATTTTTGTCTCTCTCTCTCATGCCCAGGGAGATCACTCTCAAGTTTTTAGAAAACTACATGAGTTAAAAGATAGGGTCCATTCAATTCAAAAGGGGAAAATTTTATATAATATGTAGGGCTACTATAGGGTCCATGGAATTCTGTATACTCTAATTTATAAATTAGGCTAAATAAAAACATCATGTAATAAGAATTTTTATTAATAAGTTAGCCTCAACAAATAGAGGCAATGCAAATTTTTTTAGTACTATGAGTATAGGTAAGGACTAATATTTTCATGTGGATGATAAAATGGACACAATCAAGAAAATCTATAATGATTGGTGGTTGATTGAAATTGTGCCATGGTACTAATAGTATTTCTATCAAAAACATTAAGTGTAAATGTAAGAAATTGACTACAAATGGCACAAATTATCACATTGCACAAATAATGAGGTTTACCTTAGTGGATTCAATGACGTGAAATTTGTACAATATGAGGATAGAATTTATAGTCCATTTAACCTTAATCTTTGAGGACATATTTGTTAAACACAAATATTGAATGGGATGTTCACAAGATAGTTTCAGACTTTTAGTGGGGATTTTGAAATGTTCAATGGTAAATTTGTTATTTGAAACCACCACTTCATTAATGGCACTTGAATTGAATTGACCGTTGTTGGTTTCATGGTGTATATGCATGTAGTAGAGGGAAGGGAAAATTTGTAAAGAAGGGTGGCAATGGGAAAAATTTGGACACTTAAATATTGTATGTAAGTAGCCCCACTGAAAAAATTGCATGAATGAATTTCCAAAAAAAAACATAGGGTATTGGAAATACACCCTTATAGCTTTTTATGTAAAAATATGGTCATCTTAAAAGAAATAATGTAGGTAAATAGCCCTACATCAAATACCCTCTTAACTCAAGTATATACCTTAAACTACAAAGAGTGATCTCCCCGAGCTTTTGGGGTTTGTAGTAATTGCTCACCTTCATCAATTGTACTTGTGCATTCCTTCAAGCTTAATACAATTGTCTATCCGTCTATTTGATTGTGTAGTCAATGATTGGCTTTTGTAGTTTTTGTCTAATTGCTAGTGATTAGCGTTCTTTTGGTATTCTTCAACTTAGCCAGGGATTGGCGGTTGTTTAGTATTCTATTGTTTGTCCAATAGTCATGAGTTGTGAGCTTGTCAAGTTGTCTTGTTCTATTACATGATGGTAGGAACTTGTGAGAGAGATAATTTGGTTATCAAGCTAGTGAGTAGCTTTGGTTCTTTGTATTCGGTCTAATTGAAGTGAGCTATGTGAGACAAATTGTCTTTATCATTTCCTAGCAGAGAGGTGTCTGCAAGAGTATGACAAGTGGTCAATTTTGCCAGGGATTGGTGGTTTATGACATGTAGGATAATTAGCCAGGGATTGGCATTGTTCATTATTTGGTTTTCAATCCAGTAGTCTTGCTGTGAAAGCATTGTTGAGTGAAACCTCGTGAGTTTAATAATGTGGAATGGGCAAGTTATATTTTTCTTTTCATTGTCTACGTGATTGTGAGGGTAAGTAGTCAAATTACTAGTGATTGGTATTACATTTTCTTAAGTTGGAGCTTAAGTCAATTCAACAATTGAATCTATAAAATTGTGTTAGTATTAATTTGGTATATTATAGTTTAAGTCAAATATACAAGCATAGAAGCAGTGTTAGCTTCTTATAAGTGTGAGATCAAAGAAGGAAGTTGTGGAAGTTGAATAGTCCTCAATTTTTAATGTGATTATGTGAGCTAGGGATTGGCTTTAGTTATTTTATTATTTAGCCTATTGGTCTAGGATAAATTGGTATCATTTCAAGATTTAGCGTGATGGTAATTATTCAATGTTAATTTGGAGATAATTAAATTATTTGGAGTTGTTCAAGATTGTAGCCAATTGCCCAATTGTCTTGTCGTTGTAGTCTAATTGTCTTTGAGAGATAATGTAGAGTTAAGGAATTAACCATTGATGTGGTTTATGTTTATGTGAATAATGGACAAATTGTCATGAAGATGAGGAGACCAAGTACTTTGGGGATAATTGACAAATTGTCTTAAGTATATTTACGCAATAGCTTGGTTGATGTTGGTAGTTGAGATGTCAAGTAGTCAATTTGATATGATGTAAGTAATAGATCGATGTTAAAGCTATAGGAAACTTGGAGTTAGAGGAAGTCTAGCCAATTGACAAATAGGTTATATCGGAGCCAAGTGTTGGACAATTTGACATTGATACTCATCATTTAGGGATTGTTTACAGATTTAATGCAAATAAAATAGGAAAATCCATAGTATCAGTTGTTGTTATAGTGCCCAGTCCAATTGACAAAATAACAAATTTATACAAACTGCGAAAGTTTAAACTATTGTAAAATGGACCAATTGACTTGTTGTTGGTTGCGGATGGAGCTGGAGAAATAAAGAAGTTGTGACTAATTGATTGGAGTATAATTCACATGAATGAACTTTAAGTTTTGCATACTTTGCATAATTGAGACAAATTGACCTTACTGAGTTGTGATTTTGCATAATTACATTTGTAGTAATTAGGTTAATTAATTAGAGACTAGACCAATTGAAAATGGATTAAATTGAAGAAGTAATTAAAGAATTGCAAATGTATGTATGTGGCAATATTTATATATTGTATGTGGGATGATTAAGTTGATAGAATAGGAGCCATGACTATTTGACATACCCTTGACAAATTGACATTAGAATTCTAGTATAGGACTGTGACGTCATGTCATGTGTCTACATCCATGGAAATAGGATTGAATAATAGGCTAGAAATTAATTACACATTCCTTGAACCAATTAATAAAATTAATCTTTTATTTCTTTAATTATTAAAGTGAGTGAGTATCCTACGTTAAAAGTGATCTTAGATACAAAACGATAGACTAATTGACCTTTTCCAAATTAAAGAACCACCATTAGGAAATTTCATGAGTTTTGTTTCCCAAGCTTTTCTTATGCTACAATAAGTGATAAGGAATCTTGGAATTTTTGGAACTAAAATATAAGTTATAACACCTATCACCACAATTTCAATCAATTTAAGGGATCCTTTAACCCCTAAAGTTCCATGACTATGTTTTCACTAAAAATGCTCCAAAACTGCCATTTTCAATACAAGTTACAAATTTTTGGGAAAAAAAAACTTTTTTTGAAAAATGTAAAGGTAGAATCTTGTATTATTTTGACTTGAGAACATGTGGTAAGAATTCCAAAAATTTCCACCGCATGGATTGCAAGATATAAGCATTCAAATTCACTAAAATCATTTTTTTGGCCCTTCAAAAAACAAGGCAATTGCACTTCACTAGCTCACTTTTCTATGAAAAAATGTCCAAATTGGTGGTGCTTCTTTGGATTCTTTTTCCTAGACAAGTTGGCGACATACTTTCAGATCATTTGGAATTGTACAACATATATAAAATAAAATAGTAAGTAGACAGTAGTAGAGAATGATTCAAATTACTAAATTGTTAAGTTTTTAATTATGGAATTGAAAAATGTCAATCCCAATGGTTGTAATGTTGTAATAAAAAATCTGAGCTTACATACTATGATTTTTTTTTTCCCAAAATATTGAATATTGAGTAAGATAAAGGACTTTAAAGTTTAATTTAGAGTAGAAAATCCATAAATGTCCACAAACAAAAAATCCTCAGATCTTTTGAGTCATTGATCAAAATGGAATGATTCAAAGCCTCCCATGTATATATAACTCTAGAAAATCAATTTCAATTTCTTTTTGAAAAAAGTGTTTTTTCCTAATGTGCCTAAACTGTCCATTTATGGGAATAAAAAAGTAACACATTAGGCCATAACTCTTGGCTCATATTTCCAAATATCATGAAATTTTGTCCACATGAAGGATATTCCTCATCCCCACCTATAAAAATTTGGGCCAAAAATATGGAAATTTCTACTCATATATCCTGGGGAGATTACTTTTGAATTTTAGAAAACTATATGAGTTAAAAGATAGGGTCCATTTAATTTTAAAAGGAAAAAATTTATATTGTATATAGGGCTACTTCAAGGTCCATGAAATTCCACATATTCTAATATATATAAATTAGGCTATATAAGAACATCATGTAGTAGGAATTTTTATTAACAAGTTAGCCTTAATACATAGAGGCTTTACAAACTTTTCATGGAAACATGAGTATAGATAAGGAAAAATAATTTCATATGGATGGTAAAATGGACACAACCAAGAAAATCTACAATGAAGGGTGATTGACTAAAATTGTGCCTCCATATGAATAGTGTATATATCAAAAATAGTAAGCTTAATGTAAGAAATTGACTACAAATGGCAGAAATTGTCACATTGCATGAATAGGGAGGGTTACCTTAATTAGTAGATTGAATGACCTAAAAACTATACAATATGAGGATAGAGTTTATAGTCCATTTAACTTCAATCTTTAAGTCATATGTGTTTAACAAACATACTAAATGGGATATTCATGAGATAGTTTCAACAGAGATTCTAAAGTGTTCAATAGTAAATTTGTTATTAAAATCCTCCACTTGGTCAATGGCACTTGAATTGAATTGATTTTTGTTGGTTTCACGGTGGATACCCTATACATACATGTAGTAGAAAGAAAGGAAAATTTGTAAAGAAAGGCAGGAACAGGGAAAATTTTGACTTTTAAATTTTAAATGTAAGATAACATCACTTAAAAATTTGAATAAAGGAATTTACAAAAAAATCACAAGGGTATTGGAAATACACCCTTGTAGCTTTTTATGTAAAAATATAGTCATCTTAATTGCAATAATGAAGGTAAATAGCCCCACATTAAATACCCTCTTAACTTAGGTGTATACTGTAAATTACAAGGAGTGATCTCCCCTAGTCACACGTACCTACCCAAAATTGCTGAGTATATAGGCAAAAGATGCATGTTGGTCCTTTAGGGATTAACATTTTAGGGTCCTCTTTCCCTAGTGAACACCTTGATATTTTTTTAACAAGTACATGACTATGTAGTCAAACTTTGATAAGTTCCTTCACTTGAAATCCTTTTTGCACCACTATGTATGTATATAAACATTAGCTATTTTTTTTCAAGAAGATATTACATTAATTCATAAGTTTAAAATTTTCCCATTTTTCTGTAAAGATTTAAAAAATAATGTGAATTTTATAATAAATAAGTATAAGATTATTCATATCCCATACAAAAGATTAAACTTAAACTTTAATGATCTAAAGGACAAAATCGTGATTGGCTATTAGATTGTACAAATGTACAATATTCTAAAGCTACTTGTTAGAATCAATCAATGAACTAAATTGTTTTGTACTTCTAAATCAAAGGTGGGTGGCATCTTGATTTAGGGATTTTGACAAAGAAATGTGTATTGGTAATTCATGATTCATGCGCAAAGTCTTTCTACATAGATGACACAAAAACAAAAAGGATGTGTAGAGCTAGTACAAGATTTTTAGACCTATATCTAAATTAATTATTTTATGCATGGAATTGTTTTTTTTGATGAAGAATTCTTTCATTCTACCTCAAGGAAAGTCAAGTTTCTATTGTCACTAACATCTCAATTTCAATGTGAGTAAATTTCCAAGTTTTAATTTTGGAGGAAATTCAGAGTTTGGTAAAATGAAATTTCCCTTCCACCCAAAAATTCATGAATTTTTTTGAGGGAGATCATTCTTGAGTTTTTAGAAAACTATGTAAGTTAAAAGATGGGTCCATTTAATTCAAAGGGGGAAAATTTTATATAATATGTAGGGCTATCATAAGGTCTATAAAATTCCACTTACTCTAATATTTATAAATTAGGCTACATAAAAACATCATGTAGTTGAAATTTTAATAATAAGTTAGCCTTAACATATAGGCACCATGCAAATTGTTCATAGTATTGTGAGTGTAGATAAGGGCAAATAATTTTATGTGGATGATGAAATGGACACAATTCTAAAAATCTACAATGAAGGTTGATTGACTGAAATTTTGCGATAGTACTAATAGTGTATATATCAAAGAAATTAAGTACAAATGTAGGAATTGACCACAAATGGCAAAAATTGTCACATTGCACAAATAAGGAGTTTTAATTTAGTGGGTTCAATCACTTGAAAATTGTACAATACGAGGATAGAGTTATAGTCCATTTAACTTCAATCTTTAAAGCCATGTATGTTAAATACACTCATATTGAATGGGCTATTTACAAGAGAGTTTCAATGGGGATTCTGAAGTGTTCAATGGTAAATTTTTTTATTAAAAACCACCACTTGGTCAATGGCACTTGAATTAAATTGATTGTTGTTGATTTTATGGAGTATATACTTCACTTGTGGTAGAGGAAAGGAAAAAACTTAAGAAGACATGAAACAACTTCAAACATTTGAACACTTAAATTTTGTTTGTAAAACAGCCCCACTTAAAAAGTTGCATGAATGAATTTACAAAAAAATATATGGTATTTAAAAATACCCCCTCATAGCTTTTCATGTAAAAATATGGTCACCTCAAATGCAATAATGAAGGTAAATAGCTCCACATCAAACATCCTCTTAACTCAAGTATATACCTTAAATTACAAGGAGTGATCTCCTTGAGGAATTTTTATCGACACAAAAACCATTCATACACTTGAGGGAGACATATTGAGATTTAAGATAATAAACACCTTGAAAATTGCATTTTGAGCAATCTAATGAAGGTTCCAAGTAGCATCAAGGTTATCAAAAAACATCTTCACAATTCAAAACCATATAAAATACAATCCTCTTTTTGCTAACCGCACACTAAACCAACTTCCAAATGTTTGACATCCAGAGTGAAAATGGGACAAACAATGACAAATCAACTATCATGTACTGAAAAGATTCTAAATTATCTTTTATCATTGGCTTGAAGCACAAACTTTGAATGAAAGAGTTAGAATTCACGTTTTGGCCTTTTTGAGATTATTATCCTTGATCACTTTGAAACATTTTTGAGGTAGGTCCAACTCTTCATAGGGTCTTCTTTGAGTATCATCAAAAGCTATTAGATTATAAACAATTCAATTAATAACCACATCAAAGAAAATTAAAAAATTCATGATAAAGTATACCATAAAAATTAGTGAAAAATAGAAGGCCTATATCTCATTCACCTCAATAAGTTGGATGAGTAAGATTTCACCAATTTGAAGGCTAACAACCTGTCTTCATGTCATTTGATAGTCCAATGTGATTTAAATATCAATTGTAGCTTGAATATGACAATGCTTGCTACAAAAAAGTTAAAATAAACTCCTCGGGGCTAAGATACTTGTTTGGTGTCACCCAATCTTTAATGCTATTACTTACCTCCAAAGCCTAAAAATAGGCAATTTAGGCCGAGCCATTTATTTTTGGGCACTCCATTGTAGTGAATTCAATCCTAGATGCTATTTAACAAGAAAAGCTATGCTTACTAATGCCAACTCAAAAAAATCTAAAAGGAATCCACTAGATTTGAGACACTCATTTTTTGAGCGCTCCATTGACATGACAATTGTCTAAGATGTGCTTCAATAAGCAAGGCAATGTTCATTAATGCACAACTTAGGAAAGTGAAGGTGAGAGCTTTAGGGCCAAATTATTTGATTTTGAATGTTCCATTGTTATGAGTCAATCCAAAATGAAATCTAATAAGTCAGAGAAGGTACAAAAATGTCAATTTCAAGAATGAAATTGAGAACCTTGGATTAGATAGGTCTTCATATTTCCAACCAAGAGCTAGTTGCAATATCAAGAGACTTTTAGTCAATCATAATGCGCCACAACTACACCAAGAACTATGCTACAACTAATCACTACTCATCTATACATGTATGAAAAGAGAGCACCCTACATTTCCAAAATGTGGGGGAGGGTGTGATTAGGAATGGGTTGCCTCCTATAGTGTAGATATTGAATACAGTATAATGCCTTCTAGAAAATAAAGGAATCTCTGGAAAGATTTTGACAAATAAGAAACTATCTTAGTTTAGGGTATATAGCTAATTAGCTAATAGTTTGTTAGCAAGTAAATCATTGTTACATTTCTCAAAATATCAACTTCCCAAATCCCCCAAAAAATCTTCTTCAAATCATTTTTCTAATTTGAGGTAGGAGGTACAATGTGTAAAGGTCACCATGCAATATAATCACAAGGGTTACCTTACTTTCTAGAGGGTACTATACACCTACAAATAATTAATATTTCAAAATTTCATATTGTAGCCAAATGGTTTATGCTAAAATGGGTTGAAATCCACTTCTTTGCCAATAAAATTCAATAAAAATAAAATTAAGTATATTTAGTTGCTATTAGAGTCAAATATGGATGCACATACTTTGGTATCAATAGAAGTATATTGGAGGCTCATTATTCTTAACCCCTAAAGTTTTTTGACTATGTTTCACCAAAAAACACTCATCATGGGCCATTTTGATGGCAAAGGCTCCCCTAAAATGACAAATAAAAACTTGTTGCATCTAACTGTAAGATCTAGTGGTAGATTAATTCATTATATTGTAGTAAAAAAATGGGAGGTTTTGACCACACAAATTGTGAGATTATAGTGTTCAAAGTTGAAAAAAAAGTTTTTTGGGGGCATCCAAATTACAAGTAGCTTTGATTTGGGGAGGCTTTTGCACAAGTTAATTTCACTTTTTTGCTTGATTTTTGTGATAAAGTTGGCCACATGTTAAAAAAATGATAACATTTTGAATTGGGGAACAAGTACCAAAAAATTTCAATAGGGAACTAGCTTCAAATCTCATATAAAGCCCTTTTTTCAACAATTTCTGGCTTGCATGTACAATTATTTATTCAAAATTTGAACCATAGAGTTCTAGATTTTAGCTATCTCTAGAGGAGGAAAAAATAAAAATAAAAATAGTCTAAAATATCAAACTTTGATAAGCTTGATCAATTTGTATCCAAGTTGAAGTGAAGGGATAATTGGGCATATTGGGCCTAGCAAGGGAGGAGGCTGGGTCAAGATCAAGGTTCGCAAAGCCCGACTCATCAGAATTCTCTAACACTAAATCACGCTTTCATTGATTTCAAAGATTTTACCCTTTCCCTCAATTTTGAAGATGTTCCTTACTCAATGAAATATAATTTTAGGATATTCTACATTATACATTGATGATATAGATATGACGAGAGATGATCTCCAATCATTTTCAAAGTCACACATTTTGAGAGGCAAGCGTAGAGAAGAAAAGATCTTTATACAAGTGGGGTAGTAAGAGGTAAAACAAACCATGTGGGATATGTGAATTAGAATTTCTAAGAAATCAACTCATGTCTAAGTTAAGTGAAAAGTAGGAATTATGCTCAAAGTAGAATTTATACCTCATTTTGGCATAGTAGAATAACTTATTTAAAAAAATTTCACTAAGAAAATTTAGGAAATCAATCTAACTTTCATCTCCAAAAAACCGTTTGGGATTTTGAGTCTCCAATCAAAAGTTATGGATAAATTTTAGAGAGGGGTTGGAAGGGACATTTTCATTGATATTTTCAAACATCTTCTCAAAATTCTTTCCATAACTTTTTTTGGGAGGCTCAAAATCACAAATGGTTTTTTGTAAATGAAACTTAGCTTTATTTTACAACTTTTTGTAGTTTAAAGTTTTTTGAAATGAGTTATTCTACTATGACAAAATGAAGTCTGAAATTCTACATTGAACATAATTTGTATGTTTTGACAATGAGCGGTCAAGCTCTCATCTTCAAATTATCCCATACCCTTTGAAGATTCATAATGAAGAATAGATTTGATTATAAAAGAAACCTTTCCACACTTCGAGCTTGCACCTATCAAACAGGTAATTGTTTTATTCAACCATCAAATTCTATTTGGATGGTTGATTGTCAAATGACAAATTGGTTATAGATTCAATTGGTCTTGTGTGATTTTCTTTTGGTTTTTTTCGTTGGTAATTAGGAATAACCTTTCTATTAGGTCATAAAAGCCTTAGAGAATCTACCTCGTTGCCACCACCACTTCCTTCTACATTGGGTCAAATTTATAAATTTAGAAAATGTTAGAGAAGTACCTTGCTTTGACCCTGGGCAAGAGGTTGCCCAAGACATTGTCCAAGTTTTTCGGGGCATTGCACAACAAATAATTATCTTGCCCATGTGTGAGTGTTTCAAACTCCACCCTCTGAGTTAAAACGTGCACATGGGTTCTAATGGCTTGTTAAATGAATTTTCTTAGGGTGTTTTTAATCTAAATTCAATTTGCGCCTTCCAAGCAATGGACACTTTGTTTTTAAATATCCAAATTGAACTTATATCATGTAATCCTAAACTAAATCAACTACCTAAAAGATGAATTCAAACTAAAATTAATCTAACCTAACTTGTAGAATATAATTTTCCCTTTCCAAAATGATAAAGCAAGTTAAATTTTGACTTCCCTAGTAAAAGAAATGAAGGGATGAAATGTTGATCCCTAAACTACATCACAACCTTCATCCATGAGTTAAAAATAATAAAACTAATCGAAATGAATCTAAATTTTAGGGTTGAGGTTTTTAATTATGTTAGTTACCTAATTCTAAGACTAAACCTAATTTGACCAATAATTAAAGAACTTCATCCAAATTAAGATCAAACTTCATCCAACCTTTTCTCACTTAAAATTAAAGTATCTTTTAAATGAAAATAGGTTCTAGAATCTTTAAAAGATTCCCTAATTGATTCCTACTTTAAATGATTCCTTAAAGATTCCTTAGAAATTCTTTTTAATTATCTTCTATTCGAACTTAAATCAAACTTTCTATTCTAAAATTATGGTTTTTTAGGATTTTATGGGTCTTTTTAAAATGAAAACTTAGAAATTACCTTCCCAACAAGGTAAGACAAGGAAAAAACCAAATTCCTAGCGAAAAAGTTATTAATGAATGAAATTTGTTTTAAAAGTCTAACGAATTAAATTTCATTCATCAATAACTCTTAGTTTGACGAATGATTATCATTTCTAATTAAATTGAAGTTCTAAATTCTCCCAAGATTCTAAGATTCTCTTGTCTGATTATTTTGGATGGAAATATTAATTTTTCATCCAAATTTCAAATAAGGTTTATCTAATTGTGATTGGTTAAATTTTGGATTATTTTCTAATTTAATTGTAATTTTTAAATTTAAATTTTATTTTCTAATTTTCCTAAAGTTTTCAATGGTTTATTCTATCAAGTGAAATTTTAATCAAATTGAAATTAAAAAAAAAAAAATTATGAAGAATTTTAACGTACCTTTTCCATGAAGGGGTCAATCGTACCGTTCTCGAGGATCACAAGATGAATGGTTTCGTAGTAACCCGCTCCATTCTCCATTTTGCTAATCCTATCACGCCATTTGAAATTAATCCTCGTTCAATGTTGTATTTCAATTTCAATTTCTTTTCCTTCTAATGGTTATAGGATTTTATTAATTTTGGTTGTGTTTAAAACAATTTTTAATTAATTAGAAATTATTTTAATACCTCAAAACCTTTTAAATCCGCTAAATCAAATCAAATAAATCCTAATTATTTTGTAATTTCCTAATCATCCAAAAGATATTAGTTGGCCTTTTGTCTTTATCTATTTGTCTTATTAAGCCTAATAAAACAAAACCTAACCAAAGCCTAGCCTTCTAATCCCTATAAGAATCCTAATTAATGACTAACCAACAATTTAATGAATAGTAATGAGAATAAAACTCAAATAAAATCCAAGAGATTCTTACCTTATTAATTGTTTAGATTCCTTTTCTTCTTCTTCTTCCTTTTGTCTCCAACCTTTCTCTTCAACTCTTCAACTCTCTCATTTGTGTTTTGCATTTCACGTTTTTAAGATTTGGTGAGAGTGATGTGAGTTGATAAGTTTTCAATGTGTTATTAAGCTAATTGTTGATAGTGTTAGCATCTCCTAAAAATAAAATTGTACCTTAAGTTCTAGTCCCCTAGCTTCCAGTAACTGATTTATTGCTCAGACAGTTGCTATCTTCCTTCCGGTTTGAGTTAGCTTTTCTTGTGGACTTCCTATACTCTAGGCTTTTCTCCAGTCTCACGGTACTCCAAGCTCCCTTTGCAGTCTCATGATGCTCTCAGGCTTCCCTAGCAATCTTCCAACTGTTGCCACGTGGCAAAGTGTGATTGGCTCGCGATTTGTCAGTTTGTTCAGCTCGGCACCCCACCTAGGCACCTTGGCTTAGTACCCCGGGCTTTCTCTATGTTGACTCCCGTATATTCTCTGGTGACCTTATTTGCTCAATTTCTCTTACTGATCATTAAGTTTTGGAAACTTCTACTGATTTAACTTAATCTACTACTAATTAACTAAACTAATCAATTTTGTTTTTCGTTGGATTTTCTAGAGAATTTCTAAGCAAACTTTTACTAACTATAACTATGGCATTCAAATGGATTTGTTTTGGGGGTTTTGGGAAAACTTTCCAACTTCTTAAATTCTAACTAACCATCTAATTTTTGGGATTTATGGAATAAATTTAAACTAAGCAAATCAAAGTGTTCTAATCTAATTAGAACTCTCTTTTTGGAATAATTTTGATGACTCTAACTAAATGAAAAACTAATCTAAATTTTGGGTTTTTCTAACTACTACTAAGGGTGTTATCAAGAGTTCAAGCTAAAGATTTTGGCTATTTCTCTTCAATTCTCTCACAAAATCAAATAATCCCAAATTACTTCCACATGCAAGGGCATTTTTCCAACATACAACAAAAGAGGTTTCTCTAATGGTCTCAAGTACTTTAAACACTTGAAACCACTTTTAAAAGTGTCAATTTTGGATATTCCAAAGTCAAAACTTTGCCGTGTAGGGGCAACCCCAGGTATACACACTGTCAATGGTCCAAGATTAGTATTTTGAAAATTCAATCTTTAAAGGAGGTACACATGACAATGTTTAAATTGAACATTAAAGACTAATTTCTCAAAATTTCAAAGTATCCAAGATTTAATCACTAAAGGAGGTACGCATGACAACGTTTAAACCAAATTTTCGTGATTAAAGCCCCAGTTTCCGTTATACAACGAATCTTGGATAAAGATTGGTTTAATAAACTTTTGGCAAAGTCAAAATTCGCCGCCTTAAGCCTATTGACACCAAATTTTGTTGTAATAAGCACAAATTGTTAATATTCAAGCAATCTTAAATGAAATTAAAGTTTGGAGGTCTATCCCTCCCCCAACTCTCACAAATCAAAGAAAATGGAGGCTTAGCCTCGAGAACTCAAAGAAATCAAATAAAAATCACTTTGAAAGGACCCTCTCGTCCTTCAAAGTATACAAATCAAGAAATAGAATGAAAATCAGGTTGGATCTTGACTTAAATCAATGCTCCGACCATGCCAGTAGCATAGGAGAAACAAAAGCAAAGGTTAGATATAAGAATGAGGGTATCGACCACCTCGAGGGAAGGGCCTTTTATACTTGTCCCAAGCCCCTTCTCAATAAATTGTCGATGGAAAAACATTTACTTTCGATTTTGAGATATTTCCTAAACTACCTTACTGTATTTCTAAAATAATCTTTGTTTAATGGAAGAATTCTCTAGAACCCTCTCCATTTAGCTAATAAATCTTGGCTAAATCAAATCCAAGATCTTTTCCCAAAGATATTTTGAAAATAACCCTAATTAACCTAAATATTTTGCTAATTAACCCAAAGTATTTCTAAATTGTCTTTCTTTAAACAAAAGATGGCTTGTTGCGCAAGAAAAGAGATCTTACCCAAATCCAGTATTCAATTTTCCAAAAGATATTTGCGAAATCAACTTTGAATTACTACTAATTACTCTAAAAAAGTCAAACCTACTGCTGGACCCTTCCTATCTTCTAGGGAACAACTCCAAATTGAAAAACAATTGCACCATTGTGTTTAGAAGACCCAAATTAGCCTGAAAGACCCCCTACCCCCCCTTCTTCCTAGTTGTTTATAAGCGTAAAATCAACCTATGGTAACTTCAAAGAAAAGTGAAAACTCTAACTTTTGGAATTTGTTTCTTTTGAGGAAACCGTCTAACTAGGGTTTTTTAGAAGGTTAGTGGGAGTATGAAAAGACCCCTCATCCATGTCATTTGGACACCGCCAACTCTTGGTACGCCGGTCAACCCGCCATAAAGTTGTAAATTCTTCAAAAATTCAATGTCGTTGTCGATTTTGGTACTTAGGAATGTCAGAATGTCTTCAAACTTTGTAGGTCATTTTATTAGCACACAAAACACTATCCTAATTTTTAGTGGGATTTTACCACAATATGGGTAATTTTTAGGAATTTACGACCATGTTTAAAGGTAGTTGACTTCCCATGGAGTCATTGTAATTATTTCAAAAAAATCCGAAACTTGTTGGGTAGCTTCTAGGAAACTTCCAAAACCAAAGTACAACATTACATTTCACTTTGCACTATTCACACGAAAGCTAAAATTAGCAATTCCCTTTTAATTTCCGCCCGAGGGGGAAATTATTCTTGTATCGGGGAATCTTGGAACAATCGACTCCAATGTCAGCTCTCGGCATGCTTTTAGAGTAAAATCACCTTTCTTCATACTCTGGTCGTTCTCCCATCACTTTATTCATAGTTTAATGTAATCTTCTATAAATTACCTACAAATAAGAATTTACTAATCCAGATTCTTTACGAATTGGATGGTAACCTATACTAGACTCTCTAGACCTAAAATAGACTTAGCTAGCTTGCCACATGCATCTACAAGACTTAGTTTAGCATGGACAACTACTAAGATTGACTAACACTCAGACCCTTAATTCTCGTAGAAATACTTAATTGACCTCTCAATCTCTCAACTAGGCACTAGAAGCAGGAAATTGGAGTAATTTAGATACTCCGTACTTCTAAGATGCCCCTTCACTGTATTGGTAGGAACTTCTACCAAATACCACTCAAACACTCTTTTTATGCATTTTTGCACATAAATATGCTAAAAAACTGATAAAAAAAAAAGCCCGGAGTTCCAAGTGCTAACTTGAGGGCTCATACCATGATGCCCCCCCAACTATAAAAAGCATTATTTTCCCGCAAAACTCATTGGTATATCTGATTGTAAGAGAAATTTATGGAACAACAAAGTATTCATTGTCCGTATATCTCAAAACAATTTCAAAAATTATAGTGAAGTTTTCTATTCTTTGTGAGTTGCCCCAAATTGCTATTTTGCCAAAAAATATTGTTTAGTCCTTTAGGGGTTAAAACACTAATAATTTAGATGTTCAATAAGTCATAAGTTTAGAATATTGAAATGCTTAAGTGAATGGTGCTATATTGTTAAAAGAATAGAAACTTTCTAAAAATATCAAATTAGACTTCCTAAATTTTTTTTCAAGGAAATATATGTAGAAGACTATACTAACAAATAATAATACAAAAAGAAACATTAAAAAATTTATATATTTACATAGGTATAAATACTTGCAAATTACAATTACTTTTGTGCCTTATTTTGACACAAACAAATATTATATTTAGATTCCTATAGTACCCCGAAATAAAAGTAGTCATGAAACCAAATCAACATCATAATCTCTTGAACCACAAGATTACCTTACTTCAAAGTAAGGGTGAAGATTTAGAGACTACGAAACACACTCCTAAAGAGAGAATTCTCTTCTTTTAGTTCTTAGGGAAATATCACATTATTTGTTGACATTTAACACTTATTAAAATAAATAATTTGGTGATTTCACATAGTTTTGAAAGATGCTACATCATTTATGTCAATGATTGTCCCCCCATCTATTGACAGAACCTCATAAGAATTTCAAAATGTAGTAAATTTGCAATATGATTCATGTATAAGTTCAAAGGTATTATTTGGAAGAAGACATTTGATTTACATCATACTTGTCAAATATTTTATTATCTACATTAGAATCATTTATTGTAAAAATTGTGATATAATCCCTTGATAATAATATTTAAGAACCTTTGAATGTTAAACATTGATGTTTAATTTAATTATTAAATATATTTATAATAATGAAATTTCAAAATTAAAAGCATTGTACAAATGCATTGTACTACACAAACTCTTCAATGGTTGAACTTTAACAAGTAATGGAGAAAGTCATTTTCTTTTAATTAGTGGAATTTCAAGACTTGGGGGTACTTTGGGGGGGCACACCAGTGACACCACTTGCAAGCCTTTAATATTACAGTTGCAAAAGACCATTCATCAAGGGCAAAATGAAAGTATCAATAATAGATTTTTGAAGGATAAAATTAGAGTTGTTGGTAAGTTGTGTGACAAAGCAAATGATGAAGGATTTACAATTTTTACATGAGCACTTTGATTAATCATGATATTGTAAAAAGTATCATGTAAAGGGAGATATTCTCCCATCCTTACATGGAGTGAGGATCATTGCATGTTTGTGTTGGTTTAAGAAAATAAAAATTGAACAAATAAAAAATTTCCCTTTCAACTCTTTAAAACTGCTAAGAAATGAGCCCTTCAAGGATTAATGTGCACTTACCAAAGTGTGAAGTTCTTTCCCTACCTTTGTTTTTTTTGTGTCCATGAAACCTTGCATGAATTCATTCACCTCCTTTGTATTGGTCACCCATCACTACAACAACCTCGTTGCCCACGTTGAGAGTTTGCTATAGCTTCGAAAAGGGATTCATAAACCTTTAGGAAGTGACCTCATCATTAGATGAGATTGAAGTGTTGAACAAGATTGTGAATTCCCTAAGGTCTTGAATTGTTGAGAACTTTGGAAATTGTGCCACATCAATAATCTAATGTGGCCGAAGTTCAGCCATGTCAAATTTTATTATAATATTAATAGTTTCATATTTTATTATTATTTATACCATTTAATATTTTGACAACTATGCTCTAGTTCACAACCCTAAAACAACCTTTTAGAGGACCTCAATCTCATCTAATGTTGTGGAATCAAGTGCCTTGGCAAATGATAATTCAGACAATTCTCACTTCAAGGTATCAATCTTGTATCCAAATGCTATATTGAAAACTGAATCCAAAATCAACCTCATAACTTGAGCCTCATAAACAAGTCTTGCGTGTAATGTCAACATCCATTACTATAGACTTACTCAAAGAAAATATTGTTAAACTATGTCAAGAGTCATAACTAAATCCTAAAGATATGTTGTTTGTTGCCATCAAGTGCATACACAAGAGTGACTCCCAAGCATCTAAGTTAAGTTTGGATATAATTCATGCTTTTTCAAATCAATTGTTTGATCAAATCAATTCTAAGTAGAAATTATTCTTATTGAGCACACATCTCATGTTTAATTTTTTATACTCAACACTTCATTTCAATTTTTTAAGAGCGGTATGATGCTTTTTCTTCTTAAATGAATTAACCAAATTAATCCTTAACTGCACAACCATAGACCTTCCAAATGTGTGAACTAATACTATAAACGTGAAAAATATTATAGAAGGTTTAAATTTGTAAAAGTGATAGTAATACAAGTTAAGTGACAAAATTATATGCCATACAAAAAGGTATGGTTTGAAGCTCTCTAACAAAGGTGTGATGTTATGTGTAATGTGACTGAGTATAACTAAGTATTAACTACTTACAAATGGAATGCTTTGCCATCTAGCACTCCACCAACACTCCACCTTTACTTGCTAAGGTGAGAAGTTCTAATGAATGCATTTGTAGATCTAGAAGTTGCAGCTAGAGGACCTAAGGTACATATAAACTCCCTTTTGCATCATATTGGTGAAGTTGTAAGTGAAGTAATTAAGCCTTGAAATGCAAGCTTGATGTTTGAGTTTTGGTAGGGATTTTATAAAGATATTAGTCCACATCTTAGAAGTGGTATTATACTTGAATTGAAGTAGTTTGTTATGGACTTGTTTACAAAGAAAATACCAGCAAATATCAGTGTGCTTGGGCTCGTTACAAAATCTGGGATTTTTGGTGTGGGCTATACAAGATTGATTGTTTGAGTGTAATGTGTTGGAGAGGATATTTGATTTCCTTGATGATTGTTTGAAGCCAAAGCAATTCTTTAGTGGCAATGGCAAGAAGAGTACTTATTGGATGGCAAGTAGTCATATTGAATTTTGTCAAAACATCAAAAATGTATTTATCTTGAGATAGAACAAGTGTCTTACCTATACTATCACCATGAATTTGAATACCAAGAATTTGTTCAAGTTTGTTGTTATCAATCAAAGAGAAATGTTGGAAAAATAACAATTTAGTGGTGGATAGAAATTTTAAATCATTGGAGATTAAAATGAGATCATCAAAGTAAAGCCTAGATAAATACCAAACAAAGAAGATCTCTTGATGTAGACATTGGAATCTAAAGTGCATTTATGAAATCCTGAAGTGGAAAGAAAAGTGTCAAATAACTCATACCAAACTTGAGAGGCTTGTTAAAGGCTATAAAGAGATTTGAAAAGCCTAAGAACTTTATTTTCATTACCAAAGTGAACATAGCCTTGAGGTTGCAAAATAAAGACTCCTTCTT